>JAQFVV010006223.1:4326297-4738368 GCA_028023455.1 Epiperipatus broadwayi | reverse complement strand
ATTAAGAGAAATGGTACAAACTCTTATATCCAGCATGAAGCAGTGAAAGGAAGAATCACCTGAGCAGATGGATGGGAATACGAGCCAATCAACTTCAAGGATTGAAACAATGAATGAACTCAGTATAAATCGGATCAAGAAAAGGACACTTAATTCTTGGAGCTTGACCTGTGTGCACAGACTTATAAGCAGGTGCAGAACATCACTCATATGCACAAGGACTTCAAGTGTGGAGAGCTGGCTTTTGAACATGTTAACAGTCGGCTAGGACTGTTACAGGTCGTATTGCTCTATAATATGATTTATGTAAGCCTATGGACTGCTAAGAATATTTATTATTAAATTGCATTTAATCTAAATCTAATAGAGTTGTGTAATTATTGGGGAATTATTATCATTTTATAAGTCTGTAAGAATTAAGTTCGCAGACAAGGTGTTTAACAGTATAGAAGGCTGTATATAGCAGCAAACAATCCCAAGAATGGTAGTAGGCATTACGTTAGGCGGCTAAGAGTTTTATTGCAGTAGTTCAATTACAGTGTGGAAAATCTGGACAAACAACCAACACATTCTCTACTTGATCATTTAGATATATGTGAACACTGGAACCTAGAAATCATCCTTATGGCTTATAAATGATTAGCTACTGTGACCTGTAAGGATTCTATAACAGTTTTGACTGATTGAAGATAAATTTGTCCTTCATATTAACTTGGAAGATAATAGAAAAAACTCATAATTGTTTAGCAGCATGTAAAAATTATAAATGAAAACCAAATTTTTTTACATCAATTCTTCCATTATTTGACAGATTATCTACCTTCATTTTGTAATAAATAACATAAAAAAATTTGAAAATAATTAATTTTATTTTCGAATCATGAAAAAACAAACAAACAAACCAAAAAATTATTTCGGTCCCTTATATTTTGTAGATAAGATATAATTAAGTTTAATTCATAACAGAACAAAAAAAAAAAAAGTATTTTAAAGTAGAAACCTGGGGCTTAGAGATTTTAATTTATTTCTATTTATTTTTTTAATTCGTTTATGTTTTCAGTCTGTTTTATCTTTCCATTTTAAAATTGAAACTGTTCTTAATTAAACTAACTTTTATTTAAATAGTTAGTTTATCTTTCCACTTTTAAGTAAAAATAACATTTTCGTTTCTTTTAAATTTTACTTCATACAATTAATCTTTTTCCTTTTTATTAAAAAAAAAAAAAGAGATTTTATCAAAAAGTTAAATTTATTCTGCCCTTTTTTATTTTTGTTATTGAATTATATAAGCTATATATATATATTGAAATAGTATTCTTTGTCTACCATCAGTTCCACCTACTATGTTCCATAGTAGTATCTCTTTCCCCAGTTCAAACCCTCCCAGTCTGCATATATAACCTTCCAATAATTTACTGTGAGATGTAATAGCGTATATTTACGTGTATGTACATGTATTTGTATCTTCGCACACATCTAATAGTTATGTTAATGTTTGTATGTGTATAAGGTATACGCATTTATAATTTTAAAATTAATTTAAGTTGTAAACATCATTGCATGGGTGGAAGCACACCTATATATATATGCAAATGGAACTGTAATGTTATAGATTTTTTAAACATTGCAGATTTCCTAAATTCTTTCTAAATTATTTTTAAGTTATTTAATTTATAGAATTGTTGGTATTCGCATATAATTCTTAAATTTAGGGGTGTCTGTCTTATGTATATGCTAGAATGTTGACAGCTTAAATCTCTTTTTAAAAAAGAGAAAACGAAGATCATCTTTTTCTCAGAAATACCTCTAATTAAATGGTAAACTGAGAGTCGAAGATTTTTAAAGATTTAAAATAAAGTTCAAAAGGGCAAAGGCAAAATCATTAACCTGGCACCACTTGTCAATAGCAAAGCCAGATCCCCTTGTTCTTATTAAATTTATGCGGGCTAGTAAAGATTGAAAAGTGAAAATTAAAAGTTGTAAACAACTTTTAATGGCTTGTGAGGGGGGTGATAAAAAGTTAATAAAAAACCCAAAAATTCAGTCAACAGGGTTCACTCGTATACTTTACCTGTAATGGGAACCATGGGGTAGAGCAACCGCTGCCCCTTCCTTGCAGACAATGGGTCCAGAATGGAGATGGAGTTCAAGACCCACAGTCTGCCAAGAAGACATCAGACAAGCCAGCCATAGTGTGTGGTTTAGTTAAATTATCAAGGTTTTAGTCATTTATTCCCCGAGTCTTTTGCTCCACCCTTTGCTACTGCCAGCACATGGATTAAGAAATTCCAAATGTAGTTTCATATATGTTATTCATAGGGTAGTAAGTCATGGAGGGTTGGTGGAGGAGCTGAGGTGCGATCTGATTTGAGGTCTCAATCCCTCATCTAGATCAACCTTGGTATAATTTGCCAAAACTCTGGATTTTGTTGCGTGAATGTACAAGTATGACCGTTACAATATATATATATATGGACTCCACAGCAGTTAGGTTACAATATATATATATTATTATTATCATAATTTTTAACCAGTATTGATCCACTGCAGAATGATTTCCAAATTTAACACAATTTTCTGATCCATCTATCTCACTTGTAGTCTTCTTTCTAGGGCTTTTACAATTTATTGAGATTCAATTTAAAACTTCAACTGTCCATCTATTTTCATCTCCCATAGTAATATGTTCAGCCCAAATCCATTTCACTTTCTAAATTCCTTCACTGATATCAGTAATATCTGTTTGTTTTCTCTCTCATGTGTTTCAGTTTTGATATCTTTTTGTTACTCCTAACATATATCTTTCCAGATCTGAATTCTCTTTATTGCTCTTCTGTTAAACGTCCAAGTCTTGGATCCATAAGTAAAAAGGAGTGAAACACATCTATTTAAAAGCTTCCTTTTCAAACACATAGTCATATGTCCTTTTAACACTAAGTTATTTCTATCAAGAACACTAAGTTTAATTCTTTAATTAACTTCATCTATTATGTTTTCATCTGTATTAATAATCTGACCAAAGTATTTATAGTTATTAAGTTTTTTTAATTCACAATTAAAAATATTTATTTTCCTCTGAAACTAAAACTAAATCAAGCATTCTAAATCTAAGTATTAAATATAAATAAAATAGGTATCTAAAAATATATAAATGAAATGATAGATAAATTGTTTTTCTATACAGGTAGAATTATGTTTGTCGAAAATAGTTGATGGGAAAATACAAAGAACCATATAATTTATATTACCATTTACTTAGAGCATTAATGTCAATAATATTGTTTATTCATACATTCATTACTTTATAATTCCATATATCCATCTATGTTTCAACAGGCAAACAAAAACTGTCTATCAGGCTGCTGATCTAAACTGGGGCTTATATTTGAGGTAGGGCTTATATTTATAAGCATCCTCAAATCACACTAGACTTATTTTTTGGTTAGGTCTTATTTTGGGGGAAACCCAGTACCATTGTTATATCAAAATTAATCTATTTGTCAGACAAAAGGCAAACAATTTTAAATATGTTACTAAGATCAAACAAAACGCACGTTTTGTTATATCAGTGCCAATCTATTTTGTCAGGTAAAAGATGCATCTCATAAAATAGGCTGATATTGATTTAATAAAAGATGGGCATTATTTACAAGTTGACTTACAATGATTGTATGGGGATCTATGAACAGGTTTGTAGTTTAAAAAAAAAAAGAATTATAATTAATATAATTATTTTTATTAGTTATTCATTAGACCAAAATAGAAATAAACTTTTTTTTTTTTATAATAAAAGTTCTTATGTTTTTGCTGTGCTATAATCAATCATAAATTTAAAATAAATTACCTTTAAATTCCTTATAATGCTCTTATTTTTTCCCCTTAAAGTATATGAATATATTTTTTTCTAATCAGAATATAGCCAGTCTGCTAGAAAGACTGCCACCATATCAGTTTCTAATAGCACTACCTCAGTTAATATCTCGTATTTGCCATCTCCACCCAGATGTCTTTCAACAACTTCAGGTAATTTATAATTCATAATTTTGTAGTTATTGCAATTTCATTTTCTTGATTTATAAACAGCTTATTTGAAATATTTTAATAATTTCAATACTGTAATATTATTGTTGTTTAGGAAATCATTGCCAAAATGTTAGTTGTCTTTCCACAGCAGGCTATGTGGCTCATGATAGCAGTTTCCAAGGTTTATTTTACTTGATTTATTATTTGTATTTTAACATTTTTAAAAACAACTAGATTTTTGTTATGAGTATTTTTGAAGGAGTATATGGTGTGGTGATTGGGACGTTTTTCTATCATGTCTACAACCTGGGTTTAAATTAGATTGAGTAAAACTTTGAAACTTTTTTAGGTTTCATATAGGTTTAGGATTTTTCTTCCATTTCATAGTCAACCAGTTATTTATCAAGTCCATAAATGAGTAACTAACTATTCTTATTTGGAGAATAAAGTAAAGATGTTAAACCACTAAAACTTCACCACCCAAACTGAAAAATAAGACATTTTTCTTAAGTATTTTTCTTTGGAGAGATATCTTTGCCATGCAATTGGCTATTCAGATACTGTTTTACAATTGTGCATGTAGATATGTATATGTTATCATTAGGAGCCACTTGTTATCAGAAAATCAGAAAGATTAATTTTGCAATGTCTTTATAAACCAATCGTAAACCATAAATACGTCTAAATATTTGATGCTAATCCTTGTCTTCTCATTTGATCTGATGCAATTATGTCTATTAATTTATTTTGCATTAAACTGTTTTTTTCTGAGAAATTTTAATAGCTTAATATAATTTTTCAATATTTTCTATCCTTAGCCAAAAGAATGTTATACTTGTTCAAAGTATGTTTGATATAAAACTTTTATAATATAAATGGGATGCACTTCACCCACGATAAACCCTTATTTATAAGAATAGATACACTATAATTAGATCCGGCAATCTGAAGCACATTCTAATTGATCATATGATCTTGACCATTTTATTTTTAGAATATTATGGAGAATTTTTAATGAAATTTTTCTAATCTCGTGATGTCATTTTGTTAATTAAGAGATTCATATATCAATTCCATAAAATAAATTTCATTACTATGAGGAAGTATTCTGTGTTTTAACTTAATAAGTAGGTAACACATTAGAATTCTATGCCACACCTCAATATTCAAGTTTTTGTACTTAAAAATCTGATAAGATTATTAAATTGATTCACATTCTCAAGTTAATAATTATGCAATCTAAAAGTTATTGGAGAATTTTTTTTTATTGCTGGATGATTTACTTGAATTTTGAACGTCAATTAAGAAAACAAAGTTTTATACCAATTTCATGGATATTATTTAATAATGCCATTATAATCATTTACACAGATTCTTCATTTATCAAAAATTCTGATACTCATGCTTACACAAGTTGTTCGGCTATAGTCGTATCTGTGCCATTCTGCTACAGTTTGCACAAGTTCTTCTAAACAAAAAGAAACTGTCGACTGTGGCATTCTGTTGTATCCTGGGGGTATCCTTTCAATCCCAGTCAGGTAGCATCAATAACTTTATTTTAAAAAGTAATACAATTTAAACTTAACAACACAAGTTTATTTATTTGCCAATAAACGTATATAAATAAAATAATTAAAAGCAATTATAAATTACTCCATGATCTCTAAGGTCCATTGTAATTTGTGGTTATATGAATTACTTATTGACACACACAGTCGTTTAATATAGTTCATGTAACTGTGTGTTCATTAACTATGGTTTCTTAGACAGATATTATACGTCTTGTATATATAATGATCCCATAATAATCATTTATTATTCAGCCAACACTGAGTAGACCATTGCAGGTTTTTATAACAATCCTTCCAGCAGAATCTAAGATCATTTACATCTATTATCTTTTATTATCATTCAAAGATATTCAGGTTATATATGCAAATTTTTCGAAAGTGGTAATACTAATGAAGAGTGACAATTATATATGTACTGCCATACGTAATTACAAAAATTTAAACTTTATTTACATTTTAAGTATATATACACACATTGAGTCCAATGATAATGGCTTTTTATTTGTAATTACAGGTAGAGAATCACCTTAAATTAAGATTCATGAATCCAAAGATCGCTTTAATTTCTTTGCTTGTTATCACTAGTCAGGCTAGATATTACTTAAATGATACTATTTGAAATGTGCTTCATATTAATCAGTGACTTATTAACATTCAATTATATTTAAAAGTATAAATAAAATTCATCATTTTTAAAAAAACATTTTAATAAATCAGTTCATTGTCGGAAATAGTCCACCATATAACTTACAAATCTACATGTATTCTTTATAAATTTAAATTTTTATGTTAATCCTAAAAACAAACAAACAACAAAAAAGAAATAACATAGAATGAAGTCCCAAGAATATGGTGTATCATTTGTTACTGGTCCTATTGCCAGTAACATTGCTCAAACTTATTGATGATTTTCTGTAATGAAAATTTCACGTTGCACTAAAATGTTTTCATAATGTTTTTATTATTTATTGTTACTATATCAGTTATTATAACTTGAAAGCAAAGGCTGATTAGATCTCATTTTTTCATTGTAGTGCTAATATTCTTCCGTATTTGAAAAATTTGATTTTTAATCTATTATTAAAATACTTTAGTTAAGCAATAAATCTACCATTAATTAGATAGTTGTTTTTTAATAAGTCATTTTAACCCTTGATGTCTTATTAGTGCTTAAACGTTATCTTATTAATTAATTATAGTTCAGATAAATATATATGATTTTATGATACTGAAAACTTAAGATTTTTGAGGGGAAATGGATGAAAACAGAAAGTGATATTTTAATTATTTACTTAGTACCTATGTGTAGATTTTATTTTAGATTTAGAAAAAAAGATTAATGTTATATAGATTTTATATAATTAAAGTTTTGGAAATCCCGAAAATTATCTCAAAAAATTTCTCAGAAGTGCAATATTGATTGCTTTCCTGGGAAGATAGAATATAATAAAAAATTGTAATTAGGCAAAGCTGTGAAGTCTTTCGAAAAAAAGCTGCAAGAGATGTTAAAAAATTAGCCTAGCAAGATATCAAATAAACAGATTAAACAATCAAGTCATAATATATATGTGGATATATTTGTCGTCCAGAAATTAGTTTTTATAGTTAAATAGATAATTACTGTTAATGTTTAATGTTATACATTTTGTCTTAATTTTTTCTATTGAAATTTAAAATAACTATTTGTGATTGGTTGTTAAGGATTAAAACCAGGATTTAGAACTTTTCAGATTTTAAAGCATCTGTAAGACCCCCCTAACACAACATCAATAAAAAAATCTATCATTTGAAGTTTTAATTACTATAATAAAAAAAAAAAAAATGTATGTTTTTCTTTATAAACTTACTGTATTAGAATCTATATGGCAATTTGACTTTTGTCTTTATTAATATTATTACTAATCTTCTTTTTCTTCTTCTTATTACTACTACTACTACTATTACTACCACTACTATTATTATTATTAGAATGTCTGTTGAAAGTTAGTGTTTTTATGATATTTTACTTATAATTATAAGTTGAACTATTTTCAATATTTAATTTTTAATTTAAACTATACAGTTAATAACAGTGTTTTCCTGAAGGTTTGTGATGACGATGTTCTAGCTGTATTTTTATATTGGACTATTTCCATCATCTAATATGTGTGTTGAATGTCTTTAGAAAAGTTTAATTTTATTTAAATATTCCAAATGCATTCAACTGTTAGTAATATCACAGCAAACAGGTTAGTATAAGCACAATGTTTCGAGAGGTATTTTTCTCCCCTCTTCTTCAGGTGTTGCTGGCCTGACTGGCGACAGTACTAGCATGGGATTCGAACCTGGGTCCTTAGATTCTTGATTATTGAATTTTAAGGATGTGGCTGTAATTTCACATCATCCTTTCATTTCTTCCTTAACATAGAGAAATTGTCTTAAAGAAATTGTGTTAATTTTTATAACTATTTGTGAAAATGTAACCTGTATAGTAGTAGTGTAGACTTACCATGCCAAGGGTTTTCATACCAACACAATTTTTACAACTTGATAATGTTAGTGCTGATGTCTAGAATGAACAAAATTTCAATACTTACTAATCTTTATTTTGCACTTCCTTTAAACATATTTTGCTTTTTCAGATTTCTCTCATCTTGTAAGAACATTGAGGAATCAAGTATCATTTTATGAGGTGTGTTGATGACAGTGCTTTCATTTTATTATTACTATTACGCAGTTGAATTTCTAAAAAAAAAATGTTTTTAATATATTAAAGGTAAATCATTGTCTCAATACCTGTAGAAGTATGATGCAAAGAAGTATATTACGATAATATTTTTTGTATTTTTAAAGTCAGATTGACACTCGTCTGGTCTGTTCAGATTGATATGGGATATTTGTCCTGTACATAAGAATAACTGGGTACTTATTTATAACCATTCTTGAATAGTTAGCTGGATTGACCATGAACTCTATGAATGTCTTGAAAGAAAAATATTTAAAGCTTGGAAAAGTTTGAAGATTCACTTGGTTTAGATCAAACCCCATATTATGACATGGCAGATGGACATGCCAATCATTACACCATAACATTCCATTAACATTTTGCAAAACATTATGTGTATAACTTGTTTTCTAGTCTTCATTCCCAATGCGTGTTAAGCGTTGCCTAGAAATTTTCAGTAGAGCCAAATTTCTCAAACAAGATTTGAATAAGTTTATTCAGGTATGTAATTAATTTTGACTTAATTTAATATTTTTAAAAATTGATTGTAGAAAACATTTTTACTAAATATATTAATCTGTTGATAATAAATATGTATATAGAACTTTTAATAGAGTTTGTGAACCAAATTTTGAGATATTGCATTTTTAAAATTTTGTCAAGAAATAAAATCTAATATTTATTTTAAGTTGAATATAATGATTTTTAAACTATTTCCACTAAATTTGTATTTTAGTTTTTTATTTCATTTTTTTTTTTAATGTCATTATTAATACAGAAAACAATATTATGATATTAATGCATTGTGACTAATGATAAAAGTGATTATAATGTGTTGTGCCACTACAAATTGGCACTCTGCCCGCAAAGTATCTAATATCACCAAAATTACAGTGACCGATATGAGCCTAGCATTAGATCGAGAAGCTGCTTCAATGATCATAGCGATAATTAGTTTACATGCTGCAGTCACACGATAAATTTTAAGTTGTAATCTTACACGGACTCTACTAATTGTACTTTATGTTTAAACAAGTTGGATACTTGATTGTTAACATTATATGAGAAATTAAAGACAGAGGCACTTAAGTATGATTCAAATATTTATTACATTCATTTTTTTAATACTAACTGCTTTCCCAATTCCCTTTTTTTCAGAACACTCCAATTGACTCGATCTAAAATTTAAGACAAAAGAGAAACATACAATTTAATCCCACTGATTTTCCTTTAAATATGATTCATTATTAAGTGTTTTATATATTTTTTCCGATGGAACATGCACCGCACAAAACCTATGAATGACAACAATCCAGGTTTATTCTGGAGGTCTGTCCAAATTGGTGTGACTTTAGGCCGACTTACTAATAAGAATGGGCAATATCATGCACCAGTCAAACTCTATATATTTCATATTAAATAATTATATTCAATCTTTTAAGGGATTGTGCATATGTCCGTTCTTTGTAGTTGTCGAGCATTCCCTTTACATACATGAGGTTTCGACATAAGGTTCCTGTGTTTGCTTATAGTCGGAACTCTTAACTGATCTTTACTCCCACCCGTTTGTCTTTCCAGATCAAGTAGTTATGATTTTTGGTTTTCAATTCATCCAAAATAACAAAAACGATCCCTCTTAAAAATCCCACACTCTATTGTAGAAACTTTTATGTACAATTAACGTAGTTAATGGAGTCTAGAATTCTATTACGCTAATTAGAATAAAGTTCTTTAAGCAAAAGTTCATACTACCCTGATCAATCGGCTATTTCACTTTCATCATGTGGGTAATGTCCTTATATGATTTCAGACGTTAAACTGCAGGCGTGAATCCTTTGTTTTGTCTGCTGGCATTTTGACATATCCAGCTAGCTTGCTGAATTCATCCTTTCCGTAGTTGGCAATCGCTCGGGCATCTCCAGGTGTGGCTATGAGATGCATTTTTTCCCCAAGGCAAAAGTTTTCGATGTCCTTTAGCCAGAGAACATTTCCATGGTGCTGGTTAATATTATTTTTGGCAAAAGTTTCGGAAATTTTCTCTTTTTTTAACAAAAGCAAACTCCGTAATTTATATGCTTTTCAGCGAACATGATTCACACCTTACGATTTATTTTTAGATGCATTTTTACACTTCTAATTCCTGTCCTTTTATTCTCATTGCATTTTTAATTAATGGAAAAGTTCTTGTTCAATTAGCATAATAGATTGACTCTAGCAATATATTTATTACAAATACTTTTAGTATCTCCAATTTGAACAATAGAATTAATTGCAACCCCCCCCCATCCATATTTTTCCACGAATTACAATATAAAAAAACTTTTAATGAAAACAAAATCTCAAGATCTAATTTTATCTTGAGTTATAATGGATTTAAATAAATTAATAAAACGAAATTCTGATTTCTTCAAGATAAAAAAAAAACCTTTAAAATCAAAGATTATTATTTAAAAATATTTTGATAACTACAAACTTTTATTAAAAATAAAATACATGTACACTCATATCTATTAGAGATAACGGAAAATACCATCTCATTATTCCTTCACTCAGGAGAAAAAAAAAAAAAAACTTCAACTACCCTGTATTGTCTCTTGCTAATTTCTTAGGGTTATTGTTCGTCCTAAACAGGGGTTCATCGCAATTCTCCCACCTAACTTTAGTCATCTTCTCATTACCCAGGATTACTGAATTTCATATCAACCAACATTTCCAATGCTTCTTCTATTGATAACCTGTAGTTTTCGGCAAGCTTGAATTGACTCCTACTGGAAGGTTATACCTTATTGTCCTAACAATCTGGTATTGGTCCATAGGGTAAGCCTCAAGCACTCTGAGTTTGCAGCCTGCTTTCTCCTCCCTTCGGGATCATTGTTCGATATTCCTGAAATTCTGCAGATTATATTTTACTGCCTTCCACCATTCTTGGGGGGACCACCTAAATGGTTTGTAACTATGAGAAATTTTTTCTTCATGAGTAGTGCTCTCGTGAAAATAAATAAATTGCTCAAACTGTCTAAATAATCAAATGAGATTTTCTCCCCATTTCCCTTGAGACCCTTATTTGTATAAATTTTGTTAATACAGCTCTTTCTGGATTAGCCTCCTCTACTCCATTAAGTGTCACTTGCATATTTATTCAAATCTATTGCCTTGGTCTCGTTTTTATTTCCCCTACAGGCTATTCTTTTCTTTCTATGGTTTTTCTTCTTCTTTATCCTTGCTAACTTTGGGATCAGCTTTTACTAGATTCCCTTCAGATTTAATTTCACCACTTTGACTTTCTTCCTTTTTTAACTTATTCACATCCTTTCTCAGGTCTCCTCTCATGATTTTCATCCCTTTAATTTCTTTGCTGTCTCTTTTAGATCAGCTATAGCTTTCAAATATTTCTTCAAGCTGACATCACTCGGGGTTTTTTAAATGTCACCACCGGTCTTCTGTAATGATTTCATCTTCACTCATTTTCTTCTTTAAACTATTTCAAAACTCAAAATCCCCCCCCCCCCCCAGAACACTATATCACTTTCTTACCAACATCTAAACACCTAACTTAACTAATTCTTCACTCTTTCCACAGGTAGTTCACTACATTAATGGGCCAACATGTTGGGATGTCATTTTCCATGTTCCCCCTCTAGTCGACTATGTCATTATAAATCAGCACTGTCTGCAAAATTTCTAAGATTATCAAAATTATGGAGACCAGTATGAGAGTGCCACTAGGCATATATCCTAGCACTAGATCAAGAAGAATCTTCAATCATAGAAACAATTTGTTTACATACTGAAGTCACATAAAAATTTTATGTCCTAATCTTATGCAGACTCTACTAATTATACTTTATGTTTAAACAAGTTGGACACTTAGTTGTTAACATTATAAGAGAAATTAAAGACAGAGGCACTTAAGTATGATTTAAATATTTATTACATTCATTTTTTTAAGACTATCTGCTTTCCTAATTTCTTTTTTTTCCAGAGCATTCCCACCGACTCGATCAAAAATTTAAGACAAAAGAGAAACGTAAAATTTAATATCATTTATTTTTCTTTAAATATGATTCATTATTAAATGTTTTAAATTTTTTTCTTGAGGGAACATGTGCTGCACAAAACCTATGAATTTTAGTAATTCAGGTTTTATTTTGGAGGCCTGTCCAAATAGGTGTAACTTTAGGTCTACTTACTAATGAGAATGAACAGTATCATATATCACGCAAACCCTCTACATTTCGCATTAACTAATTATATTAAATTCTTTACGGGACAGCGCAAGTGTCCATTGTTTGCCTACAGCTGTTGAGCATCCCTTTTATGTATACCAGGTTCTGACATAAGATTCCTATGTTTGCCTATAATCAGAGCTCTTAACAGATCTTTACTCCCACCCGTTTGTCTTTGCAAATCGAGAAGTTACAATTTTGGGACTCAAAAACTATACACATTGAACATAATAAAATGAATTAAAATTATTCATAATTTTAATTAATAAAAAGTTAGTAAAATGACATCATACCCCCTTTTTTAATTCATCCAAAATAACATGAAAAACAATCCCTCTTAAAAACCCCACCCTCTATAATTGAAATTTTTACATAGAACTAACTTAGTAATGGAGTCTAGAATTCTATTATGTTAATCAGATAAAGTTCTTTAAGTAAAAGTTCATATTTACCCTAATCGATCAGCTGTTTCACTTTCATCATGTGGCTAATGCCCTCATATGATTTCAGTCCTGCAACTGCTGGTGTGAATCCTTTGTTTTGTCCACTAGCTTTTTGACATATACAGCTAGCTTGCTGAATCCATCCTTTCTGTAGTTGGTAATCACTCAGGCGGCTCCAGGTGTAGCTGTGAGACGTATTTCCCTGAGGGGGAGTTTTCAATGTCCTCTAATCGGAGAACATTTCTGTAGCTCTGGTTAATATTTTTATTAGCAAAAGTTCTAGAGATTTTCTTCTTTTTTTTCCAATAATAGAGTTAATTGCAAAAATCTATAATCCCCCAACCCATGTTTTTCCAAGAATTACACTAAAAAAAAAACTTAATGAAAACAAAATATCAAAATCTAATTTTATCTTGAGTTATAATGGATTTAAATAAAGCGAAGAAATCCTGATTTCTTCGAGATAAAAAAAAATTAAAAAGATTTCAAAGATTATTTTAAAAGATTTTGATAACTACAAACTTTTACTAAAAATAAAATACATGTACACTTATATCTATATTAGATGGCAGAAAGTACTATCTCAGTATGCAGGGAATTCTTATAAATTTTAGTATTACAAATAACTATTGAGTAGAATTTCGATGAGCAGCACAGTCATTAATATTTACTTTTTGTCTATCCTTCACTGCATTCCTCCCTCCCCCTTTTAATAACAATTCTTTTATCTTACAGGATTGCACCAAATTTGCCGATCGTCTCATAGATTTATCAAACAAGCCACCTGATCCCGGAGTCACAAGTTTCAATTTAAACACTCATTTCAAAAGTCTCAAAAGACTCTTGGAAGACCATACATTTTCACCTATACTTATCCCTTTACAAACTGCTCTCTCAGCTACTCTACCGTCCACCATTCATCAAGACCATGAACCATTTCCAAGAAAGCAAGCCTTCATAACTGGATTTGAAGATAATGTAAGAATTATTTAGAAAATTAAATAGCAAAGAAAAAAAATAGCAATTGTTAATCTCATAATTATTTTGTACAATGTTGCTTAAGAGCTTTATGAGATATTTATTTTATATAGCGTGATGTTTTTATAAATTGTAATAGTAATAATCAGCCATTAAGCGAATGCACATGCACTTTCTGGATTTTTAGTTAAAAATCCACATAGCGCATGTGCATTAGCTTAATGGCTGATTATTACTATTAAGAGCTTTATGTTTTTTATATATGTGGTAATATTTTTATAGACTGTGTTTTCAGTATTTCATTTTTGTATTGTGATTTTTTATATGTATTTTAAGTTCTTTGCTAAGAAAAATTGAAGGGTTTAAGCAATAAACATGATCATCTTTGTAGTTTTTTTATTCTTTAACACAATTTTTTTAAAGATTTTTTTGAGCAAACTCCAATCATCAGGTAAGTTAGAGGTTCCAAACATCTAAATCTCCGCAACAGAAGCCATATTTTGCTATTTACATACCATAATAATAAACTATTTGGTTTTAGCGCTGGAGTATATAATCACACGATTCAAATAGATAATTAGGCTTCCATTTCTGGAAGGGAGATTCGGTTATTTTAAATTTCATAACTCGAGTGAAGATTGGAGATTGTCCAATAAATTCATATATAGGGAGAGTGGTTAGTCTGATGTCTTTTTCATTGGATTATAATTTATGACATGGAATTGGCTACATATTTTTCATTAGTATAGTTGTTAATTATTATATGTACACATATGTATATATTATAATGATCAGACTACATGTCGCAACTATTTACATTTTTCTCTATTTATTTACATAATTTATAGAGGTGCCACCAGCATCAGGAAATAAACCAATACATGTATATTTAAAATATTTTATTTCACAGATTAATGATGACCACCACATATAATACACATTTGAAATACAAGACTAGATCATGGAGAACACAAGTTACTCCCAATGAATGAAGCTAGTCCACACAAAATTACATTTAAAGAAATTAACAAATTATACAACAAGAGTTTGATTACAAATATAATTATTAATTGATATACAAATTTATTTTCTTCAAACAATGTTCCTTTAATCTATATACATTATTGTCTTATTCCATACGTGCAGAAAAACAATTACACATTATTGTCCAAGGTTTCATTGTTAAGTTTAATTTTAATCTTCATTTACATAATAATATTCATATAATTATGAATAATAAGGTGCATTCATTGTATAGCAAGCTTCAACTTCTGTAGGTTTAAAACACAACTCTATGCATTTATGAACCTATAAATATAAAATGTTGCCAAGCATCGGTGATCGAGAGGTCAGTGGCAGCTGCTTTACAAGCAGTTGTCCCAGGTTAGCGGGTTCACTTCCCGGCTGATGCTATGACACATAAGGAAAAAAAATATATAAAACATTTATTTGATTTACATGTTTCCTAGTGCTATCACATTCCTTTCGCTGTCACTAGCTGGCTTTATAGATGAATGGTCCACACATTTTTCTGCAACTGTATATTCACTCAGGTTGTATTAATTAATCCCCATTTCTTCTTGACATAAGTCAGAATATTTATGTACCATTTTCTATTCAAAACGGATTTTTCTATTAATGTTAATTTGTATACCTAGTTTGTGGAACCAACTATTGGATTGATCTTCCCTTTGACTATGTATTGGGGTAGATTCATTTTTTTACTGCAGTGGTTATGGGTGCTGTCACATGGCCTATTAATTTAAGTGCATTTCCATTTATATCCTGCGCTCTAACATTAGCATTCTCTATTTTACTTCCTGTGTTAGCCGATGCCAGTGACAGCCAGTCTGTTAGTGACATCAGAGAAATACCTGATCCACTATCAATCATCATAAATTGATTTAATTCGCGGTTACCTATGTTTTTAACTATATAGTAACCTTCCCTATTTTCTTGCATTGGCAATTTATTTTTGCCTTTCCAATTACAAATACATACTAAATGTCCTTTTTTGCTGCATTTGAAGCACATTTTTTGAGCTACTTGCATTCTTTTGATATGTGGTCTCCTTTTCCGCAACAAAAACATGTTTCTCTGACGTTTTTACTGTTCTCAGCTTTCCATGGCAAGGTTCTGTCTTAAACACACTCTTTCTAAGGTTTTTATCCGTTTTAGTGCTGAAAACCTGAGGCTATTCAAGCTTCAATTCATATGCTATGCCTTTCTTAATGGCGAGGTCATATGTGATCTCAGGTTCTGTGAGAAATTGTTGTCTGAGCCTATTGTCAGGCATACCCATAAAATTGGTCCATGAGTATTTTGTCAATGAACTCCCCATAACTACAACTTTTAGTCAATTTCCTAAGAGTTGAATTATACTTTTAATTTTTTCACCATCCAGCCAGCTTCCTTCTTCGCAAGGTTAAACAAGCTGTGTGCCATGACAGCCGAGAGCTGAAATGCTCACTTAATTTCTCTATTAGATCCTCATACTTTATTTTCTCTGTAATAGGTAGCTCAAATAATCTATTTATGACATCTATCACTTTTATACCAGCGAAGCATCTAAGTGCCATGACTTTCCTTTTGTTATCTCCAATACTGTTCAATGTAAAGAAGTTCTCTGTGTAATATATAATGGCCATTCAGATGCGTTACTAACCTCAAATTATGCTATGCTATTCTGCCCAAAAGTACTCATGATTGAGTACTGATAATTAGCTAAATTCCAGTTCTGACTGCCATTAACTTACTAATGACTTTAACTGTCTTCTATTTCCCTAGGTTCGAAATGACTGCGCCAATAAGTTGCTGTGTCGCTGACTATGACCAGGCGACCAGCAAACAAAATATACAATTAACTTGACAGACAGCAACACACACACACACATATATACATTTACCAATAACAGTTTATTAACAATTAAAAAGCTACTATATTGATCTTTAACATAAATATACAATCCGCACTTAAGCGAGCCTAAATTCCACAAGTTAACTACTGAATAACAAATGATGTTTATACAGTTAGGGTAAATTATTATTTACTTTATCTTCACTAATGTCTACAGTCTTTATACACAGTCCTCAAAGAGCCTCTTGAGGCATTCAAAATAATAAGAAGACTGAGACAGTCTGCTAAGAGTCCTAATCAGCTTGTTGACCTACAGTAGCCGAGATTCTTGGAATAAAGTCCTGTGATGATGATCTTCACTGCTCTTCAACTTGTGGGCACAGTGATGGTAGTAGCTACCACAGAAAAAAAAGCCCAGTCAATTTTCTTTAGCTTTTTATATCCTCCCTCTGTTCGTTATCGTACAAATAAATTTCTCTTAGGAATTTATTTCCATATAAGATGTGTTTTAAAATCTATACAATTAATTAATCTCTTAGGAATTTATTTCCATATAAAATAAGTTTTAAGATCTATGCAATTAATTAATATATACATGTTTCTATATTTATTTTTAAACTTCGTTTAATTTGAACATTTCTATTATCGATTTATTTAGTAGCATTCTTAATTTTAAAATATTAATTACATATTTTGCGCAATCTATTTTTTGGAAGCAATTGCTTTTTTAAGATTCTAAACAATTTTCTTTCAGTATCTATATATTCCAGTAAAGATCTATTATTTTTTTATCATCTAAAGTTTTTGAACTTGTTACAGTATAATTTGCTTTTTAAACTTAATTTATTCTAAAAGCTTTAGAACTACTTGCAACCCATCAAACAAATAGACTACATTAATTTCTTTAATATAATCATAAATTGAAGATTTAAATATTATCATTGATTTTGGGATTTTAATATATTTTTACAACATTTTAAAATTTATTGAGACATTCTGTTATATCACATGATCCCCATCTCTTATACTAGTACATAACTGTTATTAAACAGGCAAAACTCTATACAGTAGTGCCACCCTGTGCCAACCAGAGTAACCTCTGGATGCCAGAAGGCTTGTGCATAAAATCCCCATCTAGTGCCTACTCATCCAATATCCCCAGACTAGTTTCTGGCTTGTGACCTTCGTCAATGAGGAGCTTTGTATCTGAAAGCACTGCACCTTGATCTTAGGATCTAATGCAAACCTCCAGAAGCCACCTTTTATCTCTACTTAACTACAAAACTATGAGAATGAAATTGAAAACACAATAATATTTTCAATCTAAGCTCAATAGCTTATATAGTCATATGGGTCTGAACTTGGTTCAGCACCCATACATTTTGGTGTCTTTGGCTCTTTAACAACCATAGCCACCACTATCCTATTAGGCAGGATTAGTGTTAAACCATTAAACATCACATGATCACCATCTCATGCTAGCACATAACTGTTATAAACAGACAAAACTCTCCATACAGTAGTTAAGTAGAGATTAAAGGTGGCTGCTGGAGGGTTGCATTCGATCCTAAGATCTAAGTGCAGTGCTCTCAAATCCAAGGCTCCTCACTGACAAAAGCCACAGCCAGAAACTAGTCTGGGGATATTGGATGAGTAGGCACTGGATGGGGATTTTATGCACAAGCCTTCTGGCATCCATTGATTACTCTGGTTGGCACAAGGTGGCACTACTGTATGGAGAGTTTTGCCTGTTTAATAACATTCTGTTATAGTTATTATTAAGATTTTAACAATATTACCAACAGCTTTAAGGCATATTGTGGGGATATTTGTCTGAAAGGGGGGTTTGTTTTTATGTTTCATATTTCCAACAAATGTTTAATACCAGTATTGTTGATTTAATTTGAATCTTGAATATAAGTTAATCTTTTTTTTATGTATTGGAGGAAGGCTTTTTTAGTTGGTACTGATGATAATTAAATGCTTATTGTTAACTATTATTGTGGTGGCTGAATTTTGAATTTGGATTGTAGTATGTGTATATTAAATGAGCAGAGATATAGTAATATAGAAAACAAGAAAAAATAATTCAAATGAAAATGGCTTTGAACTTTTCTTAATATAATGAATAATCTTGATGTGAGAATGTGATTATTAAAAATAATGACATGTGACGCTTTCAGTTTGTTAGGATTTTTCATCTGCAATTTTCTTATTTTTATTTTATACAGATTGTATGTGCACATGTAATATATATATATAACTTCTTTATTTCTAAATGAATTATATATTGGTATAAAATGGGCAATATTGTTTATCTTAACATTGCATATACAAGTACAATTTTTAATGACTTGAATTTTGAACCATGTACTTAATATCTTATTATTTCCTTTACAAAAAGGTCATTAATTTTATCCTAATTATTGAAGAATAGTATTTTTTCTTCTTTCATTCTACATGCTAATATCTCACTTCATTTGTTATTCATTCTCTCATATGTATTCAGTTGACTTTCTTAACAGTAATTTTTATTTTTAGACCATCAGTTATCTGTTATACTATTATTTTTTTCTTTATTTTACTATTAAACATTAGTCATGAAAAAAATAAGTAAAAAATATTTCAAAGACTAATATTTCATACATTTCTCTATCCTTCAGAATTTTGAAGATTTTTAAACATGATCACTGCAGTAATGATAATATTGCACTTAGAGTCTCAGTGAATGAAATATTAATTTGGATAAACTTTTCTTAAAATTAGATTATTAAAGATTAATTTTATAAAAAGAAATCTGATTGATATTTTGAAGTTTGATGTTGAAGAAATAGAAAAAAATGTTTACTCTTTTTCTAGAATATTAAAATCTTCTGAGATTTCTATACATAGGCCTGAAATTTTTCCTAGAACTATAGCGATTGAAATGATTGAATCAGTATTTTGTTTTTAATATTTATTTGAAATAAATGAGTGCTGAATTGAATGCAAAAGTGAAAGCAGATTATTGTATTTGCTTAGACAGTGTGTTTTTAGACACTACTGTCTGAAAGAAATGAATTGAAAAGGATTAATAATTTTAGAATATAAAGAAAATAAAATTATTCAAACAAATGAAAGTGGAAAATGTAAATAAATTATTCAAATGAATGAAAGTGGAAAAGGTAAATGACTGATCATTGAAACAGATTAAGATTTTTAGATCTAAAACTAATGTAAAGATAGTTAATGATAAAAGATGGGCTCATTGCCTATAAATGTATGAGACTTCCTGTTACAAATGGTGAAAGATATTCATAATACAGTTGTATTAGATATATATGGATAGATACAAAATATATATAAAAAATCAAAATTTCTTAAGATTTCCTTTATTCTCCAATCAGAATTGAATATCAAGGTTGCCTATAGATCAATTTTTTGAAAGCTAACTTGGGAAATGTTCAATTATCTGGAAAAAAATTCCAAAATCTATTCTGAATTTGGATATAAAAGACCTCTATGCTAAAACTTAAGTTATTGATTTATCATATAGTATTAATAATAACTGACTGCAATCCATATATCGTAAATTTGAGTTTTCAATTCACTATTGCATCAAACTATACAGAGCATCATAGTATTAAGAAATAATTACTTCAAAATTAATAATTTCAATTAAAACTGAATTTAATATACTTATAAATTTCTTAAAATATCAATGAATAAATTATGAAATTGTAGTTATTATTTTTATTGTTGTTATAATTAATCATATTGTCAAATTTATCATGTACTATAGCACAATAGTGAGTTTCGAGACTAGAGAATTTAAGATTCCTAGATTAGTTCTTAATTACTGAAACTAAAAGATATAAAAAAAAAAACTCATCCTAACATTTTAGTGCTTGAACACCATTTGACTTTCCAAACAATGCCATTTATTCAATTATTTATTTTTTCTTTGTCCCCAAATAAATGATTGCTTGATTGTGTATTTTATAAATAATATTTTAAATGCTTACTATTATTATTTGCATTCAAGATGAATTATTAGTTATTTAAATATAAATATTTAAATTTTTGTTTAGGTTGAAATTTTAGCATCTCTTCAAAAACCTAAAAAGATTACCATACGAGGGTCAGATGGTCATTTATATCATATGATGTGCAAACCCAAAGTGAGAAATTGTATATTTTCTTTTTCTTAGAAATGTTTCCACATTGCTTTGTACGCATATTTATACACAAATATATTTATATGATATTAGGATGACCTTCGTAAAGATGCCCGTTTAATGGAATTTAATGATCTTGTTAATAAATATTTAAAGAGAGCAGCAGAAGCAAGAAGACGCCATTTACATATTCGGACTTACGTATGTATATAAATTTTATAATAACAGTTCTAGTAAAAATAGTAATTATAAACATTAATTTATTTAGCCATATTTCACATTATTATGATAAGTATTATTCTTTGAAAATTTTATGAATTTTATATAGATTTTTTTTGGTTAATATGACAATGGTAGTTTTTATTTCTATTACACTTAATGTTGCAGATAAGAAATAATTGTATTAAATTGTTCCCTTTTCCTATTGGTTCTTTCTGGCTTAAAGATAACTTATGTTACTTCATAAATCAACAAAACTTTTATTTTGTTAATGGTTTTTTTGTTTTTTTTGTAGTTTTTGACCTAATATAAAAATTTCTGTTAAAGAATAAATACTGATTTAATTATAAATTATTTTAATATTTGTTCTAATGTATTTATTGTAAGCATTTTCTAATTTTCAGGCAGTTGTACCTCTTAATGAAGAATGTGGCTTGATAGAGTGGGTTCAGAATATGAATGGCCTACGAAATATCCTTAATAAGATTTACAAAGAAAAAGGGCTTTATGTTACTGGTCAGAAATTAAAGACCTATATTGTAAATCTCAATGCATCAATAGAGTAAGTTTTATTTATTTTTACTGAAATGTTTTTGATTTGATAAATTTTAGCAATGTTTTTTTTTTTTTTTTTAAAGAGAAAAACTGAGAGTATTTCAAAACGACTTATTACCAAAATTTCCTCCAGTCTTCAATGAATGGTTTCTGAGAACATTTCCTGATCCAACTGCATGGTATTTAGCTCGCTTATCTTATGCTAGAACCACAGCAGTAATGAGCATGGTTGGTTATGTCCTGGGTTTGGGTGATCGTCATGGAGAAAATATTCTTTTTGATTCTATTTCTGGTGATGTTCTTCATGTGGATTTTAATTGTTTGTTTAATAAAGTAAGTAATTTTAATTCTTCATTTTAATCTCTGCTATAAATTATTATAATCCTTATATTTCACTTAAATCAGTTATGCTGAATATTACATTTGCATTACAAATCATTTTGGCTTTCTAAACTTTTGTAAATTCTAATCGGATAAAATTATGAAGGAACTCTTTAAATTTTTATGCCCATCAGTATTATTTTAGCATCATAATAATAATTATAACAAATTGTTTTTTCTCTTCACCAATAAAAATTGTAATTATAAATATGCCATTTTTTTCACATGCGTTGGTGAAGTTGTAATTATAAGGTTTAATGTGCCAGCTTAGCGCTTTCAAGATTTAGTATGAGATTTAAATACTAAATCTTGAAAGCGCTAAGCTGGCATATTAAACCTTATATTATAATTACAGCTTCACCAACGCATGCGAAAAAAATTGCATATTTATAATAATAATTATAATATTAAACATTTATGTATTATTTATTTGTTAATATTATGTAAAATATTATTGTCTTTGTCTGTAACAGCAACCGTGTTGTTTTTATTATTATTTCGAGTGTAGATAGAAATATTTGTTTATTATACATGCGTGAATTGATTCTTACAAGTTACTTTCACAAACATACATTATTATTTTGTTAAGAAATTTTTTTTTACTTTAAAGATCTGTCAAAAATGCTTACTTTCCTCCAATCACTTGTTTTTGAACTATTAGCTTATTTATTAAAATATTTTAATTCTTAATAACAGGACAAGTATTTTAATTTAAATATATTTTCATCAAGGAATAAAATATATTATGTGGTAAATAAATAATGACATAAATATTACAATTATAAAAAATGTTAGAAATCACATAGATGTAAACGACAGAGCTTTTTTTTTCTTTTACCTGTTTTGAATGTATACAAATTAATTTATATCTGTATTATTGTACTTCAATTCCAGATTCAAAGTCTTCTTGGAAAAGTTCTTCACATTGCAATTCTTCTAGCACCTATCGTAACTTAAAATTGATTGATTTAACTTCATTAGATAATCGGAAGTTCAAATAGAAATAATCTTATAGGTTGTATATTAACTAGATAGTAATTTGTAAATTTTCTAAGTTCAGGATATACAATTCCATGCAGCTTTATTCATACCCAAGATGAGAAATTCTCTGTAGAATTTTATTCAGCTTGATAGTGATTCGTATTAACCCGCATGGCTTTCCCATATAAGCTTACACCTGACATTTGCTACAATTTTTTTTTTCAGTTTTTATTTAATTTTCAATAATTGGTTTCAACTAATTAAAAATTGATTTTCTGTCAAGCGTTGGTGGTCGAGAGGTCAGCACTGCTGCCTTATAAGCAGTTGTCCCGGGTTAGCGGGTTCGCTTCCTGGCAGATGCTATGACCCATGAAAAAAAAAAAATTGTATTTCTACCTATTTATAATCTTTTTTTTTTATTTGTTTAAGGAACAAGTTTTCTATTATCATTCATTCCATAACATTATTTAATTCAGGAATTCAACAGTCATGCCCGTTAACTTTGTAATAACAAAATGTCTTACAGACAAATCACTTTATCCGTTAATTGTTATCAAATTGTACAAACTTATATGTAAATGTAAAATAAATCAACTTGCTTATTTTTTTTTTAAAATAAAAACAAAATATAGAATTGTATAACTAAAATCAATTTAACAAAAAGTTATGTTAAATATCTAATTAGTAATGAAACTGTATCATCTTATTATTCCTTTCCCTGAGAGTAAAAAAGTGATTGTAATATATTTAATTCATTTTTTATATATCTGGAATAATCACTTACTAGGATTTATATTTCATAGAGTTTGCTATAAAGTAGTATATAGTATAGCATCACTTTTACATAGTAAATTATCAGGATCAGAGCCCATATTATGATTTGAACTTTAAAGTATTTCCTTTATAACACTCCAGTATTCTGAAACTTATTCTGGGCTTTGTTTGATAATTTATCTCAACAATTAATACATAATTATAATTCAAAGCTCTAGTTTGGGTAGCTAATTTAAATTGATTCATAGTCTGGAAGATTATCTTCTTAGGATTATCTATTTTCATATTATTAAGATTATATAAAAATCAGAATGGGTTTTCATCAGATTTTAATGTAATGCCTTGAAGTTATATATAATCTATATTTATTAGGGCTATAGTTCTGTATCTTACAGGAATAGTTAATCTATTTTTATAAAGTTTTGGTTATATGCATGTATAATGCTGATATATTTGTTCTGTATATATCAAGGTTGATTTATTATTTTGTTCTGCATTAGTATTACTTTTAATATTATTTATGTCAGATCAAAAAAGTTTTAAAAAGGGCTTCACAACTTTTATCATTATATATGTCCTTTACCTATTCCAAATTATGCTTCTGTATACTCTTTAGATTGCTAATATTTTTTGCAACTTATGTCAGAGCAAAAATTTTCAGTATGTTTATGAATATTAATTTTAAATCTGTGACATCCTCTATTAATCTACTGTTTAATTTTTTTCTCTGTTTACTCCTATTTTAATAATTGCTGTTTTCATATGATGAGGTAAGGGATATCTTAAAGCTGAACTTTTACGCAACATGTCCTTTCATCACATTTAAAGGTTAAAGTATATTATAATTAATCTATCCATGAACTGTTCCTCCAGTTATGAAAATTGTGAACAAATTTCGGTGGATTGATCTTTTCAAACTTATATGAAATTTTTTTTCTATCTTACATAATACTATTTGCACAATTTTTTTTGTAAACGAGTTCTTTTCGCTGGCATTGTGAAAGAGAAATGGAGATCTAATTACATTTACTTAAATTTTGTAACTATTTTAAACAAATTGAGTTTTTTGTAAATTAACTATTTCATTATTAAAATTGAAAGATTTGCCTTTTACTTTGTCACAGTTATGATGCGCACATTAAAAAAACCAAGGAAAATAGCATTTGTGTTGGATAATAAAAAGTATACTGTATTAAAGGAAATAAAAAAATACGGTATGATTTAAACTTAAAGACAATCTAATATAGAGCAAGTCAAATATTTCTCTATTATATGGCAGTCTTCAATATTTATCAAGCGCCATTTCTTTGTGAATTTTCCTTTGGAATCTCTTGACTTTTTCATCTTGATCTGGATTTATACTTGTTGTTTGCCAACATTGATATAAATTCTTCAGTCACTTGCTATTCTAAGTATACTTTTTATTTGTAAGTAATTGAAAAAAATATTTCACTATTTTTTATATGAAAAGTTTTATGTCATAAAAATACATAGAATTATGGCCTTTATAAATAAATAAATTCAAAAGTTTATTGATTCCAATCACAAGTTCTTCCATACTGATTCTGAAAATAAAACTACAATATCTGGGTACTATGACTTAATAGTATTTATTGCTTACTTACTGATAAAGCTTGGGTTTATTTTTTAAAGCATATTAAGATGTGGAATATAACTTTATAGTAATAAATCCTAGATATAATATAGAATAAAATATCTTTATATAACAACAAAATAATATATGACAATAGCTGTAATATAATCATAACATAAAAAAGCTCTTTTCGGTAATTTTTAATTTTTGCCCTTTTCAATGTTTCTTGGTTAACTACAAAAAAACAACCTATATAGCGACATCTACTGGCTCTATATAAAATTAACAGTGGAACAAAGCTAATCCAGCATTGAAAAGCATAAGTTGTCATTATTATTTTCAATTGCTGCTGTGATAAATTTATTCACTGTATATATATAAAAATATGCACTAAACATGTTAGTTGAATCACCGTCTGTTTAGAAATATGATCACTGATGGAGTCTTTGCTAGAGCCTAAGGATGTCCACTATCTATCATACACAATAAAATGTGTTTCAGAGTCAAGATCATTTGCAAACAGAAAAGCTGTTGATAAACTGAAATTTAGCAAATTTATTGATCTAGGATTGATGCAAGAAGAAAGCTAATCTTCTAAAGCAGTGATGGCGAACCTATGGCATACCTGCTGGCACGTTCGAATTTTTTACTGACATGCAAACTATTTATATATCATAATTTTCTTCAATATTTTTTTTGTTGCTAAAATCTGCACTAATAAAAATTTACTGTAAACTAAAGGTAAAATAAATAAATATAACATTATATTAGAATTCAATTTACAATTTAACTCTGATTAGAAGCAATAAATTATATTTTAAGTCAAATAAAGTGGTACCGGTATACTATGGTATCATATTCTATAAACATATCAAATGATTCCAATAAAACTAGAAAGTAAACTCACTCCAAAGAGTTCTAAAATATTTTACTAAGTTTTTTCAAATCTAAAGTAAAAGTAAGCAAATGGTTTTCTGTTCTAATCTTTTTTCACCTAAATGTGCTGACACCATTCATTTTTTTTAATGTAATCAAAATCGCAAACAAAGGAACGAAATGCGTAATCAACGCCATCAAATGACTTTTTTTTTTTTGCTTGAAATTTTGCTGTAAAAGTGAAATCATAAATCTTTTATTTATAAAATTATTAAAGCTCATTTAAATTTATTTTAAAATAAATTTGATACCATTATATGGTCCCTAGTGAAGATTTTTTCAGACGCTCATTGCTAAGGTTTACAGCCTTGTTAAAACTATTACCATTATATTTGTATAACTAGTGAAAATAAAAAACAAAAATTATCAAGCAGTAGAGAATTTTAAAATTGGTGGACTGATGAGTATGGAATGATTAACAAAGGTACCAGGGCAGTATGTGTTTTATATTCTGGAACAGTTGTATTGAGAACGTCATCAGTAAAATGGCATTATGAGACCAATCATAAATCACTTTGTGAAAAAAGTAAGATGAACAAAAAGAATATATTGCCCAAGAATTTAAAAATATAAATATTCAATCAACATCTATAATGAAATTTATCGAAAACCATTCAAATATAACTGCTGCTAATTTTTTATTTCAAATGTAATTGCCAAACATGGGAAACCTTTTAATGATGGAGAATATATGAAAGAAGTTTGGGTGAAATGCGCACCAGTTCTTTTTGAAGATTTTGAAAACAAAACAAAAATTATTCACAGCATAAAAGATTTACCATTGGCTAGAAATACAATTCTTGCAAATGGCTAACAACATAACTTATCAACAAAAAAAAAATATAAAATCTAGTTTCTTTCTGCCTTGATGAAAGTACAAGCATAAATGGATCAGCTCATTTGGCTATTTTTATTCGCTATTATGTTGGGATAATATCAAAGAAGAATTGATCAGTTTAATCTCATTAATAACAACAACAAAAGGAATAGATATTTGCAACATAGATGTTGCCAAAATTGTATTGGTAACTATAAATGATGCTTATGACTAGAAAAGAAAATAGTTTTTTCAGTTTATTTACCAACTGTATTGGTCATTCAATTTTGCATTTTCATTGCATTATATATCAGCTGGTTTTATGCATGAAGGTCAGCTTTAAGCCACTCGATGATGTTATGAATATTGTGACTAAGTTAATTAATTTTATATCTACACATTGAGTGAGATAAACTCAGTAAACTATGGTTACTTATGTACAACAATGTCCATGGTTAAGTTGAGGAAAAGTTCTTCAAAGATTCATTGAGTATTTAAAAGAAATTAAACTGTTTTTATGTAATGAGAAAATCATTGAAAAATATAATGAATTAATGGATGTTGAATGGCTTTCAAAATTAATGTTTTTTACTGATATGTGTCACATCTAAATGAATTAAATGTGAAACTGCAAGGTTATAATAAGACAATTCTTGTCATGTTTGATTAAATCAAAGAATTGAAGCTAAATTATAAATTTTTAACCATGATATTATTTCTTACACCTTCAAATATTTCCCAAATCTAAGATTTAGAATCTCATGAGAAATCAGATTAATCTAAGTAAAATTGACGCAAGACTTTTGTGCTGTCATTCAATCAATAATTGATTTTTTTTTTTTAAGATTTACACAGTTCAGACAATTTTCAGAAATATCAATTTATTTTATACACAGATATAATATCAATGGATAGTCTCAAGTTAGAAATTTTTGAGTGGTTTAATTTGAAAGATATGGAAATGCAATCAGTCGTTTTCAATCCAGTACTATATGGAAACAGAAATTTGTTGACCTGAGGAATGAGTTAGAAATAATGGAAAATGATCGATTATTGGATATATGTAAAAAGAATGCCGAAGAGGAACTACTGATTGCCTGGAATCCTATTCCTGAAACATTTAGTTGTTTAAAAAAATTAGTGACCACTATATTATCAATTTTTTCCTCTAAATATGCATGTGAACCATTGTTTTCAGAAACAAATTTAATTAAAGACAGTTTGAGAAATAGAATGACAGATGAATCTAGTTCGGGATATACATGATTAAAAATGATAAAATATGAACCAGATATAAAATATTTGGCATCCAATGTACAACAACAAAAATCTCATTAAATAATATCTATTTGTGCTGATTTTGTTTATTTCCAAAATGTTTTAATTACTATTAATTTTTTACTATTACATTTTATTCAACTTGTGCTCTTCTAAATAAATATCGTTCACTTATATTTAGCTTATTTAGAAATTTTGTTTAATTATTATTTCGTTTTATAAACTTTTAAAAAACTACAATAATTAAGTTGTTTATATTTTGATTTAATAATTGTATGGCACGCCAATCATTCAATAAATATTTTTTGGAAATTTTACACACGCGCACGTAAAAAGATTCCCTACCACTGTTCTAAAAGATACAATTCAATAAAGCTAAATAAGATTAATGCTTTGAGGAAGATACTTAAAGAACAACTAAAACTTGAAGGATTTGTTTTACAAGAGGGAAATTATTTTACAAACTACCAAAAAGATAAAATTTAAAAATTATACTGATAAGAGCTCAAGAATTATAATTAATTAATTTCATTACGCTAGCATTAATCTTGATAATAGAAAAGGTAATTTGTGAACCCTTTATTAGTGATTTTTTCTTTTTAGATTTTTTGAATATTTAAAAGACTAAACACTGTAATTTCTCACATTAATATTTTCCCTTAATTTATAGTAAATAAGATGTTTACTTTATATAGTATATAATTAACGAGTTTATGCAGTATTTTTGTATATCTATTTACATTTTTTTCTTATATTAAGATTAAAGATAGTTAAATAAGGTAGAAACCCAATCGGAGATATGCATATCATATAAAAGTGATTATAAATTTATTTAAACGCACATTGATTACATAAGTAATATTTACTAAGGCTTTAACCCCAAGAATATTCGTGTAAAAATGCGATATTAGGGACCTCTACAGGTCTTAACCACAAGCTTACGCAGGCATAAGCTTGTGGTTAAGACCTGTAGAGGTCCCTAATATCGCATTTTTACACTAATATTCTTGAGGTTAAGGCATAAGCTTGTGGTTAAGAGCTGTAGAGGTCCCTAATATCAAAATTTTACACGCATATTCTTGAGGTTTACAGCCTTAGTAAATAAAAGTGATTAATGTATTTATGTACGCATGCAAATTGATTTTTGTTTAAATTTCCTTGTTTTAAGATCTAATAGTAATAGTTATATTCGTTTCATTCTCAACCTAACTGCATAACCCACATTATACTTACATATGTGATTGTGGATTGTTTTTGAATGTTAGACTATAGGTAACATAATAGAAAAGGATAATATGTAAATAATAATAATAATTGGCAAATCAGATACCAGAGAATAAAGCATTCTGATTTGCACTAGCCCAATATTTTTTTTGTTAATCTAGATAAATAAGTAAGAATGATTATTGTCAGGAAAATATAATCAGTTCATTAGTATTATTTTATTGAAATAAAACTATGGAATCGATGATGATAGTAGTGATCCACTTACTAAACAATATTGTGATGGATAAATAAAAAAATTGATGATACATTGCCCGATATGGAACATTTAATTTGTGATCTCTTCATTGAATCAAATCAATACATTATTATTTGTTACAGTACATATAAATAAATGTTATCATTGATTTGTTATGTGTTTAATTATTTTAGGGAGAAACATTTGATTGGCCTGAGAGAGTACCATTTAGATTAACTCATAATATGGTCGACGCTTTGGTAAGCGACAACTATTTAAATTATATCCAAATACATGACAACAGTTTAGATTACATTTTCTTTTTTAAATAAAGGGACCAATGGCTTATGAAGGTGTTTACCGCAAAGCTTGTGAAGTGACACTAAGAGTTATGAGGGATCAGAAAGATGCACTAATGAGGTATGATTGAAAAGTTTTTTTTTTATTTTTTATTTTTATTACAGAATTTGAAATTTTATTTTATTTTTATAGTGTTTTAAAAACATTTATCTACGATCCATTAGTGGAATGGAGTAAACCAGCACGTGTGGCCAGAAGTCACAATCCAGTTGAAACAGGAGAAATTACTAATGAAAAAGTATTTGTTTTACTTTTGACAATATCTTTAAAATTTGTTTAATTATTTTTTTTAAAACACAAATATTTTTTCAGGCTGTAATTCATGTGAGAGATATTGAACAACGCTTACAGGGTATTATAAAAAATAAAACCAAACTTCATGGATTGCCCCTTTCAATTGAAGGCCATGCAAATTATTTAATTCAGGTAATATATGCTGATAACTGAAAGCTAAGCAACAAACATAAAAATTTTACATTCCCATTTAGAATTTTAAAAATAATAAAGCAAAGTTAATAATATGATTATAATGATAGGTAATATAATTTTTTAAATAGCCCACTGTAAAGGAAAGGCTTTTTTGAGATCCCAAACAGAAATAAATGGCATTACTAGATGACGAGCGTTTAAGACAGTGATGGCAAACATTTTTTAATGTGCCAATTTTTTCACACACATTCACAATATGCTAGTTTAATTTTTATATAAAATATAGTATTGTTATTGATAAATAATATTTAGCATGTTTATTTCATAATATAAAAATGTATTAAAACAGGCAAAACTCACTATACGTATTGCCACACACAGCAAACTAGAGTTATCAATGGATTCCAGAAGGCTTGTGCATAAAATCCCCATCTAGTACCCACTCATCCAATATCCCCAGACTAGTTTCTGGCTTGTGGCCTTCGTCAGTGAGGAGCCTTAGATCTGAGAGCACTGAACCTAGATCTTTGGATCTAATGTAACCCTCCAGCAGCCAATTTTTATCTCCACTTAACTACAAAACTATGAGTCTTAAACTGAAAACCCCTTAATGTTAACTAGTCTGGGGATATTGGATGAGTAGGCACTAGATGAGGATTTTATGCACAAGCCTTCTGGCATCCATTGATTATTCTAGCTTGCTGTGTGTGGCAATATGTATAGTGAGTTTTACCTGTTTTAACAAGTTATACACAAGCATAAGAAGTGGTCATGTGATGTTTATTGGCATAAAAATGTATGTTACTTTATTGAATCTTCCGAGTCTGTTTTATAAATGAAAGTAGCAGAACATTTTTCCAAATTTGAATCAGTCAGATGTGTTCACATTTTTTATCAATTGTAAAGAACAAAATTGCAAGGCTTATGAAGAACATATTTTCAAAATGAAATTAAAAAATATTAAAGATTTGAGCTGAATTAGGCAAATAATTGTGTACCAGAATAAAAACCACTTCTTTTTGATTTTTCTCATTGAATTTAAATTTTTGATATAATTTTTTACCGAGTACTAATAAAAATTAATTTTTAATTGCAGTATTACTTTACAAGAATTGGACTTAATTTTTATTTTTATCACCAAAAGAGTAATGTTTCATATTTAATCTTACAATACTCCAGAATACTTGGTCACCTTTGTCTTATATTCCTTGCATATTTGAGACTTACCTAATAATAATTGAACATTCAACTGGATTATCCATAGTCTGGCTAGATGAAAGACAAATCCTGAATCTTGTAAAATTTAAAAAATTTCCAAGTTCATTTAATCTAGATTGAGAACCATAATTATGTCTTGGATATAGGAGAGTTATCAGATGAAAGTAAGAAAGTAGGACTAAAGATAAATGTTAAAAAGACTAAAGTAATGATTAATAGCTTTTCTCAAAATATGAAAATGAAGATTGATTATGATGAGTTAGAAGTTAACAGTTACAAATACCTTGGTCAGATTATTAATACAGATGGAAACATAATGGATGAAATTAATCATAGAATTAAACTTGGTTGGAGTGCTTTTGGTAGAAATAACTTGATACTAAAAGGAAATATGCCTATGTGTTTGAAAAGGAAGGTTTTTAATAAATGTGTTTTGCCAATTCTTACTTATGGATCTGAGACTTGGACACTTAATAGAAGAGCAATACAGAGACTTCAGATTACTCAAAGAAGTATGGCGAGATGCATGTTAGGAGTAACAAGAAGAGATCGAAAACGCAATGTATGGGTAAGAGAACAAACAGGTATTACTGACCTCATTGAAAAAATTAAAAGACTGAAGTGGAGTTGGGCTGGACATATGCTAGAAGAGATGATAATAGATGACAGTTGAAATTTTAAACTGGATTCCAAGAGATTGTAAAAGACCCAGAAAGAGACCCCACGTGAGATGGATGGATGAAATAAGAAAGTGTGCAGGGGTGATGTGGAGAAGAGAAGCTAAAGACAGGAAAAGATGGATTGAACTTGGAGAGACCTTCATCCTGCAGTGGATTGATAATGGTTGATGATGATGATGTGATGGTAACTTCTATGAGATCTTTTTTTACATATATAAATTTCATAAATATTTAGTTGATGTGACTTCATATTAGTAAAATTGAAGAAATAATATAATAAAAACTAATCAAATAAAACTAAAGATCACATGTCTAAGGAGCAACTTTAACTATTGAAGTTACCATTAGTTGTTTATATTTCTTTTAAAAGAAAATTATTTTAAAGATTTATAATCCATTTTAGTTACAATTCTGGAAAAATCTAGTTCAGCATTTCTTAATCTTTTTGCCTTGCAACCCATAATACACTCTTGCACAATCCTTAAAAAATATATGTTCATGCATAATGGCTACAACCGATATATAGCTAATAAAAAAAAAATTTTTTTTATAAATATAATTAAGGGTATAAATGAACATTTAATATAAGTAAACAAACAAAAAAATAATTTTACTATAGGTTTTTTTTTTTATATGCTCCCCACAAATTGGCTTGCTATATACATGTAAAAAAGTTTTTCTTTTCAGTTGTGTAAGACACTGATGGAAGATATCTCAATGGGAATCTTGTCATTATTAATATTTTCAGCTTTTCCTAATGCTCTTAAAATATGAACACAAAGTTCACTTTGGAGGTTATAGGTTCAGAGACCTGCCAAGTATGGATGTGTAAGTAATTTAGCTAATGGTTTTAAAAAATCCATGCATTGAATTTTTTTTTAACTGCTTGAAATTATGATATAAAGCGAATGCATTGACAGTTGAAATTTTTAGGATTTGGGAAAAAATGTCATCGACCAATGCCTTGGTCTCTTACAAGGTAAATAATTAGCACATTTACGGTAAGCAGCCATTCCTCTTTCTGTCAAGTTGTGATCCACAATCATTTCTGGTTTGCATGTGCTAGCATAAATATTGTTATTATAGTGCATGGAAGAAATTAGAATAGCTTTGTATTTTTGGGGGCATACGATAACAATGTAATGTCATCACAAAATCTATATAAAGTGCTTTCTACTCCTTCATACCTTGATGGCAGAAAAGTTAGTGTTTGTCTTTTTTTTTTTTCAAGTTCCCAAATAAGTTATCCCATTTTATTGTAACACTTGGATTACTTCTATGGAGTTAGACCACTTGGGTGCTATAATATTTCTGTTAGTTAGGTGTTGGTTTCACCAATTTAATAAGATACTGTGATGGGATGCCAAAATGTTTTTCTATTTCATTCAATGTCTTTCCATGGGCATGTTTTCCTGAATATATTAAGCATTTAGAAGGTGATTACTTGCAGCATTGATGGAGCAAAGAAACTCTATTTTCCAGGATTATTGGCATATAGATTTTAAATCAATATTTCCTTCTAAATGTTACAAGCATTTCAAGAATGCATTCCAATGATATATTTTTTTTGCAATTTTCAATAAACATTTCAAATAACTTACTGATAGCGGCTGTAGAATCATCAGGATTATCAGAAGTTGTCTGAAAAATTTCTCATCTGGTTCCATCAATAGTATACAATATATCAAGATTTTCAGTTCTAACAAATCCATGGCACAAAGATTTGAAATTTATATTTTGTTCTATTTTTTTTTTATATTTGTCCACATTATAATTTCACTTAAAATATTATTGGGTAAAAATAAGTTCCATAGTTTTTCAGGATCTGGGCTATCCTAAAGCTTTTGCATTATTTGTCAATCCTGGTAAATAAAGCTTTATATTATGCTGTCAAGCATTGGTAGCCGAGAGGTCAGCGCAGCTGCCTTGCAAGCAAGCAGTTGGTTGCAGACGGTTGTTGTGGGTTCGCCTCCCGGCCGATGCTATGACATATGGAAAAAAAAAAAAGCTTTATATTATGCTGTCATTCTTTTATTTACAGTTGTAGGCTCTTTACACCATTTGCGTCAGATTCAGAGATTTCAGTATTAGCGTTGTTAGCTTTTGATTTCCACATAATGTCAGAAACCTTACTACTATTATCTTCATCTAAAATTTTCAAATAGCACTCTGCAAAATTAAGATCATTTAGACACCTTTTTAAAAAAAATTTTGATAAGTGAATGCTGTCTTTTTGCAAACATGATGGCATACACCACAAGAAAACACTTTTATGAACACTATGCCACAATATCACATAAAAAGCAACACTGCACAATATTTATTATAGTTGAATGTATTTTTTTTAACAGGTATTATAGCAGTACAAATTTGATTTTTATTATTATAACCACTTTTTATAAAAAGTAATAAGAATTATATAAAAACATTAAAAAAAAAAATTAACTGGAAATCAGAAAAAACGGAGAGTAGAATTTTTTACATTTAAAGTTAAGGCTAGAATCAATATGACATATCACTAAGCTCTAAAATAGTGGCATAAAATGTACACTGTAAGAAGTAAATTCAAACTAATTTAATTGTTTTAAAAAGAGAGACATAATTAGGAAACTACTGAGAGACAGCTGTTCAATTTAAAAAGTAATATGAAATTAGGGCAATTGAAAATTAGTAACAGTATCACATAAGAAGCCTTTTCAGGTTAAGTAAAATATCACAGAATTAGCCCGATTTGAATCTGGAATTCAAAATAACAATTATAAAAAAAAACAGCTAAACATTTGGGGCTTTATTATTATTTCATCAGAAAGACAAAACAAAATATCAGCTCTAACCAAAATATTTGCATTTTTTAATGAATAAAATTATACTCGAAATACAAACAAAAGAAGTTTTTGTTTGAGAAATTCATTTCATAATCTTCAAACAAATAATCATTATAATCAATATTGATTTTAAACTGGACTTAAAGAGATGGGAGGTGGATGTCATGAAAATCATTAAATTTATTTTCATTGTATCTATTTAATCGTAACACTGATGTAAGTTTTAATTGTATTAGTAACTTTCTTATTATTGTTATACTTTAACCAATTTATTTGTTCTTGTTTCAATTAATTTACTTAAGAAAATTCTTATCGTTGGTATTTATATTTGTCAATTGATATTATAAAATATTACTTATTTGTATAAAGAAAAATGCTTTTGTATTTTAAAATTATTCCCATAAAATCTAAATATTGTATCCTATTCAAAATTTGTGCTACATAATAAAAAACCATGGTAATGCTTTTAATATTACGGGTGACTCATCTTCGGATCAAAACTCAAAAATTAAGAAACATTGATTCAGTTAACATCTGGGAAGATATAATGGTACGGCAGTTCTCCTCCCTTATCCTCAAATTCATTATCTTTGGTTACATTAACCCATGATTTGAAAATAATAAATAGTGTAGAAATTAGTAATTTTCATGTGTATTTATTGATTTTAGTATTTGCACTCATGTTACTATATTTATGTAATGTTCTGATGTTTTGCGATAATATTTCCACACTTAATTCTAACATTTCGACAATTTCAATTTATTTCCTTATTGTAGCTAACGCTTTCAAAGCTGTAGCCAATTCTGATGCTGATTGTTGAACGTAAAAGATGCAAAAATTATGTAAATCAAGTTTCCATTTCTTTGGGATGTCATAAAACGTATCTCTTTTGTTTATTGAGTTAGCGTCCGAATTAATAAAGTAGGCCTCTTTGATTTTTCTCCTCACTTCATGTCACTCGCTGCACACCACACGAGGGTTATCTGAGATGCAAAGGTGGCCCGTTGTAGCTTTGTGCTGTGCGAAAATGGAAGGGGTCTTCAAGCGCTTTATTGTACACGTACTTGTGTTGCAACAATCTTGTGTGGACAGAAGCTCTGGTCTCCTCATAATATGAAGCGCGGCAGTTGTTTTCTGGGCAAGCTATTTTATACTATATTGCTGCTGTTAATTTGAAAATTAAAAATTATATTTACAATAATAAAAAAGGAATGTATGCTCTTGAAATTACTTAAGTTACATCCATGTATAAGTATTTATTGAAGCCTGAAAATCCATTAAATTTATGGTCAAGGATATGAACAAAAAGAATATTCCATTAAACAGCAATGTATTGTGACAGAAAGTTCTAAATTTATATAAACTAAATTTAGCAAAAAATGCACTGAATTGTGATATTAAGTTATTTTTTGCAAGTAGGAATAATTCAGAAATTGGTATGAAAACAAAGTAGATCATGGTTTTGTTTAGGCTTGATAGAATTGTTACTGTCATTAATTTTGTGCTTTGAAGTCATCGTAAATGAAAGTAAATTTCCTAATTTATAATGCAAATATAATCACACAAAAAAAATGGCTGTTGATGATTGAAAATTATCTTTTGCATTTAATTATTTCGATTTCCATTTGAAGAATGGATTGTATTTTTCTTTCAAAAATGATTGGGTTAACAGATCTTTTTCATAATTACATTATTCTATTTTGTAATATCATAGGTATATATACATATTAAAAACATCTGTTGTGTGTATGTGTTATAAACATATTCAGTATAATCTTTTTTTTTGTTGTTTATTAATTTGTATCATAGGTATGTATACATATTAAAACCATCTATAGGAAGGATGATCAAACTATGGCCTATGACGATTTATGCAGTCCTTGCATAAATATAATTTTTTTTTTTTAATTTTGCTACAAAAATATTAAATTGTATAAACAAATTATATATTTGTTTGCATGTGACAAGTTTCCACTATAATCATCTGAGTATCTCGTATATAATTTTTTTTTTTTAACGGAACCCACTAGCAACGTTACAGAAGTTGGACCTACGATTAGAAAAGTTTGCTCATCTCTGATCTCTAGTGTACATGTCTAAAAAATATATAGCATTTGCCATTAACTGGAAATTTTAGCAACTACAAGGCTTGAAATCAATCTTGTGACTATGGAGTGCTATTTAAGCATAAAGTTTCAGTAATTAAACTGTACCCCCCCCCCCTTACAACAGATTTAAATTCATAGAAACTAAGATACGTTAAATTATTATTGAGTTACTTTCAGTATAAATAATTTATATTTGATTGTTACTTAGTTTTGAAGTTACTAATTTTAAATGTCATAATGCTTTTAAGAAATTGTGTTTTTCTTTCTCTTTTTAAAGGAAGCGACTGATGTGAAAAATCTTTGCCAGATGTATATTGGTTGGGCAGCTTATATGTAAAATATTTTTATATGTATATATACTTTTTTAATACATTTTTGTTGGACATCTTCTTTCATGTTTTGCATCTAATAAAATTTTTTTTTATATATATTTGTAGCATGTTTTTATTGTCAATCTTTTGTCATTGTATGAGAATAATTTAATCAGTAAGATTTTCTGTGATTATCAAGTCCATTATGAAAATAAAATTATAATTATTTATCTGAAATCAAGTAGTTCATTAAGATAGTCCCCAAAAGAAGAATTTCATTTGAGCAATATTTTGGCTCAGATATATTAGCAGTCACATATGGACAACTCTTCATAACATTTACAGCATTACTTTCACACCGCTGCTTATTCTTTCAATGATTACTATTTTGAAAATACTACTATGTAATTCAAACTTAACTCAAAAGCTTTGCGTGCGAAAATATATTTGTAAAATATTATAGGCGCTATTGCACCTAACCGCAAAGCTACTTTTACTTAAAAACAAAATAAAATTATATTACTCTGCAAGCGCTTTCTAGAAACGTGCTCTCATCTTCATAGCTCTAAGTGAAATAATTACATGCAAAGTTCAAAGGTTAATTGCTCCATTTGCACTTCATCAGAAACCAACAGGACAACAGTGTGAACCTCAAGATGTCAACCTGGTCTGCAAAGAAAGGCATGATGTAAAAAGAAAAGTTAAGGAGGCCTGCTTCATTGCGATGGATTGCAACGCCATCAACCGCAAGGACACATGCTTCGCAATCTCAAAGAAATGGAGCAATTAACCTTTGAACTTTGCATAATTTGCATATAATTACTTCACTTAGAGCTATGAAGATGATGTCTCCTGAAAGCGCTTGCAGAATAATATAATTTTATTTTGTTTTTAAGTAAAAAGTAGCTTTGCGGTCAGGTGCAATAGCGCCTATAAAATACTACTATATCTTTAATTATATGTACAGCTATTCTGATTCCAGTCATTCCTTTCATTATTTTTCTAATCTTTTATTCTTTCTCTTTAATATCTTTTTTTTTTTTTCCTGGAGTTAGTCATACTCTTTTATGAGTATCTGCTAGTGATAATTATATCCAGAGAACAATTTTTTACTTTTCATCTTAACTAATTTTATTTTTTTATCGCTCAAAACATATAACTAGCAGGGGTTTATAACCTAAAAAAAAAAAAAAAAGGAAACTGAATTCAATTACAAATATTTATTCCAGAAATTAAAAAATAGACAATTTTTAAAAATGTACATCTCTAAGTTCAATGATGCTAGTGCACAGTTTGGAAGAAATATTCAGCCAACCAGTGGCATATATCATAAATGTTTTTACTATAACGATTAAAAAGAATCTAAAATATAACAGTTTATTTATATGAACAGCTGTCTAGACAATACATATTTACAACATAAGGCACAAGCTGACACTTGAAATTATACAGGCAAAAATAAAAAAATAGTGAGGTACCACTTGATACAAGTAATACTCTCATAAAATTATAAGCATTTACATGTCTCTCATGAGATATGATGAAAAATACTGAAAAATGATAATCTGCCAGCAGCGGAGAACTTAATCTTTTTTCAAATCTTCGGGATCAAAATCTTCATCAAAACTCATGCTAATGGAACTATGACGAACCAAAACACTTAAAGGGGTACTAAATATAGCTTGACAAGTAAGAGGACCACCAGCTGAAAAAGGGAATGATGAAGTTAAAATGTCAGATTTGAGCTTCATTGGAGATCCATTTAATTGGAAACTGAAAAAAAGTTCAGATTGTCTTCGTTCTTTGCCAGGAGTTACAGTTTTTAGAGATTGTAATCTTCTTTGTAAACATAAAATTTCTTCCACAAGCAAGCACTGCTGAAAGTAAGCAGCAGGGCTGCCTCCACCATAAATTTGGGCGATAGGAATCCAACGTAAATAACATTGTGTCCATTGCTGTAAATGGCATAAACCTACTTCTGGTAAAAGAATGAACTGGGCAATAATTCGACCAGATGAAAGACGTCTTACTTGACAAAAAGGAGGTCGTTCCCCTATTAAAGACATTAGATTGACATCATTGAATATAGCTTGCTGTGCTACAAATAAGGGATTTTTGAAGAGAGCAATATCTTCCTCCCCAAACTGCTTGCTCCATTGCCATACAGAATGAAAAAATTGAGGTCTATTGGAAAATGCCTTTTCTTTACGTGCATTTTCTCTTTCTCTTTCACAATTGAAAATAAAAGTTTCAAAAATGCTATTATGGGAGCTGTCCCATAACGTAGTCAAATAAGTTTCAGTAAATTCAAATGCTGATGGAAATTGTTGTAACATCTGCCAAACACAATCTAGAAATAACAGGAATACTGGACACTGAAAACAGAAAATAGGAATTTAATCAAAGATATGTGATTGATACATAAATATTCTTGATTTAAAAAAATGTTCAAAATATATTCCTAATATAGTTTTGACATTAAAAACCTTAAATTATTTTAAGCATTTGTGATAATATCTAGATATATTAGAGGAAATCCTAACAATATGTAATTCCTATTTTTTTAAATTATTGGTTAAATAATTTTTTTTGATGATAATTGGCTTTGAACGTCACTACAAAAGTTTGTAGAAAATTTGTTTCCTGCAAAAAAATATTTAATAATTTTTAATTTGTGAAATAATTTAAATGCTAATATAGCTAAAACTAGAGTAAAAATATTTACAATTCACTTTATTTCTATAGATTCTTATTGATCGTACTTAATTTATTTCAGAAAAGTATCATAATATGTAAATCCATGAATGGGAATCAAATTTCCAAGTAAATCTGATGAATGTTTTCATATATTCATAATATGAAAGTATTAATACTGTTAGATAAAATGTATTTAAAAACATATAAGAAACGGATAAATTTTAAAAAATTCTTTGTTGTCTATTGAAAAAGAAATTTCTATAAATATAGTCTTATTTTTCTGCATCCAAGTTTGTCAAATATTTTACATTTAAATTTGAAAGCTTTGTGCCTTATTTAACAATTAAAAAAGAAGCAGCATTTTTAAAAAAAAATACCAAACAAGAAATTGCAGTAAAAAACGTACAAACTGCAAATCAAGTTTAATATATTGGTAGAAAAATGAGATTACTTTTTAAAAATGCAGATCCCACACATCAATAAGAAGAATATGTGAGTCAATTGTAGATTCCAGATTGATACGTTAATGAACTATATAAATTTTGACTATTTTAATTTAATTGTATTACTAAGTATAAAATAATAATACAACGACTTCAAAATTCTAAAATCTACATCTTTTATTTATTACTAGTTAAGATTTTACTTCATTAACGCTTAAATAAATAACTCGCCATGAATATGGGACTGTAGACTGTCCCGAAAGCGCTTGGCAGTAAAAATTTTGACAATTTATTAATAGCTTCATTAACTGTGCGCACAGCACATATATATATTAATTTATTACTAGTATAAATTATTTTTTTAAGTCTTTTTTATGTTGTTATATAAAAATATTGTACATCTTTCATCACATATGTTTTTTCACTGTACATTGCATTTTAATTGGTTAATTTATTATTCGGTATGTTTAATAAACTTTTATTTTTTATTATTAACAATTTTATTCTTTTTATCAATACTTCTTATAATTTTTTTTTTTTTACTTAATATAGTTATTTTATTCTTTAACTTTACTGCCATTTTTACCTAAATTAATTAAAAACTATTAATTCATTTATAAAATATTTAAATAAATAATAAAACAACAATGAATATGGCAAAATGAATACAATTATACAAAATACTACTAGAAAGAATACAATAAAATTAAAAGTATTATTATAATAATAACTTCCACTCTTAATGCATGGTTTCTATTAAATCTTCAGAATGTAAATTTAATTTACGAGAGATTTGACTGGCTAACAGTTTTTTTTTCAGATACTTAGAATTATCTTTTATTTCCTTTCAGATAGTTTGAATTATCTTTTATTTATTTCCTTTCAAATTACAAATTAATCTTAAAAATAATACTGTATGATTCTTCCCAAATGCCCAAAACTTCTTTGATCTTAAAATGCTTTTAATTTATGAATTTTGACTGGTAGCAGTCTTCTTCAGATCTAGAAAGCAAATGTATTGCAATTATCTTTTACATAAACATACAAAAACTTCATGTAATATGCACATATCTAAACAATATATACATATTTAATAAATTCCATCAAATTGCTAGCCAATTGAAACTCATAAATTGAATAAAAGTATTATTAAAAGTGACTATATGCAATAATTACTTTTTCGACTTCTGACAAATTTTGGTTCACCGAAAAATAAAGATTGAGGCTCTTGAAATGCTCTATGGGGCCTTCATTAGTGGCTCCCTTAAATATCTTTAACCTTGTAAATTGATTAATTGCCCTGTATTGGGCTGGGTGGCCGTGCATTTTATTCATCTCTTTTATGGAATCCACATGTTTTTTGGGGTTGATCGAGTAAATATTTGGGACTAATCCTTCTAAATTAAAGTCAAGAGGTTAATCTTCCAACTCTGGCAGTATGCTATGTGGGAAGGTAGGTTCCTCATGAGTGTTACTTATCCTCTGTGGATCTTTGAGGGCAACTTGCAAGTGGTTTCCCCTACCATTCCATTCTTCCTTAGTATTCTGGGTCCTCTAGTCAATTCCGACTCATTGCACTTCAATGGTCGGCACACCCTGACACAACTCTATCACTACCAGTCTCAGATTGAGTGTCTCGTCTATTCTGTCCATCCGATGTCAATTTTCAGTAGCACTTTCCATAAGCTTATCTATAGCTTTATCTATAACAGTCTGTTTCTACTGAGGTTATCTTGTCCTCAAGTTGTTTGGTGATCTAAGGCTTTATTATGCAATTCTGTCTTGAAGCTCTGTGCTGTGGAAAGTTGGTCCATCCTTGCATGAGCCTCCTGAAATGCCCTTCAGACTCTTGTCTTGCAGCCTTTCCTGTTCTGTATGCATCTCTTCTCTGAAGACCTCCTGACTCTTGTGTACCTTATCACATTTGACATTTAGTTGACCAATAATACTGATTTGAACTTTTCAAATCGTTGTTGGCATTTTAGTCGTTGGCATTTTAGTCATTCTCGTCCATCTCATTCCTTAGGTTGCCAAGTGCCAGCTTCATCTCCGAGTTGTCTCTTTGTACATTATTCAAATTTATCGACAGCTGCTCCATATCAGTGGACAATCTAGTCTCAATATCCTTCACTTCTGCTTTGTTATTCACCCTAAAACTATATTTTCCCTTAGGCTTTCTTCCAGATTTATCATCCTATTCATTTAATCTTTCATATCTTCCTTAATACTGTTCATATCGCTTTTCAGGTTAATTTTTTTTTTTTTGCTTGCTTCATCTTTTAGACTGCCCCTTTCTCCCTTCATACTACTGTTCACATCATTCAATCTTGCTTCCACATTTCCTTCATTTTTTTATCCATATTGTTCATTCCTTCCTTGTTACTCATGATGGCCTGGAATAGTTGCGCCATGGTATGGCATCTCCTGTGGCCTGAGCTATCTTGTTCTCAGGTATGCAGGCCATTTCATCACCAAGGGTTCCTTGTACTTGAGGTAACACCTGACCTGCAACTTGTGTCTGTGGAGGGTGCTGAACTTTGGTTCCCCCAAGTATTTGGATTGTTGAAGACCCACAATATTAGAATCTCTTCCGTCTCCCTATCACCAGTACTATGTGATTCTTCAACATGTCTCATTTCTTTGTTTGATAGCTGTCATCCACTTCTAAATATTATTAAAAATTTTCCAATAGTTAATTATAAAGTTGCTTTTTTCCTTTTAAAAATCAATATATATATATGTCATAGGATGTACTGCTGCCCCTTGCTATTGAGTGTTTATTTAACTCCTCCCTGTATTACATACTTTTTATTGGTGTAGATGATGTTGCTTTTTTAATGCCTACTTTTTGTTTAGCTTACGTTTTATCTGCCCATCTCATCCATTTTAACTTGATTTTTAATAATTAATTAATTATGGTCTCTGTTTATCATTTCCCACCAACTACTTATATTTAATATTTCAAAGATGTATTACTATTTATGGGGGGGGGGGGTGTCAATCTGTTGCTATTCACATAAATCCATCACAGTTGTAGATGTGGAAAGTTTAAGAACAAATTTCCAGAAAAAAAAAAAAAAATTTTTTTTTTTGATTTACCAGTCCACTGGCTGGACCTCCCTAGAAACTATGATGTAATGCTCCAGATCTATTTTGAGCCCCAAAGTTGCCGCACCGTTATGTAACAGGGTTTTCCACCAGAAGAGGGGGAACACATCTAACTATGGTCGATCCTAGGTTCTTCGGGTAGGATACTGTGAATGACGAAGTAATTAATCAATGATCATATCCACCTCCAATGGGCTAGCTCTTAGTTTACTCCTTAAGTTCATCTATACCTCACCCCTCTTTCTGATTCCATTACACCTCAGTATTCAAACCCAGGGAGAATGTTGCTTCAGGGGTGAATTTACTGCATGTAGCAACTAAGTTTTCATTGACTTAAGATACATCTAACCCTATTGCTGTGTTATATGTTATAATAATGATATGTGTGTGTGTGTGTGCATATATATTTAGTCAATCAAATTAAGGAGTGAGTGTATGAACGAGTTTGATAAACTAGAAACACATTAAAATTTTTTATTTATAGCAGAGAAAAATCCAAATTCTATTAACATAGCAATGTGTCCCATATGTATCTACTATATCAATGACTAAAATTATTTGTTACTCCAACCCATACCCATGGTAGATATGCATCAATCGACAATCCCTATTTACAGAACCAATAAGATTAGCTAAAACAAAATATGTAAGAAAAATGATTATTTCATTGTCATGACAATTATTTACAAGGTTATCCAATTTCAGCTGGAGAAGTTTCATCTTCTTTGGGACCCTCCCCTTTACCTATGTACAAGTTACTTAAAGTAAATATAAAAAGACTTTCACACAAGAATATTTATCATTCATACCGAATAAACTAAATGTAATGATTATTAGTTAAACATAACAAACTGTCCTGTACTAGTGTGTAAATTAATATGAAAGAGTATCAAAATTTTTTACCTTATCCCATACTATGTGATGATGATCGAATGTCAAGTCACAATAGAGGGAATCGACCTAAAAAAGATTTTCTAGTTTAATACCCCCCCCCCCTATTACGTTATTTCTTATGCAATGGACTCTTCTGACTACAAACACGCTGAAACTTCCATGTGAGAGAGTAATAAAAGTAGAATTTTACAAACGTACAAAGTAAAAAATAACATAATTGATTTTGTTACAAATCTTCCTGATTAAAGTTTATAATTTAAACATTAGTGTCTTTCATGGATACAGTCCATTCTGATAAATCCTCAATCGCTCATTCAGATTCTCAGGTAACATGCTTGAATGAGGTTGTTTCCATTTTGGATGTTATTCTCTTCCAGGATCCACTCAGACACTTCAGATAATGTGTTAGATATTTTTCTAGGCATTATTTATATGAGTGAATTAAATCATCATGCTTTATGGCAATTAAGACAGCATCCTGGTCCTATGGCACCATTATCTAGCCAGTATATATTGTTTGGTAATTTATAAAAAAAAAAAATTAAATTTCCTTCAGCTTATTATTTGGTGTTTAGTAAATTTACGCAAAAGAAAGTTTTACTTCATGGTTTATCAGTATATGCTGGCAACACAATATTCTTTTTTGTTCTTGTTCGATTAATAATGCGGTCTTCTGTCTTAGATTATCAATATAAAATTATTTTAGTTCTTTTATTATGCTGCTAAAAAGTTCATTAACTTTTGCTGTTTTAAATGTTGATTATGATTTGCTTCAACTTTTAGTGCTTTAAAATTTTATAAAAAAGATAATATTTTCGAACACATTGGCCATTTTGTCCTTCGTTCTAACATTTGATCTTAAGCTATCTACTGCTTGCAGTTATCATACCATTTGATAAAATATGAAAGAGAAAGGAAATGAACTGGGTTTGTTTTTATACTGGACCTCGTTCCCGTTATCAAGTATACTTGCATTTCTAATTTCCTTTTCCATCGCTGTGTGTGTCTATTGTTGCGCAAATTAATGGTTATTGAAATTATGTAATTAATTTACATAGCAAAATTCTACTCTCATTTTCTAATACTTGGTTGCTTAGATATTGATTTGACACCAGGTCATCACCATGTCTACTAAGTTACTGTCTTACATTGTGATGTTTACACATTAACAGACAAGTCATTATCAGTATAGATATATATATGAAAGTTTTCTATGATTAAGCTTTTATTTTCCATTAAGACGGAGCATTTGCTTCATTTTAACACTACCCTTTGGTATTTATTAAAACAAACTTCAAGTGTGTATATTGTAACAGGAACTGGGTTCAAACCCTGTTACAAAAGGAACGAAAATGTAGTTTGTAGATAATTTTTTTTATTTATTAGTATTAGATAATTATTTGTAAAAGTTGCACATATCAAGCGCACATGTATTTGCTGGAACGAGGGGTGTGGGCATATATTATGAGTGGCATACGTATATGTAGGTAAATATTGTTGTTGAGAACAAGAAAGTAGAAATTTAGAAGACTTTAAAGAGGTAAAAAAAGTTTCTTTTGTGAGTATAAATTTCCTGAATTAAGTGGCCAAACGGATCTCTGTTCAATAAAAAGAAGGAAAAATAAAGAAAGCAAAATCCAACTGCTTGAATGGATATATTTTTTTTTGTGTGTTTGTTTTAGTTAAATGGATTTTTCAGAAATAATTTTGATTAAGAAAAATGAACATGGAATGCCATTAGTTATTGAACTATTTTTCATCTCTTTTGTTTGGTTAAAGTCGACAAAAGGATTTGTAATTAAAAGTTTAGGAATTTAAAAAAAGAATTAGATAAGTAAAAGTCAAGATCGCTAAGTAGTTTCCTTTTGTTAACATTTTTATAAGAAAATCTATTTTTGAAACAAAGGAATACCAGTGATAATGAGAAAGGCAACTGGGATTGATTAATTAATTAGAAAAAACGGACAGTTGTGCTCTGCTAGTCTGACGTGTAAGAAGTGCAGATATTCTAAGTTTTTATTGCAGAAAATTTATTAGGAGAAGCTGTTACATTAGCTGAAAAGTAGAAAGTTGGAGAAGTAAATTGTGCGAATTGAACTACATATATAAGTGACCTCATGGATCGTATGGGGTAAAATCACCATCGTGACTGGTCGGTGTTCGGGCTCCAGCCATTTTACATATGCCACGTAAAAGTATACCACAGTTAACATCTCCAATTGCCCTTCATAACTGAAGCTATTTGAATCCAGTGTAGATCGTCGGCCATTCCGGAATTAAGCCAAAAGAAGAAGGAAAAGTAGATTGAAGATGCCACTGTAGAGGGACTAAAGGAATGAAATGTAAGTGGAAGCGATGGACACCATATTTGCCTAGGCAGGATCCCCGGAATCGCTTTGCGAGTGCACTTGGAAACACATATGCAAGTTATTCAAATTATATTTATACCGGTAAATATACACTTATTATGCCATTTAAAATTTTTTTTAAAAGTTAATCCAACCTAATTGCGAGAATATTTCATAATATGCCTGTATTATTAAATTTTTTTCTTTTGTTGTTTTCTCCTTAATAATAATTCATTAAAAATATTTATTATATGTATATGTGTGCCATTTATTGATTATGTTTTTTGAATACGTATAAGTAGATCTGTAATTAAATTATTGATTTAGTGCGATACACGTTTTAGAATGTGCGTGCTTGTGTGAATTTAATGATAATTTAAAGCGAGACAGATTAGACAGAAAGGTACATGAGGATAGTAAAAGGTTTAGTTTAAACTTTAATGGGAATAAAAGAAATTAGAAAGAATTGATTTGAAACTTCGTTTCCCTTTCGTTTATTCTCTGGCGCAAGGCGCTACCACACCCTGAGCATTAAGGCGGGCAACTCATTAAACGGCTGAATCAAATAAATATTTGATAGACCCTACAACTCTTGTTGAATAACGAGATTGGCGCTTGGCAACGAACAAAAAAGAAAAAATATTCATCCATAAACGTAGAGGTCTAATTAAAAGTTAAGTTAAAGCTGGAAAGTTAAGTTAAAGCTGGGAGGGTTCAATTTCATTACCTGATATGCGTGTGTTCTGCTGTCGGTTGCTTCACTTACCCCTTTGAATGACCCAAAGTTCGGGAAAACTTCATATGGGAAGGGCCATCAGTAATACATGCGTCACTGTAAAAATTCACCCACTGATCTATATCTAAGAAATTACATCATCTATCAAAAGGATTACTGTCCTCTACGGATTAGCCTGATATTTATTAGTTGTATACCAAATTACAAGCAATTTTATTGAATTTAAATGTGTTAAACCTCAATTTTAGAATTTCATTCTAACTTAAAAAGATCAAAAGTTTACAAATTAACAAACTGATTTTCCAAGTTCAATAAAAAAGACATAGAAAGAGAAAAAGGCATTTTCTTTTATAAATCAATTTAAAGATTCTAATGTAGAGTCATCATGAAGAAAATAATTGCTAAGCTTCGTATTTTAAAAAAGATAAGTTTTCATCATTACATACTAAGCAGTAACATAATCTTTATACAAATTCATTTATTGACTAATCTTCCTAAGAATTATTTATGTGCTTTGCAAAACGATTCTTGGCAAGAAAAAAACAATAATTTATTTTGATTCGGATACGACAGTTACAGAATTAATGCTTGATGACTTTGTTTTTTTTTATAAAATGTGGGTTTAATAAATTCAAATTTATTTATTTTTCCAATTTCCATTTACTAGCTTTAGCAATGTAATCAATCTATTACCTATAACATAGAAACAAATCACATAAATTAACAATACCTGTAAAAATCATTAGATTTTAATGAGTTTATTTGATAAAATGTTCTTACTTCTTCATGATCACCATTAAGAGTAATAAGTTTTCCTCTTTCAGCGAAAGGATGTCCCATTATGACCCATTCTTTTTGAATAAGATTTTGGAAGCCCACTTGAGTTCGATAATGTGAATCTAAACATAACTGTGCTAAACTGGATATGAGGCAGGTCAAATCTCTACCACCGGTTTCTGTTGGGGAAAAAAAAAATTAAATTGCACAATGCAATTAAGAAGTTTAAATCAAAAAATTAATTCGCAAACATTACCTTTTAAAATCACTGACAATTTCTGTCTGCTAATACTTTCTACAACTTGTTTGGCAGTTTCTAAGCAGTTACTGACTAGATGAAGCCACCGAGTGGAGTCTAAACTTGAATACCAGATACTGTCCAAACTCCAATATTGTTTAGCAGATTCTGTTAAAAACAAATATCAAAGGTATAAAATGATGAATAAAAGTTCTACTTTTAAGAGATATTAAGAGATCTGACCTGGCATGGAAATATCCTTTAATTTGCTGAAACTTTGTTGTATTTCTTTAAGGGATGGGCATGATAACTGCAAATCTAAAATCACAGGATCTTTACACCTAGGATGACTCTGTTTGATGTGATTAAGTAAACTAAAATTAGAAATAATAGTAAATCTATAAAATATAATGATAGTTATTTCTAAACAGCTATTTATTATTATCTGTTTCAATTAAAATCTTTGGTTCTCGTCTATTAGCAGCCGTACATTGCTCGATGACGCTGTTTCTCTTCAAAAACCTATTAATATATTATTTCCGGCCTGCCTTTTTTTTTTGCTTTAGAAAATGTAATGTACAGCTGCTAATAGACGAGTACCAAATATTTTAAAATAATAGTCATTTATTTGAATTACTGGTTTTGACCTTGTAATGAAAACTATAAACAAATCTATAGATTATCTGCAGCTTTACTGTTATCTTTTAAATTAAAAAGGCCGTATTTGCAAATTTTTGTCTAATTTATTTTGCTCTTCTTCAAATATTATAAATATTTTTTATTTTTTTAAGATTCCATGAATTTGAGTGGAATTGTGTATATTATTTTGCTACGCTTATGTTGTCAGTGAAAGTTCAGAGATTCTTTAATCCTTTTTACTTTCAATAAATTCACAAATTAATTATACAGGAGACATTCACATATTATTACTTACATTTTGTTAATTTCTTGTTAAACATTGTAATCCTCTACCATTTTTGATCTTAAGTCTCAAAAAGTCCCAAAAGAAGTAGCAGTAATATTAAGATGTGACACTGGTTTAAAGTACTCCTTTGAATAATTCTCAAGATTTCTACTTTCTTGAGTGTTTTTATACATCGATGAAATATGTTCATTATCTATCTACATTAGAAAAGTATTTAGGGGAATTACTTTTCTAGCTTTCCAGGTTTCGCATTTAATATTACTGATGCAAGTTTTATTGGACTTCAAACTTCTTTCTCTTGCTTAAATAAGTAATTAAACCATCTAAAAATTTGTCCTGCATGAACGAACCTTTTTCATTTTAAGAAAATACCATGGTTTCATTATGGGGCTCCACAAATTGTAACATTAATGAAAAATTAATCTTGAATGACTGAGACTTTGTTGTGATTGAGAAGTTTTCTTTTACAATTTCCTTTATTTTTTATCTATATACAGCTTCGAAGACTGCTCCCAATAATGGTAGTCCTGCATAATCAGGCTTATGGACAATCTGGAAGGATCTTCTAATCAGGCAATCTTTCTTGTACGAGGAAATTTCTAGTAATGATATGGCCTTTCTCTTCAGTATTAATTTAAACAAACATTGATGGTTTCAATGAATGATAGGCAATGTAATTAGATTTTACTAAAGAGGCCATAATACTCATAATAATGTTGATATTCATATCTTTAGCCCTGTTCTTGCAGTTCAGCTTCCAAAATAATTCAATTTTTCTTTTATTAATTTGCTGAAAAATAGAAATAACCTAAATGAAACATTACAGATTCATATGACTGTTTCAAGATTGCTTATATAAAGTTATAAGGTTCAGGAAAGAGATTAACAGATCATTCAAATCAATAACACAATGATCAATTAGAAAAACTGGCTAAATGAATGCATTAACTTAAAAAGATTACAAAAAAGATCATTATGCTATTTTCGGGTAAAGTGATTCGAAATTTAGTTATCAAAATCACTGTGAGTACGAGAGCAAGAAGTCTCTTGAAAGTGCTTAGCTAAAATAAATCAATATTCAAAGTAAATTAATATCTTGCATCTAATTATATGTATTTACTAGCTTCATTATAGTTAATTTATCTAATAAGTGAGAGTCAGACAGTAAATGAATTATGCAAATTATAAAATGTTTTTCTTAAATATGTTGCTGATTTTGTTCCCGAGATATAGGAACACAACTATTCCCAAATTATTTTTAGTAAAAAATTTTCAGGGTTCAAAAGCCACGTCAATAAATTGCAGGTTTATAATAACCATCTTCAGCTTCTGGAATGACTTACTGTGAGAGATAACTTCTGGCTATATGACTTTATTATGATAAATGGCATTGGAAATAGTGTGACGCATTCATTATATTCTACATACTATCTGGATAAGGTTATGGATGGACTAAATTTTCCATTCAATCACAGTAATTTTTTTATTTTAGGGTGAAGACTGCATGCCATTTTTGTCAGTTATTTTGCCTCTAATACATTTCAGAAATGAATGAAGTAAATAAGCAGTGTATTTTTGAGATGTGTCACTACTATCTAACGTTTATTGATTCCCCAAACTTACAAGTAGATGGCTTTAGTGTAAATTAAAGAATTATTGTCCTAAGGCAGATTTTTATGCACAATAAATATATACATCATTTCTATTTTTATCAGAAAAATTGTCTCTGAATTGCATTACTATAAAGAAAATTGGAAAACTGTAATGTTAATATAACTAATCCAAAAACAAAGAAATTAAAATCTTAAAAATCTACATGAATTTTCTTGAAATAAGCATATTAGTGCTAATACATTTTTTTGCTTAATATTTAGAAAATTAGAATTGTTTATTAGATTACAAGTATAGAAAATATATCTTTCAACTCTTAAGAAATTATGTTGCAATTTATAGTTTACCGTTTTTTTTGTTTTGAAATGTATCTTTTGTTTTATTACTCTTTAACAATTTATCAGAAAATTTTTATTTCTTTCACTTAAAGAAGCAAAATATGTGACTAATTTCTAAAAAATTTAAATTCTGGCTGGCTAATTACAAGCTAGAGACATAAACTACAATCTCATAGCAAATTCAAGTTTTATCATTTATAATTATAAATTTGTATTCATCTACATGTTTAAATTCTCCATAATTTTATTCCATATAATGGGATAAATTGTTTAGATTTTTATTTTTTCTAAGCTGACACTGTTTGTCTTTAGTTAAGAAATAAAATTTAACTAAGTTTGAGTAAAGCTAGATAAGCAGATATTCATACCATTAGTAATCTACATTTGTATTACAATTAGCATATTGTAAATAGTTGAATTTGCTTTATTATTCAGTTTAATTAAAGATCGAATTTTTGCTTCCTTTTTTAATTTCTTTTATTGTATGGTAAATAAGATTAAATTATATTTTCAGAGGAAATATCCCTAAAAGATAAACATATTGGCTAAAAACAATGAAATAAAAAAAATAAACTTGCAGAAATGATATGGTATTAATTTTAAAATAATTATCATTATTAGCAGCTACTCACAAAATACATATAATTCCACCCCTACCCCCCCCCAAAAAAAAAAAAAGAAAAAAATAATAAACTAGTGATAAGCTTTGCAATGGGATATACAAACCAATATATAAACTCTCAAATATGTTCACATATAGAAAATTGGTCTATTTATTTGATATTTTTAGATGATATGTTTTTAGTTTCTTCTCCAGGAAAGTTTTCATTTTGATAGATATGCAATTATAACTCTCCAGTGTATTCTATCCTCAGTTAAATTTTCCAATGAAATAAATCAAAACAGCACTTGTTTAGGGTATCTTTGAGATAATTTTTATAATATTTATAGGGTTTGCCTCTGCTAAAAAAACAATCTCAAATTCATTATAAAATAGTTTTTTATATCATCTCATTATTTATGTGTTCAATCTAATGAAAATGTGATTTTATGATAGTAGAGACGAGGGCATCGGTTCAAACAAGATGTGTATGAGTACAATAAGGCCTTAGTGGATTCATCCCACCCTTCAATTTTTGTTCAGCATGCAATGGCGGTAGGTCATTTATGCAGACCAGATGGACCTAGAGTATTGTGTAGGGAGCGGAATGATTTACGAAGGAAGGTTAAGGAGGCGTGTTTCATCATCTCGGATGAACACGCAATGAACAAAAGGGAGTCTTTTTACGCCTTGTTGAAGAAATGGCAAGTGTAGGCGCTCTGATTCTAATTTGCATATTTACCCGATTTTTGTCGGATATTTGCATATCAATATATCGTTGAAAAACGATAAGAGAGTTTGTACTTCTTGATAATGAAGGGTAAGCCTTCGAAAACATTTGAAGATTTAATAAAATTGTTATTATTTATAGAATTGTTTAAGATAATTGTTCAATATAGCATACTCGAATTATATAATGTGTGCATATTTAATACTAACACATATTAAAGTTTTACAGATAGTAGACTTTATAGTATCACATTCCAAGAAGATGAAGATCATATTGATTCATGTTATGATTTTATCCTATTTTCTGTTATGCAACATCCTTTAATTTTTCTAACAACTTTATGTTACATTGATAAGAAGTCCAAGTTTCACTTCCATATAATAAACTGCAATGTCGCATGCTTATATACAGCTAATTAAATTGAAATAATGATATCACTTTGATGAAGTATACTAGAATTTGTTTAAATTCACTTTTCTACTTAAAAAACTGCCAACATATTTAAATTGGCTTACATTTTCAAATAGATAACTATGTGAGCTAAAAGTTGTTGTTTTTCTTCCATCACTGACTGTTATAGAACATCAATTTTTTGAACATTATTATTAAACCAAAATTTATGGATTGCATTCAAAACATTAATTACATATGTAGATCATCTTTTTAGCATCAAATCTATATTGCATGTTGGTTCCTGACCCAAGAAGCTACCTATAAACAATTCTAGAATCATAAAATTGGAAACAATGGTGGTATAGTAAATATTCTTGTTTCAAATGCTTCAGATTTTCCAGTTATAATAATAACAATCCCTCTTCGTTATATAAAAAGCTGTAAAACATTAATAAATTTAGGGGATCAACCAACCAATTTCAAACAATGCTACAGACCTCTTGTCTTGCTTAAATCAATATATAAATCATTCCTTTATTCATGATAATTTATTATTTCTCGATTCACTAAAATCACGTTGAGTATCTGATAGCCATCTAAGACTGGAAAACTTATTCAACAAAATCTTTAAAATTACCTTTGTTATAGTTGATAACAATGCTTACCACATTCACTCAGATCAGGATGAAGGTCTCCAAATTTAATTCAATTTACCTGAGCTCTAATACTCTTCTCTATAACACAAGAGCAAACTTCCTTATTTCATCCATCCATCTTATGTGTTCTCTTTCCAAGTCTTTTACAATCTCTTGGAATCCAATGTGAAACTTTAACTATCCATCTATTATCATCTCTTCTAGCAATATGTCCAGTCCAGCTCCATTTCAGTCTCTTAATTCTTTCAGTGACAATAGTAATACCTATTTGTTCTCTTCTCCATGTATTTCCTTTTTGATTTCTTATTATTACCAAAGATTTATGTGAATATTTCTTATTATTATTCCTAACATTATCTGTCCATAATTGTTGAATAATCTGTAGTTTCTGTATTGCTTGTTTTTAAGTGACAAAAATCTCAGATCAATAAGTAAGAACTGATGAAGTATTTATTAAAAACTTTGCTTTTCAATACATAGGCATATTTCCTTTTAATATTAAGTTACTTCTTCTAAAAGGACTTCACCAAATTTAATTTTATGATTATTTTTGTTATGTTTCCTTATGTATTAATAATCTTACCAGGATATTTGTAGTTGTTAATTTCTAATTCGTGCATATCAATTTATTTTCTTCTGAAAAAATTCATTGAATATTTCTTTAATCTTTACTTTCATTTGATAACTCTTGAAACAATTCCTTAAACGCTGAAGCATTATTTGCAAATACAACTACATTATCTGCAATATCCATTCACTTTTACTGCTTTAGCTTCCCATTTTAATTCACAAAATACTTCTTGTAAAAACTAGTATAAAAAGTTTTGAAGATATGGAATTACTTTGTCAAAGTTAATCTTATAACCATGTAATCTAAGCACTGCTCTTGCATTTTGATAAATATTCTTCAGAATATGATAAATCCTTGATATATATTTTGGTGATCCGATGCTTTAATCTCTGTATATATGCTTATAGAATCAAATGCCATTTCATAACTTAGAAATCTAAAGCATAATGGCAATTCATACTCATTGGTTATTTATAACTTCTCTCAATCCTTAAATGTGATCCACTATATCTATTTTAAATTCAGCTTCTCATTTTAATTGGTTGGTATTTAAATTTCACTTTAGACGAGGTGTAAATAGAAATTTTGTATAGAATTGCCTGATAGATCTGCATTTTTAATATCTTTTTATCACATTTCTCAAATATCAATTCTATCAATCATCTGATACATCTAAATCATTTAAGCATTGATAAATAAATGTCAACAATTTTTTAATTTCTTCACCTGTTTCTTTTTAAAATATCAATAATAATTCCATTATTTTCTGGAACTTTTCCCTTCTTCATAGAATTAATTACATGTAACAACTATGGATATACTTTGTTTTCTTGTTCTTTATTATTATATAATTATTTATAGAACTTTTCCACATTTTATGTTATCTCTCTTTTTAATAATAGGTCCATCTTTTTGTACATTTAATTGCATGTAATAACTGTAAGGGATACATTGTTTTCTTGTTTATTATTATACAATTGTTTATAGAATTTTCCTACAACATTTCACAATATCATCTCTTATTAATAGATCCATCTTTTCTTCTTATTACAGAAAAATTTTCTTTCCAATACCAAGATATTGTTTTATAATTTTGAAACTTTTATTCTTTTCCATATCTTTCCTTGCTAATTCACGATTATATTTTATTATTTTTCATTCAATTTTACGAAACTTTAGGTTTTCAATTCTCAATGGATCATTTAAAATAATTTTCATGTTCCTTCTTTTCTTCACTGATTCTCTTATTCGGTTGAAAATTCACTTGTAAATTTCTGCTGTTTTGTATCATCTTTGTTGCAGTTTTTAATAGTTTATTATTACTCCTTACTGATTACAGACAAATCTGAACCATTTCCAAAATCTGTTAATATTTTAAAAGGATTCATCAGTGTTTCTGAAGATTAGGAATATCAACTATTAAAACTGACTTTCTTAAGAATTTCTATCTCTAATTTCGCATTAACATATATTTTACATCTCATTAATCGATGAATGCTTTCTGTACTCTTGAAATGTGCATTTTCTATTAGTCAAAATATAATTCAATTCTGCTTAGTTTCTCATTTGCATGTTTCCATGTCCAATTTCGTTTAGCATTTTTTTCACAAAAAGAATTCATAATATACAGTTTTTCTGCAAAATCCACAAATCTGTGTCCTCTTTCATTTTTGTCGTCATAACCAAATTTACCCACAGTACTTTCATCTTTCACTTGTTTACCAATTATAGCATTAAACTCTTCCATGCCAATTTTAAAATGTTTTTTGGTCTGATTAAAAGGATTTTGTATACGCATATAAAAATTTTCTCCTTCCCCAGCACAATAAGAATGTATTGGGGCATAAACTTGAATTATCTGCATTTGCCATCTTCCATTAATTTGAAGAACTAATCTTGCTACTCTTCGATATACCATCCATCTCCACAATGTTGTTCTTCCACTTTTTATTTATATAATTATGCTATCAATATTTTCTCTATAACAAAGTACAATTGTCTCTTTATCATCTAGCTTCATAAAGTCCAGCATTGCCCCATTTAATACGAGATAGTTATTCTAATTTGTGCAATCTTCTTTCACTTGAAAGTGATCTGCAGTTAAAGGTACGTAGATAAAAGGTTATCATGAAATGTTGACTTGGGTTTGCAATCAGGATTCTTAGCACCCTCAGCCTTTGGCTGCAACCTGCTGCTTTGACAGTTAGCTTTACAGCATCCAGGGAATAAGACTTCATTTACTAAATGATGATTGAAAATATCTATCAATCTCTCTCTCTATATATACATATATAGGATCATTCATAATATGTTTATCTTGTCTTCAAGGAAACTACTGATATTTCAGTTAAAAACTATCAAATGAGAAGAAAGACTATGTTTTTTGGTCTCTCCAATCAGTCGTAAACAGTAGAAAACTACATACTAGCATCAATTTTAATTGCTATCATAGTATAATCCATATTTTCATTCTTAACTTCATTAATGAGCATCTTCGGGTCTTCTTCATTTTCAGCTGTAAACTGATGTTATCATACATCTTCCAATTCTGAATTTACATTTCTCTTATTCCAATATGATTCATTATGTATTTATTAAGTAAGATGAAGAGTAGATAATAACGAAGTCCTATTTATCTCAATAGACATTGTGAATACAATATGTTTCAATTGCAGTTTCTATATAGAGCTCCAATATATTCATTTTCCCAAGAACATTCCATGTTTAACTGAATCAAAAGTTAATTATTCTCAAGTATTCTAAAAATCAGCTTATATATCTATTAAAACTGCTGTATAATTTTCAGCATAATTTTACTTGCGTGCCTTATAGAAAATTGTACAATAGTTTGTATTTCTTTCATTGGAATAGGAATATAAATCGATTCTTCCAATCTGCAAGTTATTTGATAATATTCCATTAATATTTTTATCAATTTTCAAGAAAATTTATGATTTAATGCCATTAATTTGTACTTTATTATAGCAGATGACAGAATATCCTAATTGTATTATCTTTGTTGTGAAATATTCTTTTCACTTATTTGATCTATTTGTGACTACTTTTCAACCAACCCATTAGAGATTAATTTTCGTTTGATTTCACAAATGCCTTGAAATATTATTCCTTGTCTTAATTGGTGGTCGTCCTTCAAAATTATCTTCATACTTAACTTTCTTTTGATCTCACAAATTCCATGAAATATTGTTCCTTATCTTAGATATCAATTAGTCTTCAAAATTATCTTATTTTTAATTATATATTTTCTTTGTAATTACTACAGTATTTCAGATTCATTATTTCATTAGTTGCTTCTTTTACTTCTATTCTATTATTTTACCTTTTCTCATCAACTTCATTCAAACTGATTCTGGTATATTCTTAAAAGCATTCAGTATATTCTTTAAGATAAAGCGATAACTTGACTCAGATTTTGCTTAACTTAAATTTGAAATTTGTTTTGTAATTCACTCTAGGCTAGGTTTTGACTTAAGAATTTATCATCACCTTCCAGAAAGTAATTTGATAACAATGAGAACTTCATCCAGTGATGTTTATGTGCAAAGTTAATATTATAATTGTTTGAAAAATGTATTAACAAGAAAACAGGCATTGAATTTACAAAACCAACAAATCATTCTATTTTATAGAGTCCAAACTCTGGTATTCCAGTCACTGATCACTAGAAATGCATCTTGTTTGAAAATTTTATTATTTCTAATTGAATTTGTCTTTTGCTAATTTGCACGAGTTATTACATAGAGTGATTTTAAATGGATATCCACAAAATTTGGTTTTCTTAGTATTATTATATTCAATGACAGCCCTCACGTTATCTTTTTCAACAATGAAATCCATCATAATATTTTCAGTTCTTAGTGATATGAATGAAAAATAGCATGTTCTCTTGGTATGAAATTTTCCAGTTTACTTTACTTACAATGCATTGAATGATCTAATTTCATATTTTCTTATCACGTTTTTATAAATTTGTTCATACTTATATGTTTTAATTTCCAATGGTGATGTTGAAGTTTTCGATTTTTCTTTTCCATATATTAACATCACACAGACAGCAGCAGTAATTGCAAAATTTTAGCTATTCCACAAATATATTTACCAGTAAAAATGCATAAACCAACTTTATGTAGTGGTAATACCTCAGTAATTCAGGTTTGAAACCAAACCAATGATATATACAATAAATATAAGATATTCCATGTTTCCCAAACATATATCCATAATGTAGGAATATCCCACTACATATATTGGTAAATCTTATCAATCCTGGTTTAAATCAGCATAACTAAATTAAACAACAGGAATGATGATGATGGTTTTCATTATCCCAATCATTCTATAAAATATTTTGTTTGTTTTAGATTTCTATTTGAAGAAACTCCAGGCACCAAACCTCCTCAAAAAGAGAATGTTTACTTGGAATGATTTAAGATAACAATCATTATCATCACTTACCTATCTTTACAGTCATACACCAGCACATCCTTCAGTGACTCATATGTTCTCAAAGCTGTGGATATTTTTATGAACTAGCATATGTGTTGTCAAGGTAATCTTATGAAAAACAAACGAATGGATTAATAAATAATAAAATAGCCATTTATTAACAAAACAAAATGTAGGTGGTTTGGTTATAACTAGTTAATGTAAATTTCCAATCGTGGATCAATTAAGATAATTTTAATAAGTAGCTCATATATTTTATTCTCTTTCTGTTTAGTAATTTTATGTATAGATATAAAAATCATATATTTTTTTCATTTCCAACAAACAAATTCATCTATTTCAGTCCTACTTTTAATAACTCCATACATGTTTATATGAAGTGAAACACAACTCCTCACCCAATATATTTTCAATTTGAGTTTATATTTGTAATTCATATATAAAATACAGGATACGGTTACACAATATTGAATTTCTTTTAATCTTCATAAATTTAAAATATTTTTATTTATAAAAAGGAACAGCTTAATTTTTTAATATCTTACTTTCACCAATATTTAATGTCACCCCTTCTAGGTTTTAGATATATTTTCTTTTACACAATTACATTTGATCTTTTCATAAATTTTTAGGAAATGTATCCTTCTTTTTACACATTAGACACATAAATTAGCTTTATATTAGTATAGTATATATCTAATATATGTATGTTTTCGACAATTTAGCTGCATAGTCAGATTTTTTCCTTTGGTAAATAGGAATCATTTATTGGACTGATGTACCTAGCCTTTTATGGCAAAAGATTTTCTAATATTGTACACCATTCTCATAGCTTCTATTATAAGCCTCTAATTTCAATTAGAGCAAGGTAAATTTTTCTCCACACGATGCCCTTCCAGTGCTTTAACGTATATTTTTCAGTTTAGAATCCTGTCAATCCACACTAGAACAAAGTTGATTGCTGAATGACTAACTGCTTCATTAGCCATTGCATGTACCATAATGTAGATTATGTTCTGTTATCTGCAACACCTACCATAATGATGACTAGTCTACTGTCTTAGACCCCATAGAAAAATATTCCTTTGTCTTTCTTTACCAAAAGAAATAAATAGCAGTTTGCTTTCTTTTTTATATGCATTACAAAAGAAAAAATTATTTGCCAACTTTTCTTATTTTATTTATAATAGAAAAAATGTTGTTAATTCACAATTCTTTTTCCTGGATTCAAATTCATCCTATTATTTTCGATCAAAGTCAATAAGATTTTATTTTCAACACGATTTGAAATAGATGAAACTAAAAAGATCTTAAAATGCCCTTTTATTTACGAATTGCATATTTTTTCTATCTCTATCTTATATATGTATGCGTAAATGCATACACACACACGTTATTCTCCAAATCTACATATACTAGCGTTATAACATGTAGAATGTAATCTGATCTGGGCATTAGATTTTTTGAACAACATCAATCTGATTATTATTGTATATGGAAATAGTTTGTTTGCTTATAGTTTGAAATGATGTTTGCTGGTGACATGATTATGAACAACATTTGCACAAAATACTACACTACTATTATCTAAAATACACGTTAATAGTAAAACATTAAGAAAGAAATATAATAAAACAAATATTAGAAGAAAGCAAGGAAAAAAGAAGTAAGTTAATATAATTAACTGCCAGAGAACCTCATTATAAATAAATGTTACAAAATGAAACTTGAATATAGATGAATTTCAATTAACTATGATATCTCGAGTTTGCTAAACCATATTCACTCTCATGAGGATTATCTATATACAAAGGTGTAAAATATATGTTAAAAATACTTTGTTGATCAATTGAGTTAAACTGCTATTTAATAATCAATAAATTTTACAAGTGCAGTGTTTAGATTGTAATTATATAGAAGGTAATCAATATTCCTCATTAGCACCGTTAAACAGTGATGTTAAAACTGCAAGGATACTCTCGCCCCAGTCACAAGATAGAAACTTTGAGAAAATAAGAACAATACTTAAGATTAGCTCATATAAGTGCATATGAGTTTGAAAATAAGACTGTGCATCTTATTTTCTCAAAGTCTGGGGCGAGTATGCTTTCAGTTTTAACATCAGTTTAATGATGCTAATGAGAAGAAATAATTATATTCTACATAATTAAACTACTATTATAAACTGACTCTTAAAAAAAAAAACTTACACTACTACTTCATTTGGATTCTCATCTTGTGTAGACTGAATCGCTGCCATGCGAAGAAGAACACAGCCATCGTGACTTGTCCAACTCCATGTCTTTATTAAAAAAATAAAAACATAAGCAATAATTCAAATGAATAACAATTAGTTTTATCTATGCAATTTTCTATTCATAAATGTGACACTACACATATACTTATCAAACACTATTTCTCATATATGTATTTATTCCAAAAATAAGAAATATATATAATGCTATATGAAAATTGAGAGAGAAAAAAGCAATCTATGCAGAAGCTATGACAATAAAAAAAAATAATAATCCAAGATAGTTGTGTAGGAGGTGCTTGATGGCCGCTAGAAGCGCTGTTTCTGTGTCAGCACACAGACTATACAGGGTAGGGGGCCCAAAAGCAGCAATGCTTTTTCCAGCCGCTATGTGGCGCTGTTCACCATGCGTATGCACAGGAACCTTCCACCAGCTAGCTGGCAGCAAAGCTGCCAACTTGGCGGTGCTGGTTGCCATGCATAAGACCATATAGTTTAGGGCGCCTGCTACGAGCGCCTCCTACACAATTACCTAATCCAAACTTTGTTAGCAAATAAATTACTATATTTATGAATTATATTTCATTCCTATATTTTTCCTGATAAATGATGTAAAAAGACACAACTTCTGTGTCGTCACCACTAATTTTAATTTACATTATAATTTTTAGTTTTTTTTCCCACAATTAGCTGTAATGACTATTACTACATTAGATCCTTTAACTTCTCTAATAAGTCTTCAGATCAATTTTCATCTATAAGCATGATGACTTGAGCATTATCCAAGTTTGTCAATGTTTTTTAATCCAACCCTGAACCCACATTTGTCTTCTAATCTTGCTTTCCTCATTGCACATTCCGTTTACAAGTTAAAATAAATAGAATAATAATATAGATTTCTATCTAACACCTCTAGCAATTTAAAACCAGTTCGTTTTATTATAACTTTTAATTTATTATAAAAATATATTCTGGACATCTCTTTTTCTGAGAACACAATTTGATTTAGCATAGTCAATGGATACAAAGGCCTTATTTAATTGATATAGTACATACTCACTTTGGCCATCCTAATTATCTGGAATATATTAGCAATGGAATCTATTATTCAACTTTTCCTGAAACCAGCCTCTACATCTACACAATTCTCTAATCTGCTTTAACTGGTTTTACAGAAAAAAGCACAAAAAACAATTGCAAGATAATTTTTATAATCTGTTAAGACTCCTTTCTTTGATTCAAGAACTTCTCTACAGCATAACTATTATATTAATAGATAATAAAAATGAATTCAGGATGGTTAGAAAAATGATTTGAATAAAGACATTAATAAGTTAAATATACTTGTATATATTTTAACCCTCTTCCATAACCTCCATTTTCTTCACTTGATTTATTTTATTATATTTATAATTGCCCAGGCGCCAATTCTATGCAAAATAGAATAAAATTTATAATTATAAATTATATTTAAACTTATTTAAAAGGTTTTACATTGCAACCACTCCATGGCCTAGCTCAGTTGAGATTATAGGATATGGTCTTTATATATGAGGGCGACAAGGATGATAAAAACGTCTATAAGCAATAATACTATAAGATTAATTTAAATATGTTCAGAGCATCTATTCAATACTAAAACTATTGCACAATCATCAATTATCATATTTAGCACAGGGTAGATAATGATTAGGACCGGGTACCTTTATATCCATATCACTATCCATTCTAAGCAAAGTAAAATGTATTATTGGCATTGTAATACTGAGATTTATTACCACCAGACAAATTAAATAAATTGACTTCTACTGGCAAATCTCTATGCTATGTTAACTATATGTGTGTGTGTGTGGAAATAAAGAATCGAACTTAAATAGTCAAGCAATTTGTTTGGACTTTTAATTCATTAAAATATTTATTAAATAAAAAAATAAAAGACAAAAGAAATAATTATAATAATAAAAAAAAATTATTTATGCACCTTGATAACCAGTTACATCTCTTCTAAGGTAAAATCAAAATTGACTACTATTTAATATGTTAACCATAGATATATCTTCGAATATGTGCGTTTGATTATATTGTAAACACAATGTATTCATGAAATATACTTTATTAGATTATTTATAAACTTGTATGATGCCACATATCAATCATCTTTTACATATTATAAAAAAAATTATATAACACTTATCTGTTACAGTCGGTGTAAGTCATCTAACAGTAACTATACAAAATAAATAAAGGCAGGGAAAAATAATAACCACACACTTATACCTATATGCTTAAGAGTTAACGAATATCTCCAAACTTAATCTACATAATCTAATTGTCCCTTGACTATTTCTACCTTCAATTCACATTCAATATCCTTCCTATATACCGAACTTATAGCAGATAAGGTTTTAATTCATTATTTTTCTTTAAATATACTTCATTAACTAAATTGCATAATAAATACAACACCTTTAAAATAATCTATAGCATTACGCACACATCCGAATATCCAGAATCACCTATTATATACTTTCTAAATCATACAAAATAATAAATTATCATACTCTAATGATAACGAAATTACATTGTTTTTTTTAAAAGAACACAAAACAAAAACAAAAAAAAAAAAAAAATTGTTTATACATCTATTGTAATCAAAAAAAAAAAATTATTTGTCAATATCCTATTATTACATATTAAGTTTTTTAAAAGAAAATTGAAGGTTGAAAGTTAAAGAAACATACATATTAATTTTAAAAACAATGGTAAATTATAACATAAAAAAAAAAATGTCTATCCGATTGTTAAGCATAACTTGTTAAGAATGATAAGAGTTTTTTTTTTTCCTAGAATTCCGTGACGGGCGTTAAAAATGATATTTGCATGCATTGACATTATTTCACTATATATACGCGACTAGCAAAGTTATACAGTAGAAAATGATCTTCTGGTTATAAAATTAAGTAGATAAATTTTTTTTATTTTAAATTTTAATTTGCAGAAGATTGATAAAAAATGATTAGAATTCAATATTAAGCGTCTGGTTTTAGCGTCTAATGAAAAAAAAATTGGTGCTAGCTTTATTTTACACAATTTTGCCATTTTAATATTACTTACTTTTGGCAATATCTTGAAATAAATTATAATTACTTATCTTACGTGATGTCAAGGTAATTTTAAAAGGTAGCGAACTTGAACCATAGTTTAATAGAAGTTTGGGGCTGATTTTCCCTCTGGGTCTATCTCTTCATGGTTTTATTACTCCAGTAGTATAATAGAAATTTTCCATAAACATATCATTAGAATCCTTGCGATGTTTTTTTAATATTTGTAATACTTTTAGAGAGTTATTGATTCTTTTAAGTTTCCTTTTTTTTTTCTTCCTCGGAGCTTTTTTTTTTTTTACTTTCAAGTTTTAAACTCCATGTCTTTCTCTCTTCACGCCCTCTGTGTTTCTATGACAATCAACTTTGGAAGCTTGCCAGAAATATTATTTATAAAAATTTTAACAATAAAATGTTTGAATATAATAAACATAGTAAAAAAAAATATTAAATACTAATTATTAATTTTAGAAATGTTATTTACTATTACAAATAATCTTTATCATTTTTAAAACATAAGATTCTAAGACAATATATAATCAGTAACTTATAAATAAAATATATTAAAGAAAATTCTAATTAATAATATATTTATGCATCTGCCTATTATGACATGTAAATCCTCTACTATACACAAACATCTACCACTAAACACATAGTCCAAAATTCCACCAATCAATATACCCATTTAAAATTTTAATTTTATTAAAATCTTAATTTTAACTAGCAAATTACATCACAATTTAAGTTTAGTTTTCCTAAAGACTCAATTTTAAATATTAAATTATATCACAATTCATTTTTCTCAACTAATTACCTTTAGCCATTGTTAGCACAAATGTGACCTTCCCACATTTCTTTCTGGTGCCAACCTGGAAGGTTACAATATATAAAGTAATAATTTTTATTTTAATAGAATAAAAAAGTAAATATCAGTTTAATATGTACATCTATATGTGCATTAGAGATGAAGTATCCATGTATTGAATGGAATGAGTGCTTCCATAAAATTCACTAAAACTTTCAAAAGCTTTAATTAAAATTCAATTTAAAAAATTCACTAAAATATGTATATATTCAATCTCACAAAATCAATCCAACAAGTTTCACATACAATAGCGTAGTAAGAATAGTAAGTACATTAGTATCCATAAGTTATTTTGCAAAACGTAAAAAATAAAATCTCAACTAAAATATTTAGCTAAACATAAAAAAAAACAAGAATGAACTATTCAAACTTTTTTTTATTGTATGGAATTTATATCGACTTTCAATTTTTTTACAAACAGTTGAATTATTTTTATATATGACAAGGAATGAGTTTGATCGATGCATTATTGGTTGATTATAAGAAGTTCACAAATGCTAAAATCTAATTTACAATTAAAGCTGAAGAATGTTAAAAGCATTTGCAAGGTAAAAATATATTGATAATGTATTATCTATATTTAAATTATCTCAGTCTGATTAACAGATAAAAGAGTTCCAGATTTTTCTAGATGTACATAATATGTATATATTAGCTATTATGTAAAAATTGTTGCTGCTAGTAATATAAAAACACGCTGTACTTCTAAATGGACTTTGTGACTCAGTGATCTTTACCACTGAGAAGGTGCCAAAGTCGAATGTAGGCCATCACATTATTATTATTTTATATGCTGTGCGGTCAGATTATGTAAATGACTATATTATACCATAAGTATAATAGTGTTAGCACAATTTAATTTATATGTAGCTTGTAGGAATAAACCTTAATAGTTATTAATTTAAGTGTTATATTTATTCGGTCTGTCATGCCACCTTGCCACAACTAAATTTGAAGTGTTCTATTAAAGTTAATTTTCATTAATTTTTTTTATATATATATTGTTGTGTTTTGTATAAATGTGTTTATGAAAATTTAAGTATAAGTTTTGTGTTTCAGAAAAAGTAAGGAAAATATATTAGATAAATATATTTTAGATTGCTAACTGATAAGGATTTAATTAGTGATTAAATTTGTTATGTGATTAGAAAATTGAGTTTGATAAATGCCAAGAATTATTTATATCTGCATTTTAGCCTCCGGCAATCCAGGGTTCGTTCTTGATAGCTATCAGTCTTAATTTTTCTATTGTATCAAGAAAGACTGATAGCAATCAAGAACAAACCCTGGATTGTCGGAGACCAAAATGTGGATATAAATAGTTTGAGCAACAAAGTGTGTTATTCTATTTTCAGTGAATTTACCAAGTAAATGGTTGCAGAGAGATTTAAGTGATGGTGCTGAAAGATGAATATTTGCAATTGCATAATAGAAGATATTTTGGAAACACCATTTTTTTCAAGAGATTTCTATGAAAAAAAAAAAGTATAGATTGTGGTAAACCAACTCCTCTCTTGAAAATCAAAATATTTATCAAATGATGTACAAGACATTTTTCTATTCAATTTTATGACAATTTTTCCTGGCTAACAGGTTGCAATAAACTAATAAATTGTATTGACGGCCATGTCTTCTATTCACAAACGAGAAATCTATTTTGAATACTACTGGGTTATGCGATATGAATAATTGAGAAAAGAGAGGAAAAAGGCATGGAAAAGAGACTAGTTCACATTTAAGTGCCATGATTTCAATTGAAATATTTGGTCGAACTCGTATTAAGAATTTGATTCTACTCGGTCAATGTCTATTAGAAAATTTAATGAAAAGTTAAGGAAAAATCGAGATATATTTAAATATTTTATTGATGTAACTTATTTTCTGGCATGTCAGGAATTATCTTTCAGAAGTGATGATGAATCTTAAGATTCTCTAAAAAGAGATAATTATTTAGAAATCATTAATTTATTAGAAGCCTATAACCCACGTTTGAAAAATCATCTGGATAATTCTACTGTTTTTTTTCTGGATTGTCCAGCGATACACAAAATAATATAATTTCATCTATTGCTTTTGTTTTATTATTAGAAGAAATCCATACTGAATATGAAAATTTGGATTATGTGGGATTATTGTTAAATGAAATGAGCAACGTCTCTAATAAATCACAATTATCAGTAATGTTTCGATACGTTAAAAAAGACGGCCTTGTAGTAGAAAGATTTCTTTTTTTCGCTGATGTTTCTCTTAGTAGATTAGCTCAAGATTTATTTGATTTTATTATTCCACTTCTGAAAAAAGAAAAAGTTTATAATAAATTAGTTTCTCAAAGTTATGATGGTGCCGCTGTCATGTCTGGGAATTTGAATGGGTTACAAATAAAAATTAAAGAAGTAATTCCTTCTCACAGTATATTCATCATTTTGCCCATAAATTAAATCTTGTTCTTTCTCAATCTATATCAAAAATAAAAGAATGAGCTGTTTTTTTTTAAAAGTTTGCAGAGTTTTGTCAGTTTCTTCAGTCATTTTTCCAAAAGATTAGCTGCTTTTAATAAAATTGTACAGAAAAAAATTCCTGCAGCTGCTCCAACACGATGGGAACATAACAGAAAAATTGTTCAAACAATACTTAAGTCAAAAAAACCATTTAATAGCTTTTTTTTTTGAACACACAATTAACAACGAAAGTGACTGGGATAATAAAGCTATTTTATAATCTAAGGGTTTATTATATAAGTTAAACAACAAAATGTTCATTTTCCTGCATACTGATATTTTAAATTAAAGTTCTTCAAACTAAACCATCTGATATGTAATTTTGTCTAATAGCAATAAATAATTTTAAAAGTAATAATTGCAAATTAGGATATTTTCTGGAATAATATTGATGAAAAAAAAAAATTTATACAAATTTTAAAATTAAATGAACTGATTCAAGAGTATCAAATAAAGAATATTTTACGATTTTATTAAATGCCACTATTAAACAAATAATTTCCGAATTAGACAACAGATTCAGTTCTTTACCCAATTTTTTGTCAGACACATTAGAATATGCAGAATTCACAAAAAATTTCCCAAAGAATCTACTAACCAATTTACAAAGTTCTTATTCGGATTTTTTTGATATATCAACATTAAAAACTGAACGAAAAATAGTGTTCAAGGATAATAACTCCATAAGCAAAAAAAGTACTCAAGAAATCGTGCAGTTTTTGATTGAAACAGATCTGGAAAGCTGTTTCAGTGAATATTTTAAATTAAATGAACTAATGCTAACATTCCCTTTTACAACAGCATCAGTGGAAAGATCCTTTTCCTGTTTGAAAAAGATCAAAACTTTTTTAAGAAATAGATGTTCACAATCAAGGCTATCAAATTTAGCCCTGATATCAATTGAGAAGGAATTGCTTCAACATATGAAACATAAAAACGATTATTATGATAAAGTAATAGGTCATTCTGCTATGAAAGAACGGAGGATTTAATTCAAGTATAAAAATTAATAATTTCAAATTTTAATTATGAGATAATATATGGGATTAATTAACCAATGAAATAGAACAGATTTTGTTTCATATGATTATATTGATTTATATTAATTTGTTTTATATGAAATTTTAAACTATGAATGAAAAAATGTGAAAATTGTTATAGCAAGCAAAATAAAAACATTATTAAAAAAAAAGATTATGTAATGTGCTTCCATTCCTAAAAAAGTCATGCTTCGTCTCTGATGTGCATACATACGTAATTTAGACCCCAAAAGCCTGAAAACATTTAAAACGTAATGGCAACAATAATATATGAAATAAATGATAATATTGTTATATATATATTGTAAACTGTTGGTTACATAGCGACATTAGAAAAAAAAAATAATAATTAGATAGTTGGCAGCAAATTTCTCAGGTTTGAGAATAAAAAATTATTTTATTAATGAGAGAAAATAATATTTAAATTTTCTTAGATCTATAAAGAGTCATTATTTAACTCAATCATTGTAAAATCCCCATATGACTATGAAAATTCTCAAATGTTAAATATATTTAAGTGTATTTTTTTAAAAAAAATAAAAGAAAGGGAAGAACAAAATAAGATTTTAATAAATTTGTAATTTTTCTTTTCTTTATCTCTCTTTAATGAAAAAGAAAAATCAAATCAGTGCATTAAACAGATTATCTTGATGTTGTTTTTTGCAAGAAAATTTGGTTTTTAATTATAAAGAAATGTCAAGAATTTTATGTTGTTAAATTTAAGTTCTTAACTTGTTTTTAATCTATAATTAAGGAGATAATTGGCTGAATAATTATAGTTATAAAATTTTATGTAATTAGTTGTCATGAAAATTATCATAAAGACAGATTGTAATTGGCTTGTGGGCAAGATTGTTCTAAAAATATATATATATGTGGGTGTGAATAAAGGATTATACCCAAGTGTCTGGAGAGATTATTGCTAACTTAACTGTTGAAGAGAGCACTCAAATCTTAATCCTGCTACTGAAAAAGATAGTAGAAGAAAGTATTCCTAACTTAGCTGTTGAAGAGAAAGCAGTAAAGTTTTAATCCAGCTGCTGAAAAGAAAGAAGCAGAAGCCTTTACCAATCTGTGGCATAACACTGCAGGAATCTTAACCAAACTATTGAATAGAATAATAGAATAAAAACATCCAACTTTTAGCATACTATAAGTTTAACACTAAAATGGTTTGTACCATGAAAACCATGTGATAGATTCAACTAAAAGCTAGGCATCACCTTCTTCCATGTAACCTACCTTCACTGGAAAAAAATTTAGGGAAGGTAAAAAGCCCTTTAAGTAGTCTGCAATTGTGCCTTCAACCAAGAGCAATGCAACTCTGAATACATGTCTCACCTGGAAATACAAGAAGAACCATGGACAAATTTTGCTATTTGTCAATTACATAGAATTGCTGCAGATCAGGAAAAGGACCCCTTAACCATGCCAGGTCTAAGAAACCTTCAGGGAGAAGCTCAATTGAATAGAAAACTGGAACTGAAAAGGACTCCAACATTAAAGCCATGGCCAGAGGTATTTTTTTTATATGTGCACACTATATTTTTATTAATAGAAAATCTGTTTTTTGTTTCATAAAGGTAATAAGTTTTGTTTGTCTCTCAATTTGCTCCCTGGGTAAAATCAAAGATTGCTATCTTTGATTTTTGAAAATGTTTAACAAACTTTTAGTTATTTTTAAAGAAATAACTTAATGAATTGAAAGTTAATCTATGACTAAAAATTAATTGATAGATTAATATAATTTTGTCAATCTCTATATTTATTTATTTTTTATGATGAAATAGATGTTTGAAATTATCTACTATCATGTCATTTTTTTTTGTTAATTAGATATTAAATAATTGTTTTTTAAAAAATATTCTCTCTAGTCTTAATTACTTTATTCTATCAATTCCTATTTCATGAAGTGCAGTGTGTGTGACCTTATATCATGACAGCTTATATTCTAGTTTTTTTTTTACTTGATGATCCCAATAAAACTAGTTATTTATAAGTAGGGGAAGCCCATGAATTGCTTAAGATTATTTATAATAAGATAAATTTATTTATTTATTTCCCGCTTACTCATAGTAATAAATTAGAGTTCTTGCTTCCTAAGTTATATTTGGGCATAACAGCTATATGGTATAGGGGGTTTATATTTAGTGTATAGGCATCCAGATGATGATGATGATGATTCCTGGGTTGATACAAAGAGGATATTCTTCAAAGTCCGTGCACTACATTTTATTTAGTTTGATCTCTATTAGAAATTAAGTTTATAGTTGGCCAGTACATTAATGGTATTGTGGCCAGGGCACTGATGATGATCAGCACATTTTAAAATCCCAGCATTACTGTTTTGATTATGATGTATTCTGATGGATGAGCCCTTAGTTGGTGCATCCAAGGTATGTTTAAATAATTGCCCAAACTGGCAAAAGCTCAATAGTTAGCCTGCTCTATAGAAGACCCATTTCCAATCCAGTCACCAGATTGACTGTTGATTTATATTTTTTGTTATTCAAATCCAGCCACAAGATGGACTGTTGATTTTATTTTGATTTATTGTATTGATTTATTTTGATGATGATATTCCCATCATTGATGTTGATGGATGACTTTTTACTTATTTATAATGCTGGTTGATGAAGTTATAATTGTACTTTTAGTCGCTCTAAGGAGTTAGCTATGCTGATCTCTCAGAGTGATTTATTATGCTCATCCCTTTTGGGATTAATTTTTTTTTCTCTTAACTTGAGGATAAAAATACAATTCTTCAGATCCCTCATGGTTTAAATCCCAATTTTCTGTAGAGTTACAAATGGCTAACCAATTTAAGGCAGTTGATGTCCACATATTGGTGACCATCACCCCAGGTATGACCCTGTATTTCCCTATAGCATTACAATATATATAATGAGTTTACATAAACAGTATTCATGTACTATATGTATCAAAGAATTCATTATTTCTTATGAAGAAGTTCTAAATGAAACTAGAAATTATATTCACAACAAACTATAGTAAAAGAGACTTTTTTACACTAGCAAAAGAATGATTTAAACTTGCATATAATATCTTCTTTTCAAGTTTTACTGAATTCCTAATGAGAAAAGCTAGGTTGAACAAAAATATGATTTCACAGCATTCATAACTAAAGATAATCTGCTTATTAAAATTATGGAAAAAATGAAAAGATCACTTTAGGTTAAATATAAGGAAGACAAAAATTATTATTTTCAAAGATAGCAGCTGATTTCAAAATTTGATTAAGGCAGATATTGTTGATAGTTTTGCCTCCTTAAATCGGTCAATTGCAGCTGATATACTTCATACATTAACTTACTTCTAATGTCACTTCTAAAAACAGATTATATTTAGGATAGTAATAAGCTTACAGTTCTTTTGAAGTTTCACCCATAAGTGATATGTTTCAGGTTATGTTTTCATTATTAAAACTAAAGTGTTCCAAGGTCAAAAATGGATCTCGTCTAATTCCTGTAATCCCTATCTGGTGCTAATTGACTCATTTGCATAAAGTTTGCATATTATACACATAGAATCATTCCAATGAATGAGTCACAACAGGCTATGATTATGAGAAATTCGTTTTCTCGAAAGCGCTAAGTCATTTTAATTGCTATTAATTTATACAGCTTTACGTAATAAACGTGTTAGCACTATTTAAGATTATTATAATTTGGACAAGTGTAAAGCATAAATCTATACTTTGTTGCTTAATAAATGTAATAGCGATAAAAAATCAATGAATTCAGAAAAAAAATTATATATTTTTCTGCCGCATTTCTGCATCGAAATCTTATTGCTCAAAGATACCTTATCATAAAACTTTCCAATTTCTTAAAAAAGAAAAAAAAATCTATTACTTTCATTAGAGCTTAGAGCAATAATTTATGATTGCTTTCTCATTCTGAGAAACATTTTGCAGTTGATATTACTATGATCAAATATTATAAAAAAAGATGTTTTAAAAAAGGAACAAAGCAATAAAAGAAAGCATACAAAATGAAAGAGAGAAGATGAAATTCAATATAGATTTCAGTAAAAGACATGGCAGAATCCTTAGCTGAAACAGATTTAACTTAGGTATTGCATTAATATTTGTTAAATACATATTCATTAATTATGGCTTTATGAAAAGATTACTTATTAAAAAAAAAAAATAACAATGACGTAATTAAAATTAAATAAACTGTCATCATTTATTTATAAATTATTTATTATATAATAACTGAAACACAAACTTACTATATACCCGTGTCTATGATTGCTGGTTTAGTATGAAATACGTATATTGGTGATTATTTATCTTTTCAACATATATGTGTTAAAGTGTATCAGTGTTATGAGATAGAGTGGAGAGTGATGGGTCGTCTGGAAGTCTGTGCTCATATACCCTATATATTACATATATAGACACAGGTATATAATAAGCTTGTGTTTCAGTTATTACATAGTAGAGATGTCTGCCCATCCCTTGTATATATATTAAATGGATTATGCTCTGTACATGAGGGGTCAGATTGACTTTAGGTCAACATGGGTGTGACAAGAATCTTGGCCTCTCAGGGTGGTCTTTGAGCATTCCATCATCAGATTTTCAATTAGATGGACGGTGGAAGAGTTGGAGGGTGGAGTAGATTGAAACCTGTCCATTAAAGGATGAAGATTGGCTATCTTAATATATCCGAGCACTTATAGCATATATGTGTAGAGATGGTAATCTGGACCTGGTTTAGCATGAAATACGTATATTGGCGATTATTTATCTTTTCAACATATATGTGTTCATGTGTATCAATGTTATGAGATAGAGTGGAGAGTGGTGGGTCTTGTGAAAGTCTGTGTTCATATACCCTATATTATTTATTATAAAAAAATGTTTTAGTAATTAAAATTTAATAAATAATAACTTTATGTAATATTTTGTTATTTATAAAATTGGATAATCATTTAAATGTGGCAGAAAGTATTTTTTATACAGACAAGGTCATTTGTAAATGTAAAACAGCCTCTGACCTAAGAAAGTAAATTTATAATCAGCTAATTTATTATCAATCAAATGTTTGACAGCTTATTAGATATTTCTGCAACATTCTTAAAGTTTTTACACATCTTAATTCATAGAAACAAAAATGGATATGAGGTGAGAAATAAGCAGATTATTATTTTTTATATAAAAAATAATATAATAATAAATGTAAAGTTCAAAAACCATAAAAGACGCATTTACAAGTTAAAATTTTTTAAGAGCTGGAACAAAATACAGAATTTATATAGGAAATAGATTTAAAAATAATACTTGTTCCCAACTGCTCAGAATATACAAAATCAATAATAATTTATGATTGCACAGCTGAAAAATAAAAAGACAGAATAAAAGAATATCACAGATGAAAAGTCAAAATTTTAAAAAGCCAATTAGCAGCGCAAAATTAACATTAAAGAAATAAATAGGCAATTAAATCCAAATAGAGATTGGAGATTTTGTTACTGAAAAATGATAATAGCCTTAAAAAAACAATAGCTTAAAGGTTACTACGACATAACTATCAAATTCTCTGCTCAAAGGTAGATTAATGAAACTAAGTAATAAAATTACTATGACCAAGTGATTAACACTTGTTCATTGCTGGAGGCAGACTATTACTGCTTGCAACATGTCAGTCTCTTAAGACAATTTATTATTACAGTTCAATATTTCAAAAATTATATTATAAAATTTAATATGTTTTCTATATAATTAAGATGCATGAGTTACTTATGAAATGCTAAAAAAACAAAAACAAAGAAAAGAAAATAACAATTTAAATAATAAAAGTTATTCATAAATTTTAATAATTAGAGGGGATGATTGTAAGGAGATATAATAAAGTTTGAAAAGACAAATGGTAATTAACAATAAAAAATAAATAAATAGAGCCTCTGTTAACATATGCAAAAGAGCAAATCAACAATAGGACACATCTAATTGAATGGAATGGTAAAAATATTAAAACAATGTTCAGTAATTTTAAAATAAAGATTACGACAATACAAGTTTACGAACATTTTAAATTAAAAAATTAGATCAAAGTTGAAGATCAGATTGCAGAAATATGATATGTAGTCATAGAAATCATGAAAATTAGATAAACATTTGAATAGTTATGAGATATGGATAAAAGCAAAGAAAATATAGAAACTAGAATAGACAATTATAGTTAATAATAAAGTTGAATGATTTGAAAAAGAGCAGGAAGCAAGATAAAAAGGGAGTAACCTAGAGTTATGACTATAGAAAGAAAACTTATAATAAAGAAATACTAAAAGTTATAACCGTTAGTCTATTAATTCATAAAAAGTCTTTGCGAATCACCATAGTTTTTAAATCTGAGAAGGTAATACATATATATATTTATTACTTACTGGCAATCTTCTGTTAACAAAATGTGGAGCAGCCTCTAAAAGTTTATTATCCATTATTCCTGCAGGAACCACAAAAAATTTAGGTAAACTATAAATAAATAAAAATTCAAAATTAAATCAGTTAGAAAATACATAAATACTACTATAATTAATACTTGTTAAATTGTCTAATTTTATTGATCCACTTTTAATCACTAGTATTTACAATTTAAAAAATGATCTCAACATATGAATGTTTAAAATGTATTGAGTAAAAAAAGGGTAGGCTTTTACGTTACTAACTTTTTATTAATCAAACTTGTTTTTTTTATGTATAATTTTCCTTCACTTATTATGTTCAAAATATGTGCAGATTTAAGTTCAAAAATGAATGTTAACTGCTCGATCTAGAAAATCAAACAAGGAGAGTGGAGGGAGGTAAAAAGGTAAAAGTTTCAACAGTAAGTAAACACAGGAACCTTATGTCAAAATCTGGTGTTTGGAAATAGGGATGTTTTGACAGTTGCAAGCAAATAGCAGATACTTGCGCCATCCCTTAAGGTTTGAATAGAATTATTAATCCTAAAATGGAGAGAGTTTGAATAGGAAAGATAATCCCATTCTCAATAGTAAGTCGACCATCAGTCAATTCTACACGAACAGACATCCAAAATAAATTTGAATTGCTGTCTCTCATAGTGTTTGTATGGCACATGTTGACTCAGGAAAGAAAAAAGGAACGGAAATAATATTTTCGTTTGACTTTCTTCTAAAATTTCTGATCGAGTTAGTTGGAGGGCCTGAAAAAAGGAAAAGGAAATTAGAAAGTTATTAATAAGGGAAAAGAATATAATAAATGTCTAAATTTTACTTAAGTGACTCTGTGTTTTAATCTATCTTATTAGTTTAATAATTAAGTGTCCATTTGGTTTCATCAAGGTATAATTAGCCTAATCCACATAAGATTATGTTTTAAAATCTATTAGGTGACTGCTGTATGTAAATAAATTATCACTATGATCATTGAAGTTGCTTCTTGATCTAGTGATGTGGTGTGATGTGATGTGATATACTGTGGCTTCTCCTTAAACGAAGTCAAGAATATCTCAGCAACTATGCCGGATAAACCTGTTAGCCACTTTAATTTCCATTCCCCACTTTAAGTTTTCCCATATTCTGCTCCATCCCATTTCCACAACATAATCTTTGTCAACTCTATAGCCTTTATATCTAAATCCCCCTTATCTTTTCGCAAACCCAACAAAAACCAATAACTCATTTTCAGTATAATTCCTTTGTTCATATTTATTCTCCCATAACTTCATTATTTGTACCCTTTCTGCTTTCAAGCATTTACATTCAATCAACAGATGCCTAATATTTTCTATACCTTCCTTACACAATTTGCACACTAAATCACCCATAATTTTCCATGTACATGTATATTCTTTTGTTGCTAAAGATCCCGTTCGAGCCTTAAACAATAAACTGCTTTCCTTACTATTATCATAAATTAACTCGCACCCAATGTTCCGTTTACTTCTATATATATTTAAATTCTTCTTCTTACCCTCCATACTAGTTCTCCATCTCTCCAACTCCCTATTCTTTATTAATGCATCTATTCTTTTATCCCATTCCTTACCACTATAACACTCAACAATCCTCCTAACACAATCATCCCACCTTTTATACAAGTACACCGATATAAATTCTTTATCCAAATCTTTTGCATACTGCATTACCTTTCTCACCCATCTTGTTGCCTGCCCTTTACTCATAACCCAATTAAACACTATTTTGGCTATTCTTTTACTATCCATAAACTGCAACCTACCAAACATTTTCATTTTACTTTTTGCATCTCTCATATAAAAACTTGACTATCCAATTTCTCCTTGAATTGCCTCCTTTGCTGTCCACATCTCTGCATCTAATGCATGTCTTCCTACTTCCCTTTGTACTTTCTCTAAATAATCTAAAACCTTTTTACTAACACATAATGCATCATTACCATATGTTAACCCTGCTACTGCAACTCCCTTCCATACAATTCTAGCTACATCATATTTATTATATGAAAATACTGTTAGTTTCTTTACCAAACCCTTTCTTTTCTTCGCTTCATTTACCAATTTTTTCTCCCATTCATCCAAGAAATTTTCCTGATTACATAAGATGATTCCAAATACCTATATCTATCCACCACACTTAACTTTATATCCCCCAATAAAAATTCTACCTCTTCACTTTCCCCAGTATTAACCATCATTATATTTGGATTTTTCTTCACTGAATTTAATCCCCATCTCTTTACCCACCCTTGCACATGTCCTCAGCATAATTTCCATAGCTTCTCTTCTTTCTGCACACAAAAAGATATCATCTGCTAGTGCTAAGCTATAGGTCTAGTGGCGACATCATAACAGTCATCAAAATTTTGGTAATCTTAGAAAAATGGCGGTCGGAGTCAATTTGTAGTGACACACCAACATAATGGATGGAAATTGATAGACCTGATGAATAATGTTTTTTTTTTTACTGTTCCTCTGTAAGAAGTTATAAGAAAGGTCTTTGGCCCTTAGTGAGTTAGTGAAAGGTTGTTTTTTTTATTTATAGTATTATATATTAGATTAAATATTTTCATAAATTTATTATGATGTAGATAAAGTAAAGTGAGACAGTCTTAAAGCTAAACTACTTAGTTCTAATATCCATTAATGGCTTTTATTAGCTTAAGTTTAATTAAAAAAAACCAAAGTTTCTCTTATTTCTAACCACAAATGATGTTTAATATTAAACTTAAAATAAAAGCTTAAAGGGTTCACAAATTATTTGCATTAATCCCCATCTTTTATAATAAGGGATTGATCTAATTAATTTCTGAATATGCCAACTTTTATTTCAAGATAAATAAAAAAATGTCAATTGTGGTAAAGAAACAGTTCCTTTTTTTTTTTTTTTTGGTGCAAAGTAAATAAAAGTATTTATTATAAAATATTTTTTTATATCTATTATTAAATATAATATCTAGACTTTTTTCTACAAGCAAAAATATTGATTTTTTTTTCTAATAATCTAAAAAATAGATGCATTTATAACGTTAAAAGATCTACAAAACTTCTGTTTTCTCTTACGCTATTGAAGTCCAATAAAGGCACAATAGTATAAGAATTGAGAGTACAAAATGCTTTTAGACTTAGATTAATTACTTCAATTTTCATTTCTTATTTTTTAGACACAAGTAAAAAACTTCTAATTCAGAACCCTTTGTTTCTAGGCTTTTGATAATAATTCAATAATGCAACTCTTAGTTTCTTATTAAAAACTCATCTAATAATGTGAATAAAAACATCTGATAAAGGCAAATGACCCCCAAGATGCATTATGTGTTTAATCAGCACATATCATTTCACAAAAATAACTTCATATCTTTATTATTCTTGCTCAGTGTTTATCAATATCAATTTATTACAATTCATTGTGAAAGTGCCAATCTTACTGCACATATAACTACGATTACCGACATTCCTAGATAAACATCTTAATTATTATTATACTTTAAACTTTAATTAAAGATAAATATATCTATTATTATTAAATACAACCACTTGTAATATAAATATGTAATATTTACTGAGGCAATAAACCTAAAGCATGTGTGGTTGAAAATGCAAAGGTAGGGACCTCTACAGGTCTTAACCACAAGTTTACACATTGGAATATAATGGGAAGCTATTTCCTTGTAATAACTATTGATATGTTTAGGAATGGTATTGCTAGGAAGCCATCAATTACCATCGACAGTCCTAAAAATAAACTTTGTTCTAGCACCCAATGATAGTTGTCTTGTCCTGAACATAATTAAAAACAAAACAAGGTCCCCTCTTCCTATTTCTAACCGAAGTTTGTCACAAAAGAAAACATGAACATTCATACGTCTCTTGAAAAAATGCATCTAGTTTTTAGATTATTTGAAAAAAATAAAACTTCTTGCTTTTAGAAAAATGTCTTGATTTTATAACAGATATATAAAAAAAATTATATTAAATGTTTTAATTCATTTTGTACTAAAAAAAAAAAAATAATTATTTCTTCAACCACAATTGGAGATGAAGAAATAATTATTTAATTTTTTTAGCACTTGTAAAATATTTTTTTTATATTTTATTAATATTTAGTTTTTAGCATTAAGATTGTAATCAAACATTTGTTTTTATTTCACTTTTAAATGATTGCTAAAATACTTTTAAGGTTGACAGAAAAACTTAAATCAAGTTGTTTACAATAATTTTGTTATGCATTTTTTAAAAAAATCAACTTTTACAGTCAAAATAAAAAATTTCGCATACTTTTTAAAAAAGAAATCTTTTATAATCAAGATTTGTTTTATTTCAATTTTAAAAGATCATTAAAATAAATGTAAAATTAAAATATATATGTACTACCCCTCTCATGTGCATTTGAAATATCATTATATTTTAAATTTGATATCAGCATATTAGAAATTTCATCAGCCCACTGCTCTGTATTTAAGAAATCAGATAACCTACTGCAAATATTTTAGTGTCATATTGCATTGCCAATGATTTATATCAAATATACCAAATTTGAACAAATTATATAGAATATAAATATATTAAATCTCTATTTTAAAATTTTATTCTAACTTTAAAAAAAGCAAGCATTTAATTAAAACAAATTATTAAATAAAATATAGGTGCCCTCTTGAATGCATTATTGAAAACTTATTGAAATGATATCATGTATTTAAATTTGATATCAGAATATTTAAAATTTCATCTGGCCCTGCTCGGTATTTAAGAAACTAAATAATTTATCCAAAATATTTTGGTACCATATTGCAATGTCAGTGATTTATATCAAATGTTATTAATTTTGAACAAATTATATTAAATATATTAAATCTTGACTTTAAAATTTTATTCTAACTTAAAAAAGTCTTTAATTGAGACAAACAAAGATTGTAACTTAAATAAAAGTGTTTAAATATTCCACTAATCCTATTTATAATTAATATAATGTAAGAATGAGTTGGTCTGTTTGCAGAATTTTTTTTTTTTCTTTTCTCGATCATCATTATAATATAAACCTTTATTAATAATTTGTATATTGGAATTCTTTATATAAAGAATGCCTTAAATCATAGATATTTTCTTTTTTTTAAGATGATTGTGATCAGAAATTTTTAGCTTTTGTTAAAAGCTTTTTTGCCAAAACAAATATATTTAGTAGGATGACAATGAGAATGAAGATTGACGAATCTATTTTTAACGTAAAGGACGTTTTAGGAATTAAAATAACCAGGAAAGCAAAATAACTGCTAATTTTCAATTTCCATGGTAAATTTAGATAGAAAGTTGAAGCATTAATTAATTACACAGGGCTATATTACAAAAAATATCTAAGTTAAATAGAATATTTTTTTAACAGATATGTTTAATGCATATTTTTCAAGAAAAAAAAAACATGAAATATAAGTGATTATAGGGGATAAAACAATTCATACTTAGAGTTTGTTTTCATAATCTGTAAATAAAAGATGGTTTCCAAAGGATATAATAAAATCAGATATATATTTTTTTGTTGAAAAATAATGCCTATTTCTTCAAAAGGTTCATTGAGTAATAAATCAAGCTTAAAATTTTTAATGATCAAGATTTCATTTGTATAAGCACACATGGAATATAATTGGCCTAATGATGGGAAATCAATTTCAAGAGATAGATATTAAACTTCATTTAGCAAAAAACCAATATACATAACAAACAAGATTGAAGATAATAGAGAAACTTAGAAAACTTCTTTAATGATGTGAAAAATGAATAAAACTTTCAGAAAATTCTTGAAATAGATAGAGTAATTTTGATGTAATTAATTAAATCATAATTGAAATTAGGTGAAATTAAGGAGGATCTACTGAGAACTATCTGTACTTCTTTATGGTTAGAAACATGATTAAATATTACAGAAAGGCCCAAGCAGACCCAGCTTACACCTCAATATTCGCAATGCATCAGAAATTAACTGGTCATTCATGTGAACCTGAAAATCCAAGAATAGTTTGTAGGGAAAGAAATGATGTTAAGAGAAAGGTGAAGGAGGCATGTTTTATTGCCATGGATGATAAGGCTATGAATAGGAAAGATACGTGTTATAAAATTTCTAAGAAATGGGTTAATTAGATTTACGCATATAGTTCAATTAATTTACATATATCTGCATATATTTACACATAGCAACCTTGTTACGCTTACTCTTTGTTACCCATGATTATGAGAGCTAAGTTCTCTTGAAAGCGCTCGGGCATTATTTATTATGTATTATAATTTATATTAAGTTTATAATAAATTGTGATTTAATTTGAAGAAGCTCTGCTGTTATGCGCTGATTTGTGCATTAAAATTGTATAAATATTCTTTTGTATTTACTGATAAATATCTTCTAATTAAACTGCAATGCAGTCTTAAATGAATTTGTACATTATCACTAAAATTACTTTAATGAAGACTAAAGAGACAAAATTTCTAAGAAGTGACTGATCAATTTTATCGCAGAAAGACATAATAAATAAAAATTTATCTATCTGGGGGCATTAATGAATCAAATCAGGAAAAATTGATGTTTCAATATTTTAGAATTTAATTTAATAAAATGAACTCAAAGTCATTTCCCTTTGAACTTGAACATTTTTTGCTTTATAAATCTTATCAAAAGTTACTTGCCCTAAATTAATTAATAGCACTGCACATTCCAATTTATAAACAAGGCAAAACTCTCCATACAGTAGTGCCACCCTGTGCCAACCAGAGTAATCAATGGATGCCAGAAGGCTTGTGCATAAAATCCCTATCTAATGCCTACTCATCCAATATTCCCAGACTAGTTTCTGATTACTCTCGTAGGCACAGGGTGGCACTACTTTATGGAGAGTTTTGCCTTGTTTATAAACAGTTATGTGCTAGTATAAGAGATAGTGATCATGTGATGCTTAATGGTTTAACACATGCCAATTTAATGATTTTTTTTAATCTTATATTTCATTCATTTTTGAAAGAGTTGACAGATTAATAGTACCTGATATATTAAGCCGCAGAATAATAAGACTCATATTCAACATGAAATATTATTATCTTCTCACAGGAAATTGCAAGAGATTTCATTCATTTTTAAAAAAGTTGACAGATTAATATATTAAGTCTCAGAATAATAAGACTGATATTCAACATTAAATATTACGTTCACAGAATTTTGAGTTTTCTAGAAAAAAAAATTATTTTATATTTTATAAATGCACAAGATAATTTCATTAAAAATGCAATCTTTTGCAATATCCTTATTGGTGGAAATGTTTTTTTTATTGCTTTATTAAAGGTCTTACTAGAGACCCTTCTCAAAAAAAAAAAAAAAAGAAAGAAAAAAAAATGCTTTGAGGTATTGTGTAGAAATGTGTCAAAAGTGTGATTTAAAGAGACCTGATCATAAGTATTTCTTACCAAATAAAAAAAAGATTAGTCACAAATTAGTGTTCAAAATATAGATGACTTTCCAATTAAAATAAGACAGCAACTACAACAGTTCCTATTTTCTTAAAATAATTGTCACAGGTAGACTGTCAATGTTATTTGTGGAAGCAATTTCCTAAATTCATATGAGTTTAAAAATTAACAATTTTGATGAGAAAATATGGCTTCAAGAAAATCAATACTACATAAAATCTTATGAATCACAGAAAAGAAGCAAAACATGATGACCAAATAATGAAATGATACTATGCTGCAAGTGTCATAGGGTTAATAAAAAATGTAAACACACACACAAAAGATAGTGCAATAGTGAAGTACTAAATTAAAGATATTCATATTTATTTTCATTTAAAGAAATAATAAACTCTTTGAGCAAAATAACTAATAAATAAATGTTAAACACTTGCTAATAAGAATCATATTGTATTTTAGGGTCACTTATTTTTCTCTTCTCTTTGTTAATATTTGTAAAAAGCAACTTCAAATAAATATTGTAATCTTTGGATAAATATTATGCTTTCTTTCCCATTATAATTTATGATTTAAACCAAATGTTGAATTGTAGACAGAGCTATTCCTATTCAAATCTTTTCTCAGAAATATCTCTCTGTATATATTGATGAATAAACCCTTTTATCTAAATGTTAACATAAACAGGTATAGCTAATACAAATTTTTATTTATTTATTTAAAGTTTATAAAATATTCCTACCTTTCACTTAGATCAAAATTGAGCTCATTAACATGAGATACCCTCCAACCATTACAATCCAAACGTTTCATTTCTAAGATCCAATTGTTAACTGAACGGAACATCATGGTGCCATTTAAACTATTCTGATCTAAAAAATAAATAAAAGTAAATCTTTGCAATTCTATTTTGTATGTTATAATATTATTATTAATTTAAACATCACAAAGTATGCATTTAACACATCAAGTTTTTATAAACATTATCAAATATTATTTCTTTCTTTACAAGTATTATATAATAAAATATTTGTAAAATAATATAGGCGCTATTGCACCTGAACGCAAAGCTACTTTTTACTTAAAAACAAAATAAAATATATTATTCAGCAAGCACTTTCAAGAGATGTGCTTTCATCTTTGAACTTTGCATATAATTACTTCACTTAGAGCTATGAAGATGAGAGTACATCTCTTGAAAGCGCTTGCAGAGTAATATAATTTTATTTTGTTTTTAAGTAAAAAGTAGCTTTGCATTCAGGTGCAATAGCGCCTATATTATTTTACAAATAATTTTTGCACGCAAAGTTTTTGAGTTAACTTTGAATTACAACATTATAATAAAATATATATTATTTATTTTGTTTCTTATTAAGATTTATTCTAAATTCTATATATTTTATCTCTTATTCTATATTGAACTTCACCAAATTTGCATTTATCTATCATCGTTCAAAAGTTTAAAAAGAATATTTTGAACTATAACGTCTTCTAATAATTTAAGAAAGGTTTTAGTTACTAAAATTATTCAGTGTTTTTTAAACAATACAATCCTATGCTGAAAATGTCTTGGATAACTTTTCAATCAATACGTGAAGAAAAAAGATTTCTTAGTAAGCATATCATATGAATAAGAATAGAGAAATTAAACTTGAAATCTTTATACCTTCTATTTAAAAATAGTATTAAATTTTAAAAAATTGTCTGGAATATCATTTCATTCATTACACAAAAATGCTACTGCTAGTGAGAAGTTAAATAATATAAAGCGTAAATATATAAATATGGAATGAATCATTTTAACATATAGTCCAAGCACACCATTCTTATCAACATAGATTTATACAAAACAGCACAAATACTATATTGTCCTGTACTTATGAAATATATTAACATGTGATATGTTGGACTATTTCCATCATCTACCATTAAATGTTGAATGTGTAGAAAATTTTAAACTTAATTGAAACTTTTCCAATTACAAACTGTTAGTAATAATACACAAATAGACAACACAGGTTAGTAGATTACACAATGATAAGTGTTATATTAAATTTTCCACCTTTCTTCAGGTGTTAATGGCATAACGAGTGACAATACTAGCATAGGAGCCAAACTTTCACCTTTACATTCTTAAATATCAAATTTTAAGAAAATATTTTAATAAAGTTGATTGATTCTGTCAAAAGCAAGTCAGTAGAAATTTTCATATAATTATCTAAGAAAATTGGTTCAAATCCTCACGATTCCTCCACTTTCTTAAATTCCTTTTTCTAAAAGAAAGGTTAATTAGAGGCTTCCAGACATTATATATTGCCACATTGGGTTGATTTATAAGACTTATTTGCCATTATCATATAAGCAGTTTCTTTAAATTTTCTTCTTTGCATATTTTCCTCCATATCCAATATTTTTGTATTTTCCCAATTGAACATATGTTCATTAGTACACACATGGTTTACTACTGTAGACACATCTGTTTTTTCTCTTTTAACCATTACGTTGTGTTTTTTCAATCGCTGTTCAACAGGGCAACAGGTCTCAACATATACTTCCATATTCACATGGTATTTCATGGATGCAATTTTTGTTTTTCAGCATTTCAAGCTTAGGCTTTATAGAAGTTAGATTGTTTTATTGTCTACAAATCAATTATATATATATATATTATTTTATTGCAAATAAAATATTATTAAAATATATTATTTTATTGCAAAGAAAAAGAAAAACTTTATATTATGAATTCTTATTTTGAAAAAAATGTTAAAAGGGAAAAGACATGGAAGCATCCAAATGAAGGTACAGCAGAAATGGATTATATTTTGACTAACATAAAATACATATTTCAAGATTGTAATAGTTCTTAATACATTCAACAGAGAAAGTGATCGATTAGTACGATGTAAGATATGCATTAATGCAAAACTAGAGAGACAAAAATTATTTAAAAAAACAATATTTACAGTTGATATTCCTAATCTTCAGAAACATTCTAATGAATTTAAATTAGAACTTAGAAATCGGTTTCAAGTATTAGTAGATTTTGAACCTGATTCAGACTTGAATGAAGTTAATATGAAAATAACTGATAAACTTTTAAAAACTGCAACAAAGATAGCTGATAGAAAAAAGCAGCAATTGGCCAATAAAATTTCTACTGAGACTAGTGAATTTATGAAGAAAAGAAGGAAAATGAAGATATACAAAAATGCTTCATTAAAAACAATTGAATATCTTGAATTTTGTAAAATGGTGCGGAAAAGAATTGAAAATGATAAAGTATAACTGTGAACTAGCAAGGAAAGTTGTAGAAGAGAATAAAAGTCTCAAGAGTGTAAAACAATATTTAGGTATTGGTAGGAAATTTATATCTGCAATAAGAAAAAAAGATGGAATTATTACTAAAATGAGAGATGACATCATGAAATGGGTAGAAGACTTCTATCAAAAATTATATAGTAATAAAGAACAAGTACTTCCTATATCTATTATATTTTCTGAATTGCCCAGAATTTTAAATGAAGAAGTGAGACATGCAATTAAATTTATGAAAAAAGGAAAGGCTCCAGGAAATGATGGAATTATAATTGATATATTAAAAGAATCAGGTGAAGAAATAGAAATTTTTTTTAGCAAAGTTATGTAATATTAATATTAATATTTAAAAAAGGTGATAAAGAAGCTATTAGAAATTATAGACCTTTCAGCCTTTTTATCAGTTTTATACAAAATTTTTACCAAGATAATTACAACTCGTCTACAGAAAACATTGGACTTCCATCAACCAAGAGAATAAGCTGGATTTAAAAGTGGTTTTAGTACAATAGATCATATCCAGATATTGAGAGAAGTTATGAAAAGGACAAATGAATATGAGTTACCATTACGCTTTGGATTTGTAGATTATGAAAAGGCATTTGATTCTATAAACATTTCTTCAGTAATTAAAGCATTGTATCATCAAGGTATAGATCCAGGATATTGTCATATTTTAAAGAATATTTATAAAAATGCAACAGCAACAATTAGATTACATAATGATACTAGGAAAGTCAGCATTGAGAAGGGTGTAAGACAGAGTGACTCCATATCTCCAAAACGTTTTACAGCAGTGTTGCAAGAAGTATTTTGTGGATTAAAATGAGAAGCTAAAGGAGTGAGAGTAAATGGAGATTATTTAAGTCATTTAGATTTTGCAGATGATGTAGTTGTTTTTGCAAATAATACTTTAGAGCTGGAGGAAATGTTGCAGGAGTTATCGGATGAAAGTAGGGTTAAAGATATATGTTAAAAAGACTAAAGTAATATTTAATGGATTTTCTCAAAATATGAAAATAAAGATTGATTATGATGGGTTAGAAGTTAACAGCTACAAATACCTTGGTCAGATTATTAATACAGATGGAAACATAATGGGTGAAATTAATCATAGAATTAAAATTGGTTGGAGCCCTTTTGGTAGAAATAATTTGATACTAAGAGAAAATATGCCTATGTGTTTGAAAAGGAAGGTTTTTAATAAATATGTTTTACCAGTTCTTACTTATGGATCAGAGACCAATAGAAGAGAAATACAGAGACTTCAGACCATTCAAAGAAGTATGGAGAGATGCATGTAAAGAGTAAGTAACAAGATGACATCGAAAACACAATATATGGGTAAGAGAGCAAACAGGTGTTACTAACCTCATTGAAAAAATTAAAAGACTGAAGTGGAGTTGGGTTGGACATATTGCTAGAAGAGATGATAATAGATGTACAAGTGAAATCTTAAACTGGATTCCAAGAGATTGTAAAAGACCCAGAAAGAGACCACATGGGAGATGGATGGATGAAATAAGAAAGAGTGAAGGGGTGATGTGGAAAAGAGAAGCTAAAGGTCGCAGAAGATGGAATGAACTTGGAGAGACCTTCATCCTGCAATGGACTGATAATGATTGATGATGATTGCAAATAAACATTATTTTCTTAAAATATTATGAAAACCATTGCATACTCGTTTGAAAACCTCTTCAATGGATAATTAATAAATAGTTTACTGAAGATTTCTTTATTTCCTAGTTAAACTATCGATAAATCTACTTTACCAAACTATCAATGTAAAAATCAACTTTTTGGTAAAGTAATTATTTTTAAAAAAAAAATTAATATAGATTAAAATGGTAGGCATTAAAAATGATACAAGTTAACGTATTAACTAACCTGGTCGATTTGAATCCTGATACTCAAAGCCAAAAAGTAACTGGACTCTCGGAGGAAATGCATGATGAAGTACTGCAGTAATAATCTGTCAAGTTACAAGACTACATAAATAAATAATTTTTTAATTAGGATTTAAAATCAATTCAAATTTTAACATAAACTCACAATTTTATCTTCTCCAGTTCGACTGAATTTAAAGCTAAATGTATGCACCCGAAAATCCTAAGGATAAAACAAACAACATGGATATATATATATATACGCAATTACTTAAGCTCCATATAATATGTAATAATATCTAATAATGTTTACTTAACTTATACCATCTATAGAAATTTTTATTACCTTTCAAATTCAAAGTTTGATCAAAAAAAATCAATCTGAACGGATATATGTTTTTGCCATAACCAATGCTCTCAACAGCCGCCTGAAAACTATTCAATATCTTATCAAATATATCAATCTATTTCCAGGCTAATGATGTCATCAGTTACAACAGAAATGTGTGTCCAGCAGTGATTGGTTGATATTTTTGCCAAACATTGCAATTTGACAGATCGTAAAAATTTCTACAGACAGTTTTTTAAGTTAAAATAATGTTATTAGGTAGTTATATATATATAAACACACATACTAGAATATATACTGTTTTAAAATAAATACTTTATTAAAAATGGTATATTACCATGTTAATAAATAATATCACTATTACAAAAGCAAATAGTTAATAAATGCATACATCAAAATTACTCAAAATACATACGCATTGAAACTTATTGCTTTAATCAATAGTATTTAAATGATTACCTCGTGAAAATTGTAAAAAATTTATTACGATAATTAGTCTTATGACTTCTATATAATAAGATTGCTTCCGTAGTTATGATCTATTATTTTATCATCAGATGAAATACATAACTCAATTCTCAAATGAATATTGTAACTTGGTAAAAGATTACTGCAAAATTGATTTCTTATAAAATATTTTCAAAAAATATGTGCAATTTTGTAGCAGCACTTGTATACATTATGTCTGAATACATTTTAAATTTTAATTCAGAATCTGAACAATCTAATTTCTCCAGGTATCCAAACGCGTGCACATTCTCAATATTATATTTAGAGACTGTAATTTCTTTATATTAAATCATACTAATAATATTAAAGATAAACTATTTAATATTTGTAATAACTAACCAATTAGTCTATAAATATATATATATATTGCTATTATATTCATTAAATATATGAGCACTATTATTTATATATATATATTTTTATTTCATAATTATTTATTTAGTTTAAAAATGTACATATGCTTTTAGTTATTGAATAATTTAGATAATTTGATTCGTACTACCTTAAATGTACATATCTCTGTCACTCTAAGCACTACCCACCCTGAGTGAGATATCTAGTGGGCAGGCATTTGTTAACATGCTATGATTGCTCTCCTCAACCCTTTCAGTATAATTCTTATGCAAGCATAGGATTGGCGCTTGGAGTCAGAAAAGACTGATGTCCATAAATATATTGTTAGGGAAAAGTTAATTAATAATTATAAGAAATTAAGGCAGAGTATATATTTACATATATATATATCATTATGTCTATAATTTAATTTTGTTCTTTGGGAGATGAAGTTTTAAAATAATTTGTCTCCAGATTTATGACTCCTATAAGTCCATCTTGGTCGATTAAATAATTTCATTCATGAATAAATCTTGTCAATAATAAATATAAGAATATAAAGAATAATATTTTGTAGAAATAGCGTTAAGTCTAATCAAATATAAATGGGAAAGGGTATGAACCCGTTACAATATATATATTTATAAACTCCTTTAGAATATGTGTAGTTTACAAATTGTTAACATTTTTGAATTTTGTTTATCCAAAAAAGTAAAATAATTTAAAATTTTTTATCTAAATAAAAAAAAAAAAAAGGAAACAATAAAGAACAATTTTTATTTTTTTAATACATTCGTTAAATTCAGAAATCTAAATAGAATTTAGCGGCTATGTAAGTTTTTTATTATTTACAATTACAAATGAATCAAGTCATTTGTTAATTGATTAGCAGAGTTTCTATTACAATCCAGAACTGAAAATACTTGCTCCACACTTACGATATATATATTAAATAATAATGGCCACAAATATTTCTGCTATGAAAATCAGTAAATTATATTCATTCTAAATATCAGATAATAGTATCATCTAAAAATGAAGAAAGTTTGTTTTTATCATAATAATTTTGATTTTGTTCAACACTACTTATTTACTATATGGTCACTTTTTAAATTGAGCTTGTAACAAATAACTATAACTTTTTTCTTTCTTTTTTCATTATCTTCAATTAGATATTAATACAAGAATATCTAGATTTCAACTCAGCATTTCAATACAGTCTAAACTAACTTTTTCAATCTGAAAGATTTCCTATCTGTTACATGTTGTCTTTACTTTTTGAAAGAGTCGTCATCATCAACTATTATCAATCCACTGCAGGATGAAGGTCTCTACAAGTTCAACCTATCTTCTCTATATCACCCCTGCACACGTTCTTATTTTCTCCATTTATCTCACATGTAGTCTCTTTCTGGGTTTTTTACAATCTCTTGGAATCCGGTTTAAGATTTCAATTGTCCATCTAATATCATCTCTTCTAGCAGTATGTCCAGCCCAACTCCACTTCAGTCTTTAAATTTGTTCAATGAGGTCAATAACACCTGTTTGTTCTCTTACCCATACATTGTGCTTTCAATCTCTTCTTGTTACTCCCAACATGCATCTCTCCATACTTCTTTGAATGGTCTAAAGTCTCTGTATTGCTCTTCTATTAAGTGTCCAAGTCTCAGATCCATAAGTAAGAATTGGTAAAACACATTTATTAAAAAACCTTCCTTTGCAAACGCATAAGCATATTTCCTTTTAGTATCAAGTTATTTCTACCGAAAGCACTCCAACCAAGTTTGATTCTATGATTAATTCCATCCAATATGCTTCCATCTGTATTAACTTCTTCTAACTCATCATAATCAATTTTTATTTTCATATTTTGAGAAAATCCATTAAACATTAATTTAGACTTTTTAACATTTATCTTTAGTCCTACTTTCATCTGATAACTCCTGCAACATTTCCTGCAGCTCTAAAGCATTATTTGCAAAAACAACTATATCATCTGCAAAATCTAAATGACTTAAATAATCTCCATTTACTTTCACTCCTTTAGCTTCCCATTTTAATCCACAAAATACTTCTTGCAGCACTGCTGTACAAAGTTTTGGAGATAAGGAGTCACCCTGTCTTACAGCCTTCTCAATGTTGACTTTCCTAGCATCATTATGTAATCTAATTGTTGCATTTTTATAAATATTCTTTAAAATATGACAATATCCTGGATCTATACCTCGATGATCCAATGCTTTAATCACTGAAGAAATGTTTATAGAATCAAATGCCTTTTCATAATCCACAAATCCAAAGCATAATAGCAATTCATATTCATTTGTCCTTTCTATAACTTCTCTCAATACCCGGATATGATCTATACTAAAACCACTTTTAAATCCAGCTTGTTCTTTTGGTTGATGGAAATCCAATGTTCTCTGTAGTCAAGTTGTAATTATTTTGGTAAAAGTTTTGTATAAAACTGATAAAAGGCTGATAGGTCTGTAATTTCTAATATCTTCTTTATCACCTTTTTAAAATATTAATATTAATACTGCATTCTTCCAATCATCTGGTAAATCTTTATCATTTAGACATTTGGTATACAACTTTGCTAAAAAAAAATTCTATTTCTTCACCTGCTTCGTTTAATACATCAGTTATAATTCCATCATTACCTGGAGCCTTTCCTTTCTTCATAAATTTAATTGCATGTCTCACTTCTTCATTTAAAATTCTGGGCAATTCAGAAGATATAATAGATATACAAGGTATTTGTTATTTATTACTATATAACTCTTGTTAGAAGTCTTCTACCTATTTCATGATGTCATCTCTCTTTTTAGTAATAATTCCATCTTTTTTTCTTATTGCAGATATAAATTTCCTACCAATACCAAAATGTTGTTTTACATTCTTGAGACTTTTATTCTCTTATACAGCTTTCCTTGCTAGTTCACAGTTATACTATCTTATATCATTTTCAACTCTTTTCCACACCATTTTACAAAATTTGAGATATTCAATCCTTTTTAATGCATCATTTTTGTATATCTTCATATTCCTTCTTTGCTTCATAAATTCTCTAGTCTCAGTAGAAATTTTATTGGTCAATTGCTGCTTTTTTCTACCAGCTATCTTTGTTGCAGTTTTTAAAAGTGTATCAGTTATTTTCATATTAATTTCATTCAAATCTGAATCACGTTCAAAATCTACTAATAATTGAAACCAATTTGTAAGTTCTAATTTAAATTCATTAGAATGTTTCTGAAGATTAGGAATATCAACTATAAATATTGTTTTTCTTAATAATTTTTGTCTCTCTAGCTTGGCATTAACACATATCTTACATCTTACTAATTGATGATCACTTCCTGTGTTAAATTTATTCAGAACACTACAATCTTAAAATATATATTTTCTGTTGGTCAAAATATAATCCAATTCTGCTGTACCTTCATTTGGGTGCTTCCATGTCCATTTACTTTTAATATCTTTTTCTGCAAACTCCACAAGTCTTGTCCTCTCTCATTTCTATTATTATAACCAAAATTACCTACAGAACTTTCATCTTTCATTTGTTTACCAATTCCAGCATTAAAATATCCCATAACAATTTTAAAATGCTGTTTATTCTGATCAAACGCCTTTTGGACATCCATATAAAAATCTTCTACTACTTCATCACTATGAGAACTTTTGGGGGCATAAACCTGAATTATCTGCATTTGGTATCTGCTATTAAGTTGTATAACTAATCTTGCCACTCTGTCCGATTCACCATCAATCTCCACAATGTTGTTTTTCCACTTTTTATTTATAAGGAATCCGACTTCACTTGTATTTCCAATATTTGTGCCTTTATAGTAGAGTACATGTCCACTTTTTAAATCAATTGTCTCTTCACCTTTTCTTCTAACTTCACAAAGTCTAATAATGTCCCATTTAATATAAGACAGGTCTTCTAATTCTTGCAATCTTCCTTCACTTGAAAGTGATCTGCAGTTGTAAGTACCTAAATAAAAAGTTGTCATCAAATGGCAGCCTGGGTCCACAATTAGGGGATTCTTAGCACCCTCCGCCTTTAGCTACCAACCGCTGCCTTGGTTGGTAACTTTACAGCCTCCTGGGGATGAGGGCCATGATTTATTTTTGTCTGTCATGATTGTATATATCCATTGGAAAAATATTTATCATTTACACAAACATTCACTCTGCCTTATCAGGCATTTGAGAAGAAAGACCATGATGTTTCTTGATCTTAAACTCAGAGGTAAAAAGCCAATAAACTCACCATGCTGGCTAATGTATGTTAGTGAGCAGCCCATCCATGTTAGTATACTATATGAATAATCACATAGTAATAACAGCTTAAATGACAAGAACGTACAGACTGAACATATAAATCAAATAGTCTGAAATATTTTGATATGTGATTGATTGCAAGTACTTTTGGAGAAAATATTAACCAAAAAAAAAGCACTTGTTGATTCAAGCAATGAAAATTTAAATAAGGTTTCAAAAGGAAGTTATTATTCAGGATTTATGTAAAGAAAGATAAAACTGATATAGAGGAAAAGGAACAGTGAAAAGCAAAAGGACTATTCAAAAATTCAAAACAATTGTGTGAGAAAAAGAAGAGATAAAAATGGTTGGAAGTTCAATATAGAAATAAAAAAGAATATCACGAATAAGAAACTTTATAGCAATCAAAATAAAGATAATAAAAGATAAACAACAACAAAAAAAATGCTTACTAGCAAAAAATGAAATTTTGAAGAAGTGAGCTGTGATATTCTAAATTATATCACCATTTTATGTGAAGAGCAATGAATAAATTGAAGAAAAATATGGGCCTGGAAATGGTAGAAAAAATATAAAAATAATCAAAGTCAAATATAGTGAAGATAGTTCATTTAAAAAAATTTAAAGCACTTGTATAATACTGTACAGAAAGATGACACAGAATCTAAAGCACAGATGTGAATTATTATTATTGCCAAACCTACAAAAAATAAAAACAAAATGCAAAAATTATAAGATCATGGCACTAATAAATATTTTAAGTAAAGTCTAAAGGAACACTTAATAGATTAAAAAAAAAACTGGATTTAAAAGAGATCGATGTACCATATAAGCAATATTAAGATATTACTACTTTGTCTCACTGTATATAAAACTAAACGAACGTATATGTGGGCTGTATTTATTTTCAGAAGATTTTTGATAGCATTGAGTTAAAAAGATACTTAATTCAATACTAGAATCCTATGAAGTCTGTAATAAATTAATCTAATAAAAAATATCTTTGATAATTCAAAAGTTTTGAGAATAGGTGGAGAAATTGAAGACATTTTGAATTTTATATATAAATATGCCAAAACAAACAAACAAAAAAAGGTGTTTGGGGAGGAGTTCATGAAGAGAAAAATCAAAATTAATGAAAATAAAGTAGATAATGTAAAATATTTGATATATCAAAAATAACACAATTTTCTCATATGGTTATTTTGAATCCTAATCTTTAATGATGAAGGTAAAAAGTCATAAATCAATTGAAGGATATAGTATTATACCACTTATATTCATTAATTATTCAAGTTTACAAGAAGATGGCTCAAGGGTAGGGAGAAGAGATTTGTTCTTAATAGTTAGTATAATTTGAATATATCATTAGTGATCTAGACTCCAAAAAGAACCATAGTGAACTTTTGCCATTGTTTTTCAAAAGATCCAAGAAAATAATAGATACAGAAAAATAATAGAACCAGAGGTAAAGGTTTACTATAGCGGCCCCAATATGTTGGCCCTCTATTGTTTAAAATTATAACTAAATTGTTGGAAAATCTTACGTATATACTACTATATTACAATTACATTAAAATTTAATCAAATGTAAAAGATAATAAAAAAAAACATTTACCTTTTTAAAGAATTTGAATGATGGATTAATTACATGACATTAATTAAAAGAATTAGTTTTAATTTATTTGAAAGTTAAGAATTTAAACTATCTACAACTTAAGAATTTAAACTACCTACATTTATAGCACATGTTACAAAAAAAAAAGACACCCTCTGTGTTCAACAGTTCGAATTAAACACACACATGTAGTTTTATAATTGGAAAAAATGGCTGCTACATGTTTAGTTTTAGATGGTGAAATTTTGAATGTTGCTGCTATTCTGGCAGAAGAATGGAATCTGCATCAGTTGTGGAATGCCATACAAACTCCGGAATTGGCCATCAAATGGCTTGCACGAAGACTACTGAAGAACTATGGCAATGCAGAATATGTCGCCATCGCAGCTCAATCAGAAAGGGGTCTTTCTTTTCCCAAAGTCGTCTGCCTCTGGAAACAATTATAAACATAGTGTATTTTTGGGCGCATAATTTGCCCCAACAATACACTGTGCATGAGACTGGCATCAGCAAGAAAATAATAATTGACTGGGCTAATTTTTGCCGGGAGTAATGTGCCAGATATTTTGACACAAATCCGACGTTTCTCGGTGGATTTGATGACAATGGGGAGCCATTAGTCGTCGAAATTGACGAAACGTATAGTATGCATAGGACATAATTATGCTTAAAAAGGTAAATGTTTTTTTTATTATCTTTTACATTTGAATAAATTTTCATGTAATTGTAATATTGTAGTATATATGTAATTTACATTGATTAAATTTTTATGTAATTGTAATATAGTAGCATATACAAGATTTTCGAACAATTTAGTTATAATTTTAAACAATAGAGGGCCAACATATTGGGGCTGCTATAGTAAACCTTTACCAAACCAGAAACTTAGTAAAAATTACAGATAACAATTTAACAATTATTCACTGAAATACATGTCAAATATAATTCAGATTTTATAATTTAAAACATATCACACCTATTATTTGGAAACGTATGTGACTATGTATATAATTTTAATATATTTAAAAAAGAGAGGCTGATTTTAATCACAATATTAAATAGAAACAATTATTTTTATTTTATTTAAAATTTCTAATATTGGCTTCAATTTAATTAAAGTATGGAATTTAGGGAACATTTAGCAGATTCAATTAGAGAAAATCAGTCACATAATAATTTAAGACAATTGCTGCATTAAGAAGAATGATTATAGGTGGGACAATTTTTATTTTGATCTTACGTTGACAATAAGATTTTTTTTTTTTGTTCCTATATAAATGTAAAAGAAATTTACAAAAATGTTTTTGGAAAATCATAAGACATTTCTATAAATATTTTAATTTATTATTTGTAAAATTATGAAAATTTAATTATCAGAACATTATTCAATAATAATATAATAATTAAATAATGAAAAAAATTTATGTAGTTTTAAATTTAAAAAAAAAAAGAAAACTAACCATATGAAAAAATATTGATCGAGACTGTGATTTTGTCAATGGCAAATACAAAAACAAAAAACATGATTCCAGGATTCACAAAAGCTGACAATAGATCTGGAAAAATAATACATATGTGAACAACAAATGGAGAATTCACAGTATAATTAAGAAGAGACAGAGCAAGAACATTTTTACAAACCATTCGTAGGAATTGGAAAAGATATCAGGTTACAAATCAAATTAGAAGTATTGAATACTTATATTTACTAATATATTATTTTTGTTGTCATACAAGAATCAATGAGAAAAAATTTGGCATTTGAGAGAGTATGCTACAGAAAGTTATTGAGAATTAATTCTCGTAAAAAGCACATGCACAATAGCTTGAGAAGGCTGATCTTTAATGTATTACAATTTATAAAACATAGTGCTATAAAAATAAATGTTTATTTACATATGTTTAAGTTTCATTTGAGAGTGACGTTTAGTAAATTCTAGATAATTTCGCCGAAGTCATTCATTCAGACATCGTAAACAGTAATTTAAAGTGAGTGGTCTATCCTCATGCTTTCATTTCCAGTCCTTAAGATTTGCCCATATATAAGCATTTGGGTTGGAAAGAATAAGTGGATTCATTTTATTCTTTCATAAATACTATATCTTGTGTTGGGAATAAAAATATTCATTTATTATTAACACTCGTAAAAAGCGCACACACAATAGCTTGAGAAGGCTGATCTTTAATGTATTACAATAAAGAATTGCGGGAAAAAAAAGATGATTCTGAGAGAAATTTTACTGAATAATTGCAAGAGGAGAAACTACAACTATTTGTCCATATTATAAGAAATTAAAATCCCCAATTTTTTGCATTACTCGAAGTGCAAAAATAAAGATCATATAAATTATGAAAAGGTAATAAAATAATGGCATAAATTCACTCAGCCTTCTTGCAAGAAGAGTTTATTAAAGAAAAACCATGCATATGTGCCTATAATATATATAAAACCTAACTTTAATGATAAAATCTAAATTTAATATATAAAATTTGACTCCAACTCGTGGTTGCCAGTCAAGCGTTGTTAGCCAAGAGGTCATCGCAGCCGCCTTGCAAGCAAGTAGTTGGTTGCAGACGGTTGTGGGTTCGCATCCCGGCCGATGCTATGACATGAAAAAAACAACAACTCATGATTTCCAACTACTTTTATCTTCTTAAATATAAATTGAGATAGACGATCTATTTTATTATTTCAACACATATTATATCTTACCTTACAATGCACTTCCAAAGTTTTGACTTTGGTCGAAATAGTAGCTCCCGGAATAAGTTTTTTACGCCTTCCATGAGACACTAAAACAAATTAAAACTATTCGATATCTAGACCAAAATCGAAAAAATTCTTAAAGCAGGATTAATTATTAAATATAACAAAATAAAAATTAGATTACGGAAATAAATACAATGTAAAAATTTATTCAATCACAACAAAACAGTAATAAAAAATAACAGTGCGTTTGGTGCTAGTAACATGCTTATTAGTACTTTTTTTTTACTCACGTTTGTAGACACCAACAGTTGCAGCCACATCTGAGAGCCACCGAGTGACTTGTTAGTAAATTAAAAATATATATATTATGCCATCTTAAAAGAATAGTCTTACATCTAAATAAACTTTAAAAATTAGATAAAAGCAGAATTTGAAAACAAAGATGAAACAGTTTATAAAAATGCTCATAAGTGAACACCCTGTTAAGTTTTATCTCAAATTAGGAATATTTAAATGGAGGTAAGCCAAAATTCTCCAATTTTCACTAAGATAAAATCAAAATTTGCTGTTTTTTTTGTTCTAACAATAAGTAATTATAAAATGCTTACCTTGAAAAATTATTTTGACTAATTCATAAAAATATTAGTTATGTTCAATGTTGAGATTAGATTAATAAAAAACAAATGATATTTAGAACAGTAAAAAAAAAGTTTCAATACTTATTTTGCCATTATTTTTTTCTTTCTGTATACAATGAATAACATAATGCATTAAATTGCTTTCACAATATAATATTTTCAATACTTTTTTTATAGCTATTTTTCTCTCCAAATTCTTAATTATATTTGATGATTTTTAAAATTACATTAGATAAATGTAAATTGCTCATACACATGTAGCATATATATAGGAATGTATAGATTTATAATATAACTTTAAAATTCATACATATATAAACATGTTTACTATAAAAATTTATGTAATTTTATTTATTTATTCAGCATATAGTTTTTTTTTATTAGACAATTTAATTATTAACAAGATATTATAAAGGAATCTGTAGATTTCAATCAAGAGAAAAATTCACTAGTGGTTTATTCAATTAGTCATTAACTATGTGTTTCATAATTTATATTTGTCCATATTTACACAGATCAATAGCTGATTAATTCCATTTATTTATGAAGCAGATGAGCACAACAGACATGAGATTGTCTCAAATCAGATTCCTACTGCATTTAAGAAGATCAAATACAGCTGCTTTATTAAATACTTGGATTTAAAAAAAAGAAAATTTACTTGGTATCTCATAAGAATTTCATTTTTTTACATCTTAATTCTTCAAGAATACATTCTTGGTTGAACACCATAAAGGGTATCATGATTTGAGTCGAGTCTTAGATGGTGAAACTATCTATTGAATTAATGGCAAGTCCAATCTACTTAACAGTTTTATATATAATTTCTGTGAGGCAATTACCCTTTGGGCATTTGGTGCTGGAATATGTAAAAGAACAGGACACTACTATAAAGAAATAAACTTTGAGTGAGCCAATGGTATTTCTCATAGTAATATTTAATTAAGTATCCAAAGGTTTAATGTAAAAACTTTATTTCCAAACAAGGACACAATATTCACCAGCACAATATGCTAATGTTAAGAAAGTCACCATAATGGTCAAATATCCAATATAATTTATAGGTATAGTATAATATCTTGAAAAGGTCTCAATGCTGAAAGCCGGTTTGATAAATATTTAAATATAGTTATTAATAGTTGTTTATTTCATTCTTGTTTGATTGATTATTTATTTATGTTAAGGAAGCTATCGGTAAAGTTCTTGCATTATAACTTCAAGTAGTGGCAGCTATCTTTCCAAGGTTATTCCTGGAAATTAATTTTGGTCTCATCCCAGATAAATGAGGAAAATTAGTCATGATTCAATGTTATCCCTGTATAGCATGAGATAGGATTATATTCCAGACTATTATTGTAAAAGTTATATTTAGGTTATAAAAGGATTCTCCGTTGATTACATGAAAAATTGAATATACTGTTTTTATTGTATTAGGATTTTCCAATTTTTCCATATCCTTATTGAGAGATATCACTATTTCAGGAAATGATCTCTTTTGAGAAGTCAAAGCAATGTCATCAGCATAGATGAATTTCCTGAATTCTATATTTGGAAGATCACCGATGAGAAGACTAAATCTTATGAAAGACTGTTCTGTAAAATTTTGTATCTACTACAATTTTCATTTAGTGCCGCTTGAATTTTTCTATTGGAAAATATTTTGTCACGTAAATTAATGGTTTTTCTGCATTTAAGAATTTAAAAAAAATTTCGGAAGACTATTTTCCGAAGCTGAAGTTACATCAATGAGAGTAGCATCAGTTTTTAATTTATTTTGAAAGCCATTTCAATGTTAGTTATTAAAGATAAAATTTGGTCTTCTCAGCAGCAAGTTCCTGACGTAAAATTAGCCGACTCTATAGTTACTTTCAACTTCGTTACAGACCCAACTTACAATTTCTTGAATAAAAATTATTTTTTCACATCCTTTTTTTCAACAGATCTATATTGCTAATCATCCTTCAAATCAGTATATCTCTACTATTTTCTTCACGTCTCCCTGCTTGTCCATATTTCTGGCTTATATGGTAAAGTGACATTCCAAAGAGGCATTTAATAAATATCCTTTTTAAATCTAAATTTATAAAGATCTCTCGTAGTTATTAATAGTTTGTTTACCCATCGCCATCATAATTTCATTCTAATTTCTTTATCGTTGTATATTTCATCAATAATCTAAGTAACGAATGTTAGAAATATTATCACTCTATAATTTCCTGAAAACATTTATTTTTAATGCTTTTACTGCATCAATTGTTTTTTTTTTTTGCTTGCTTTATTTACATTTATTTTCATTCCAAAGCTTCTATCAATTCTACATAATATTTTATATTATCTGTTCTATCCATGAATATCATCAATCTATCTATGCAATCAATTCTTTTATTTCCAATACTAATTTCATCATTATCAAAACATCACCTCTTCTTTATCCAGCAAATGAAAAATATACCAAATGGTCTTGTTATATTGCCATTATCAGGATATTAGGGAGAATCTTTAAACAAACTGTTCTACTGTTCATTTTCATATAATAAACATGGCTAAATACCAGCTTCATACATAAGCATCATGCAGAAACTATGCATCAAGATCTATCTTAAAAAGCTATTAATATATATAAATTGATCTACCTTCTCAAATCGATCACCATCCAAGCTCAAAAGTTGCAGACAATTTTTTTCTTCTAACATTTGCCTGACAAAATATCTGAATTTCTTAGACCTTAATTACTAAATAGAAATTCTTTACAACGTATATTTAAAAATATTATGTAGATCATCATTTGCATGAAACCTATTTCATGAAGTTGCCTGCAATCTTTTCCAATGACTAATGTTATAAAAGCCATTAGCACCATTTTCATTTCAAATGGACTGGATTTTTCACCATAATAATGTCTCTGCAGCAGAATAAGGAGCAAACTTCCTTGAATAACCAGCTATTTTCAAACTTTGCCATAAGCCTTCGCAATTAGCTGTTATCAAATGTCTTGATCAAATTGATAAATCCAATATAATTCTTGCTGATGATACTTTTCGTTCAGTGATATTATAACAAAAGCTATATCAATAGTTTTTTTTCTTGCTTCTCTAATTGACACATCTAGTACTAGTAGCTACTCATCTATAATCAGGGCCGGATTTTCCTATAGGCTAACTAGGCTTCAGCCTAGGGCCTCAAGATCAAGAGGGGCTTAACAATAACAACATGTTTCATTTAACATATTGATATATATCACAGTAATGATGTATATGGGAGGTGAAAGGGCCTCATAAGTGGAATAGCCGAGGGCCTCTTTTCATCTAAATCCGGCCCTGTCTATAATTAAAAGCAATCTATTTGTAATTATTCAGTATTATTTATTTCTCTTTATAAATGGACCAAAAATAAGCAGCCTTAAAATCAGATAGTGTAACTTCACGGCTTCTATACACTGATAAAAAATTCCAATAGCTATCATATTTTAAAACATCCCCATGGATCTTATAATGTGCCACAGCTTTACATTTTTAAGAATACAAGAAGGAATTTTAATCCTATCTTATCAAGCTGGGTGCCAATACCAAAATCTAAATATTTTGATATGCAGTCATTTGAATTTTTTTTATCATTTGTTTAAAAGATCATAAATACTCTTAACTGTTCAAAATATTATCATAAAAAAAAAGAACTATTGACTCATTTAATGTATTAAAAAAAAAAAAACTTAAAATAATTGTTATTAACATGCTTCCACTACAATTTTATTCAACCAATCATTTTTCAGTCTTCATATCAGTCATTGAACTTCTATCTTAAATCTTTATATTGTTTATGTAGTTCCACATTCATTTTATTATTTAACCAAATAAAAAATACCAATTTCCTTTTAAAACTCATTCATTAATAATACAACTACTGTCAAGAGAACTTGTTAACATTCTTATTCATTAGTGAACGCAAGAACAAACTTACTTACATAACATATTCCTTAATAGAAATCTAATTTGAAAATTCAAATTGGCAATTTTAGTTTTTAAAAGTTTTAGCTTTTAAAAAAAAACCATCATCGAATTTATTAATATGTTTTGAATATGACTTATATTGAAATATTATCATTTTAACTTTGGGGCACACTGATCTATGATCTAAAAACCCCCTGGGTTTATAAATGCTAGTATAATAGTAACTTCTTTATAATCTGACTTCTAACTATAATGTAATCATAAAATTGTATTATTTTGTCAAGCGTTATTAACCGAGAGGTCAGTGCAGCCGCTTGCAAGTAAGCAGTTGTTTGTTGTGGGTTTGCCTCCCGGCTGATGCTATGACATATGGGAAAAAAAATTGTATTATTTTGAGAATGAAAGCATTTTATGTTCCTTTCAATAACAACTTTCCAAGAGGGGTAATGCCTGTTTTAATAACAATTATGAGTGAACATAAGAAATGGTGATCATATAATGCTATTAGTAATATACTTTATTGTTTCCCTCAATATACGCATTAAAGTGTTAAAAAAAAACAACTTTTTTTAGCGATACTAAAGCAATAATAACATTTACTTTCTTGGAACTTTTTCTGAATACAACTCAGCAAAACCAAAGCCCTTATTGATAAAATGAACATAGTTATCATTACTCAAAACAATTTTTACTGACACTAACCTTTCAGTTACACAATTATAAATTCCAAGCATAGACAAGACCAAGTTACACCTCACAGTGAATCCAGCAATTACTCAATCTTATATTATGATCACTCTTTAGCTGAAAAGTTCACATCAAATAAAATTAGCACACTGCATGTAAATTATTTTTCTTAAAAAAAAAACAATAAATATATCTTTATTACCACTACTATCATTGCTTCTTTATCAATATAACTATTATTGATACTATAATTCTTTCAGACATGATAATCTAGCAAGATTTTGTGAGATAGGCTATTTTAAAAACCTTTTTTCTAAGTCTTTTCACATTTGTGGAAGATAGGATCTCTAAAGAAAACTGTTCAAGCATGCATTCATTTGCCAAATGACACTTCTCTCTCAATGACAACCCCAAAGTCACAACTGATTCCTCAGCTACTAAACTTGTCCCTATCTTTGTTTTCTCAATATCAAGAAGTTTCTTTTCCTCTTTCTTTCTTTATTTTTGCTTTTTTTATATAACATATAATAACAACATTTCACTCTTCTTACACTTTAAAGCAAAATATATTTATTTATTTTTTACAGTTTCGACTGTTCCTAGCAGTCTTCGACAGATCTACAAAATGTAAACATTATATCAATACAACCATATTTCATACATATATCTATTATAATCTTACAATTTTATCAACTTAATTATTAACATCACTTTATTCATTAAACTTACTATTCTATAAGTTTTTAATTCTATTTTATTCTTTATTTTTCTTATTTATTTTTATTCTTAATTATTATCATATTTATATTTATTCACCTTTTACATTTGCCATAATTTTAGAAATTCAATGTAATATTTATAAAATCTTTCTTATATTACTATATTCATATATTTAACCTTATTTTTCATTTCACTTCTACATATTATCTTAAAATCTTTTTATTATCTTATTCCATTCCTTTTTTATCCATATTTTATTCCTGCTTCTTTCATTTACTTAATTTTTATAAAATTATTTTTATATGTATTTTTATTTTATATATTTTACCTTATTCTCTACTTTTTCTCTCTTTCCTCCACCATTTTTTCTATCCCATAATCCTTCCTACTTCCTTTACCTTTTTTTATATTTATATACAGCTCCCTCTATTATCTATTATACAAACTACTTATTTTTTTATATTAATTCTCACTTCTATTTTTTACCCTTTTATATATATTTGGTTTTATCTTCTTTATTAAAATTGTCTCCCTTATTTTTCTATCTCTTCTACTACTTTAACTAATTCTAATATCATTTTTTTCTAGTTTATGACCTGCCTTCATAAAATGCATATATACTGGTGATCCTCTATCATATTTATGTTGTTTTAACCTAGAATATATGTTGAAATTTTTGTCTTACCTACATATTTATTTGTAATCCCTTTAGCTTTACATTTTCCACATTCTATCTCATACTCCATTTATATATTTCTTTTCTCTACTTATATACCTATTATCTAAAATATCCATTACATTTTTCTTTCTTTTATTCACTACTTTATATTTTATATCATTTTTAAATTCTTTATTAATTTTTCCAATATTATTAATTCCCATTACTATATTACTACCATTAACTTTTATGTATTCCTTCTTTTCCTCTTCCTTTCCTTCTTTTTTATATAACTCTTCTATCTTTTTTATATTCTTTTTTTATTACCTTTTCTGGATATTCATTTTTCTTGAAATCTATTTATTTCTTCATCATAATCCTCTCCTTCATCACAATAATATTTTGCTCTATATATCTTAGAAGTTATAGCACTAATCTTATGCTCTTTATTCATATTAGAATCCCAATTTACTGCATTTGCAATACCCAAATATTAATGGAGAAGGGGGTTTAAAAACAATCTTAGTATAAAAAGTACATATATATATAAAGTGTAAAAAATAAAAGTGAGGAAAGAGAAAAAAAATAGAAAATAAGATAAGACATAAAAATACATATAAAAATAATTAAAAAAAATTTTTTTTTTTATAAAAATTAAGTAAATGAAAGAAGCAAAAATAAAATATGGATAAAAAAAGGAATTAAGATATGGAATAAGATAATAAAAAAATTAAGATAATATGTAGAAGTGAAATGAAAAATAAGGTTAAATATATGAATATAGTAACTTAAGAAAGATTTTATAAATATTACATTGAATTTCTAAAATTATGCAAAGGTAAAAGGAGAATAAATAAAAATAATATGATAATAATTAAGAATAAAAATAAATAATAAAAATAAAGGTTAAAATAGAATTAAAAAGTTAAAAGTTATAAAATAGTAAAGTGATGTCAATAATTAAATTGATAAAATTGTAAGATTATAATAGATATATGTATGAAACATGGTTGTATTGATATAATATTTAAATTTTGTAGATCTGCTGAAGACTGCTAGGAACAATCAAAACTGTAAAGAATAAATAAATATATTTTGCTTTAAAGTGTAAGAAGAATGAAATGTTATTATATCAAGAAGTTTACATATTCTTTTATAATTGCACATACAAACACAATTAGAATTCCTAAAGATGTAACTAAAGAATTATATATATGCAATTTTTTCACATGTGTTAGTGAAGCTATAATTATACTATAATCTTTAATATATCTGCTTTAGCGCTTTCGAGATTTAGTATTCTAATCACATACTCATAGCTTTACGAATGAAGACTGTTGTAATTTATTGCACACATATGCAAATGAGCTTGGAAATGTGATTTTACAATTATAACTCTGTCACAGTTAGTGCAAAAATAAAACCAGACACTATTCCAACATAAAGATACTAAGATAAAAAAAAGAGAATGACAGAAAGGAGAAGGGGGTTCCTTGTATTTAAAATAGTACCCAGTCTTTTAATAAACCACTATCATATCCTATAAGGCAGCGAGAGATACTTTTAGTTTAGTGAGCAAAATACTTTTAGTTTAGTATGCAAAATAAGTCATTGTTCTAATATTTTCATATTTCATTGCTGTAAACTTTTTCTTCATTAGGATCATAAATTATATTACAAATATTAATTCATAGCTGTTTTTTCATTAAAACTTCTACAGATTTATTAATTCATTGATCTTTATTTTCAACTTATTTATAATCTTTATGATCTTTTCTTTTGTTATCTTCAATCCATTATCTTTAGTTCTTTCCTTTCTTCTCCCACTTATCACTGTTAAAGGCATAGTTTTTATTACACAAATTATTCCCCCCCCCCATATCTTTAATAATATCTTTCTATTCTTTGTTTCATCTAATTAAACTATGTCATTATAATGTGCAGAATGGCCAAAAGGCAAACTCCATGTTTATTTTAATATTATTTATTATGTATAAAATTTCTTCCAGAATGATATGCTATGCCTTATAAATTAATAACAACCAAAAAAGACTAGATGTTATTATCATTTCACAACAATATTACTAAAGATTATAATGTCAAATATGTTGACCATTATCTACTGGCAGATTATTTGATCATTTTAAAGAAAAGGAAAGCATTCTTAAACAGCAATATACTAGCAATGTAAAAGTTCAATGGATATAACATCTGAAAAATAGCCAGTGTAAATCAGTGAGAAAATGTCCACAAAAACCAAGTTTCAGTAAATTTCATTAAATGCATTTTTCCATCCAAAGGTTATATATTAATTATGTACCAAAAAAAAAGTGTAATTTAATTTATTGGTCAACTGCCATAATAGTCTGATTTTTGATTTGCTTTATAGAACAAATATTTCAAACTTTCTTAGTTATATTTCTTTCTTTTTTAAGTCTTTCTTAGAACAATGTTTACACTTTTCCGTTTTCTTCTTTCCATTATTCCCATTTTTTTTTTGTGTGTGTGTGTATCCAGAAAATTTATTTAAAATTTCTTTAAATAATTCAATTTTTTTAAAATTATTGTTTATTTAACTTGGTATAATAATTTATTTTCCGATTCATACTAATTGAAAATTTTTTCTAACTTTTCTTTAGGGATAAACAGTGTTGATTTTACTTAGATCTAATTCTTACTATTAATTTTTTATAGTGTTTTCATGAATTTTTAATACTATTCTGAACATAAGAACAAATAAAAAACAAAATAACAAGACTGTCAATGAAAGATGTTTGCTTTAAGCAAAAAGAAAAAATATTAGAAGGCAGGAAATACTGGAAATGAAAAAACAATATATATTTATATATCATTGGCAGCACCTATTTTATCTCCAGAGCTAAACAGACAGTTGTTACAAATATTAGTAGTAAAAGAATTAGACAAATCTACTGAAGATTACTTAACAATTTAAATTGCTTTGTATTGCTCCAATTATTTAATCATTAGTACAAATAGGTACAAATAAAATATTTTAAGCAAAATGAATTGATTTTTTTTAAATTGTGAACAATTATTGATTTTACCTTGTTCAAAGTGAAGCGAAAAGGAGCATCTAGTAAATGCAAAAAATTTGCTAAAAATATGTATTAATAGATATGATTTTTAAGATGTTCAATGATTTTGTAATTTTTTTTTTTTTTTGGTATTTAAAAAATAATAAAATATATTATACTTTAAGATTATAAGTATAGACAATATGCAAAAACTAAAAAAAAAAAAACCATAAGTAACTTATCATTTTATCTTAAGAACTAATAAATGAGAATATTATTAATTTTGGAATCAGTATCTATGTATTTTTAAATTTTTTGTTCTTCATTATATAATTTTTAAATTAGTAGAAACCTTAGAAAACATTTGCTATCAACATTGTAAAAATATTTCTTTAATTAGATACCGTTGTTTAGTTTTTTATTGGACATTAAAAATTGTCATTCTGGAAAGAATTATATAAATTTGATTTATGTAAAAATTAAGATTAAGGATACATATATATTTCAACAAGTATGATCTTGTAAATTTGTTTAGTCAAAGAATAGGATAAGATACAGCCTATTCTGCCTTTTATATCAAATTATCAGTTTGCTAAAAAGGGTACTTCCATCTCTGATGCTGTCACCCTGTTTAAAATTGTTATTAACCAAATTGGTCACTAGAATAGCTGGTCCCATAGAAATACAACTATATATTTCATCAGTTTTCGATTCTGTCCCTACTGATACTCTTATTGAACCATTCCTATTATCCATTCTCTACATTTTAGCTAAGCTTCTAATGAATAGAGAAGTTTTTATCACTCTTAATGAAAAAATAATGCCAGGATTCAAACCCCATAACTCTATAACACAGAGTTCACCTACGAATACTTTGCATTTTATTTCTTATATAAAATCACTGCTTTCGGAAATAGAGAGGAAACTCCCTGGTATATATATATATTCCACTGATTCATAAAAACACATATATCATTCATGGATGGTCGTGTTATTTTTATCTCCTCAAGGAAGCACCTTCCTTCACTTTGTTCCAAACTGATTTGGAATAAAAGAGCAATTACAGTAAGTATTAAAACATTACAGATGTATACCAAAGACAATGGCTTCTCCCTTCACTCAATCCCTTCTTTATTTTCAGAGATCATTAATACTACTTTTAAATTTATTTCTGCTTATCCTAATGCTGTGAAATTTGTTCTAGTCATATGCCTCCACCCAGTAAACATAAATTTTTTTAAAAATCATTAATCAAATCCATTGCTGCTTATACTGATCTTATTAATCACACATTCTCTACTCTTTTGGGAAGCTTACGATATGATTCAGTGTTAATCAACCTAGGCCAACTCCATCTCTCCTTACTCTCACCAATAGACAGATAATCTAAAATTTCAAATTCTGATATCTGGAACCAAAATACCTCAATTTCCTTATCAAAATCAATTTAAAAGATCTCCTTATTAGTCATTTCTTGAGAATGGTGCATGCTAAAATTGACCTTCTTTGTCATAAATCTGAAGAAACAATACATCATTTTCTGTTCTAATGTCCTGCTTCTATAGAAATATCACCGAATCAATTACTAAATCTATTTCTACTCTCACTGATAGCATGAAACAGTGTCTTTTCCTTTCAATTAGGGTTCTATTTTCCTTATGTTTACCCTTTCGTTTCTAAGATGCCATTTTTGCTTCAACCATATATCTAAGAAATTTACAAACACTGTTTTGCTATAAAATTTTAAAACTCAAAAACAGAGGCAGGACACTTATCTCTCCAGATATTGTCGATGCTACATGGAGCCTGGTCTCTCTTCTGACCCCATTAGAAGCAAAATTCCATTATTTATTTTTTCACCTTTGTATGTCTTTGTTATGAATTTACAAAATACACCTTTTGTAATTTAAACACCATTGCATTTGTCTACTCCTTGATGATAAACATTAAAATATCCAATTGAATTTCAAATCATCTTTTCCAAATTTGTAAAAAGAAAAATTTTGTCTAATAAATTTTTTTTTTTTTTTAAATAAAAGTTAAGCAAATTTACATATAATGGAGTCATCGTTATCTTAGGAATCACGGCTCTTAATTTCTCAGAATGTACTTATTATAATTTTTTTCATGTATCTATAATGAAAATATCTTGCTAACCAATATTGTTCCATTAAAAACATCATATTATGATTATAAATTTTATATTAATACTATAATTATTGTGATGGATCCTTTTAATCCCCTTTACAACTTCTTCCAGTAGCAGAAACCGGTCTGGGATTGGTGATATTCTGCAAAGCTTGTTAAGGGCTTATTTGCGAACTCTTTATACAACATTTATTATAACATTTATATAACTTTAATTTTTATCGTAGAAAAAATAACTTTCCAAAAAATATTTTTCATTGCAATGTAATGTATCCTCATTTCAGGATTAAAAAGAGTACCTTACTATATCCACTAAACAAATGCTGTCATAACGAAGGACATCAAGACATGAGATACATCAAAAGAACAAATGTCTAATATTTGAAAGGATTTGTAATTTTCTATCTCTTAGTTTATTCTGATATTCTGCAAAAAAATTATCATTGTGTGACAATACCACGTTTTGTTTCAGTTTTAATTACCTTAAAATTGTCCATATATATATATTGAAACAGTATATTCCGTCCTTCATAACTGTTTCACTATTTTTCAACACAGCTCCATCTGTTGCTGGATTTAAACCCTCCCTGAGTATATATAAATGTCAACACGGTTATACAGGTATGATCACACATATATATGCGGACAAACGACTATGATAGCATCAATTATATTACAGCGCGTATATGTATTTAAAATAATATTTTGTGTTATATATTTTGTTTTGTTAAAGAGTTATTTTACATTTTAAATTGCGTGTATATAGGCGTGGTTACACATGACCATGTTATATGTACAGTGATATTATTAAAAGCTACAACGATTCTTAATTTTAACCTTAAATAAATCGTAAACAAAAGCCGGCTGGGAACATCTGTTTTAACATAGCTTGATGAGATAATTTAAGTTGTTTCTAAGCAATAACATTTTTCCGAAAATATATAATTTTAGTAAAACAAAATTACTGAACTCTAATTTGGAATTTATCATTAACTAAAAAAAAAAATTACTGAACTGAAATTATTGAAGTCATTAGAAATTTAAAATAGTCAAGCTTAACTAAAAACATCCTATTAAAAAAGTAACAGAAAGGTTTAAATCTGTTGAATTATAAAATTTCAGAGGGTGCTAAGAGATTCTCAAGAAGTAAATAGTCTTATTGACAGTAAGATGTTCTAATCCTTGAATTGTATAAATAGGCCATATTTCTTGCTGTAAGGATTCATTCTATAATTTTGAGAAGCATTGTCTACCAGAATCCATGCCAGTTTTCACTCCGACAAATCTGGCTAAGCTAAAATATGTTTACTGTCTCTCTGGCAGGAGATGGCGATCTCTGTTCACCCCTATATGGCTGACAGCATGATCGTCATCACTGAGAGGGGAAACCTTCCAGAAGCCTACCGCAAAAAGAAGACACCTTAATCAAAGCTATCTATCTTGAGGAAAATGACACTACGCCCACCATCTGATGTACCTGCATTACAAGCTACAACCAAGAAGATTGGTAATATTCCTTTCAAAGACTGCAGAGCTCTATAAACATTTAATCTTAGTTCTTAAAATCTGTTAAATTAAATAATTTATAAAATAACTATGTAAAACTTGCCTGAATTCATCTTTATCATGTAATACAATTTATTCTAATCTTGTAAACTTGCCTGAATTCATCTTTATAAAGTAAAATAATTTATCTTTTATAATCTATAAATAACTGCAATCAGCTATGACTTAAATTTTTTAAAACTGCAGTCATGCCTAGATTTGTTTTAACTATTTTATCTAAATTTATTATATGTTATAATATGCCCATCTTTCAAAACAGCGAATATTAATTGTTAACGAACTTTCAATGGAGATAATTAAAATCTCCACTTTAAAGATTTTAAAGAATGCTACTTCGCATATTGAATCACTGTTTCGAAATACTATTTTGATAGATAATAACTGATCGCTACATGCTCGTTATTATCATGATTTTATATATGTTATGGGTTTGCTTATTATAACTTATGATTTTTGATATCTGTTGGTTAGAAATGATGTGCTAGCTAGAGATAATATTAAAGTATATTTTTTAATGTTTATTAATGCCCATCAAATATACATCCTCTCTTTAATTACAAATATATATATGCAGATTCAGTATTTTAACTTAGGTTATAATTTAAATTAAGCCTTTTTGTTAGCATAGTTATAATGCTAATTTAAGAACTGGGTTGGGTTAGTTTGGCAGATAGAAGCTATCTGTATTCAGGCACAATTAATTAATTATATGCATACATCTTGGCATTTTGTGTGTGTGTTGCGAGTGTCTTTACAAAGTACACATTTGTACATTTACGTTTTACTGCATCTTGTTAAATGGGTTGACAGTGACCGACCGCCGGGTATGGCTATCTTTATTAGAATAGGAACAAGAGGGTCCAGACCATGTTTATAAAGCCAATCCGAGTTCCTGAACTTATCTGTTCATATATTAATTGCAGCAAACCATCTGGTCTCAGAGCATCAAGCATTTAATGGTGAAGTTCTTGAATAATTACTCACTTGCACCAGAGATTTATTTCTTAGTATTTTATGTAGCACCATGGTATATATATGTGAATTTAAAAGTAACCAATTCTTTTCCTCCTTATTACTCAACTATTTAGCATTAGACTGAAACTCAAATCTTGGTTACCAGGTTGAATCTGCATTATCTTGAGCTTATTTATTCGCTCATACTGATAATATATGAGCCATCTTAGAGCTGTATGTAGTCATCATCTTGGCTAGACTATTGTCTTGTAACATTAACAGAAATGCCCAATAGGATGGGCATATTGAATGATTATAGGCATGATTTATTAACCGCCCATACACCTATTTTAATATGTTAAGATGAGAGAGCTGTATTGAAAATAGTCTCACCCACGATGTAAATGCCTGCGTGTGTTGATCACACATATTTAACATTAGATAATTCTTGTCATTTTCTTTTACTTAATTTTATGTTATTGTTTTAATAAACCTGTTTAAAATATCAAACTTGTTTCATATCTTTCTTGCTCGTAGTTCTATTTCAACCCAGTTGATATTATCTTATCTCAAATCCCTTAATGATTTTACATGTTTAATACGCTCTGTTCTAGTCCAAGTTAATTAGTATGATAAGTAGTCTATTTCAACCCATTAAGTTAATTGTTAGCCAGCTCTGGAATCTCATGTTTCTCCCTGTTCGGAGCCACCTCACAGATTAAATTAAGACCCATATAGAACCTCAGTAATGTCATTCATAAGGTATTAAATCATGGAGTACTGGAAAAGTGGTTGAAGTTTGGTCGGATTCAAGATCTCATTTGGTCAACTTTGGTATACTATGCCTGGATTCTTGATTTTGTTACAAATCTGACTGTTATAGTTTTTTTTTACTCCGACTATGGACACCCAAGTGTGGGGCTACAATTACTTTCTATGACCCTGAACTAATTGCACGTTGGCCCAATAATGTATTAGTAAAATCTTTTTTCTCTGATTACGGCATACCACTGTGTGGGCTTGAACTCTCTCACCTTGAACAGTGTTTTCCCAAAAATAATGTGTTGCAGTGCAATGTGATGTGTGTATAATTTTTTTTTCCGATTGTGATGCCACAACATAGGGGCCTCGAATAACATTTCCACACTATCTGAGATCACAGGAAGTCCTTTAATGTATATGCATGTATGTGGAGAAGGGAGAGAGGAAAAAAAACAATTTTTTCTCCTCGTTTATATATGTAAATTTTCTTTCTCCAAGCATTGCATCACAACTGCAAGATGCGATCGTAATTATATATCCACATCACCTGAGTTACATATATACATTTTTTTTGTTGTTGTCTATTTATATGAGACTGTATTTTATGTCATTTTAAATCTTAAAATTGTCTTTGACTTAACACGTGAATACTCGGATTATATACATAAATATGTCATAAATTTATGTAGGATGTATCAATCAGTTATTGTTGTATATGGCATATAGATTTGAAATTGGGAATTTTATATTATATATGTAAGGTTTTTCTAGCTCACTGGTGACTGGCATATGTAATGTTTTTCTTACTCACTGGTGACTAGCACCCGAGGGTGACTCAAACGGATTAAGAGTCATCCTCATATAAATTTTGTCATCAGGAGTACAGCAAAAGAATTTACAAAGGGCGGACCTATCGTTTTAAAGTTTTATTTTAAAATTTGGATTTGGATTGGATACAAGCAATGAAACAAGAAAGGCAAATCTACAACACAACCAATAGTTTCACTGTTACAAGCAGACTTCTCAAGAGTAAAGAACTACAAAACAACAGTATATTTATATTAAACATTACCCACAATTCCATTTACTTCCCATTCACCCTTAATATTAAAAGAACTTTTAAATAAGGTAATTGCTTCAGAATCATACATTTTTAATAGTAAAGATTCTTTTAATTCTTCTTTTTATTTCATTTTTCTCAAAAAAGACAACCTTAGCTTCCTCAAAATTAATAGTGTGGCCTGTATCTTTCTTATGGACATACAAAGCAGAATTAAGATATTTATTTCTAACCCTACTTTTATGTACCTTTATTCTTTCATTTAACCTCAAACTACCCTGAAATATATATACCTTCTTACAAAAGCAAGGGATAATATACACTATTCCAGGAAGTCTTCCTATCAAAAAAATTTATTGCTTGGAAAAGGGGTATTACATTGAATAATTTATTAAATAAACAAAGGAAATTTTTGGTGTAGTGTATATTATCCCTTGTTTTTGTAAGAAGGTTTATATAAGTCAGAGTAGTTTGAGCTTAAATGAAAGAATAAAGGTACATAAAAGTAGTGTTAGAAATAAATTAGTTCTGCTTTGAATGTCCATGAGAAAGATACAGGCCACCCTATTAATTTTGAGGAAGCTAAAGTTGTCTTTTTTGAGAGAAGTGAAATAAGAAGAAGAATTAAAAAATCATTATTATTAAAAATGTATAATTCTGAAGCAATTAACTTATTTAAAAGTTCTTTTAATATTAAGGGTGAATGGGAAGTGAATGAAATTGTGGATAATGTTTAATATAAATATGCTGTTGTTTTGTAGTTCTTTACAGTTGAGAAGTCTGCTCATAGCAGTGAAACCATTGGCTGTGTTTTAGATTTTAATTTTTTTTTGACTAGTCTGGTTAAGTTTTGGATTTGGGGCAATTTTGATTATATATATATATTAACGCTATTTTTTTAATAATATACCTTCTTGAAGTTCTAAAAAGTAGCAAAAATTATTTCATCTAGTAAATAATTTTTATTTCTGAATATAACAAACTATTTTGCATATCTTTGAATAATTGACATTCTGCATTAAACCAATAAACAAACCTCATTTAATTTTTGCCGAATTATTTAGGCTGAAAAATAGTTTACTAATATTTGAATTTCAAAAAAAGTATATGCATTCTGATTTGTTATATTACTCTCAAGCTTCATTAAACCTGAGCTTTTTGACTGAAAATGTACAGGCTATTGGACCTTGATAAAATCAACTTGTGATTTTGCTTAACATAACCAAATCTATTGTTTTCAAAGACACTAAATCTTTTTTGTTTTTCTTTATAATATAAGTAATTAAAAAAAAAAAATTATCCAGTTTTATGTGATGATGACGATGATGATGATAATCTATACAAAGTTGTGCTATATTAATTTTCTTTTAATTTTTATAAGTTTATGTAGTTTTATACTGTAAAGCAAACAAAATACAGTAATTTATTTGAAATCAAGCATTCTTTTGATTTATTTATTTTGTAAAGAAGGTCCCATTTTAAGTTCTACAATTATTTCTGATTATCTTAAATTAATTAATCTTTGTTATTGGTGAAATTTAATGAAATATGTTTATAAACACTTGTATAAACAAAAACAACTGGTATTTTTCATAAGTAGTTTTGAGAGAATACATATAAAGAGTTTTAAATTATTGGAAGTTGTTAGGATAATTGTAGAAAGCTGAAGAGCAAAACCAGGAAAGATATACCAGCTTCTAATAATTAGAAAAAGAGAAAATCTATCTAAGAGAATCAACAGAGACGTTAATAAACTTTTTGTAAACAAGCCTTGTAGTGCAATATAAATGCTATGATTATATTTAGATCTTGGAAAATGATCATCGGTTAAAAAAAAAAGTGTTTTGATGAGTTTTTCTTGCTGTCTACCTCCTACTGAATTATTCATCTTTAGATTTTGAATTGGAAGCTTAAATAAATTTGTATGAAGAAGTAACAAAAAAAAAAAAAATTCTGTCAACTATTTGCTTTAAACTTGGAATTATCTATCATCATAAACAATAATAATAATGAGTTGTTATTGCAAAATAAAAAAAAAAAACATATCATAAACTGGCATATCACAAAGTCAAGTCTTAAAATCTGGAATAACAGTAAAACTTAGAAATATTTCTATATTTTTAACTCCTTATAAAAAATTTGTTTCTGCATATTTCACAATATATCTTTACAAAAACCCGAGTTATGAAACTTATGTTATCAATATTTCTATTCTATAATTATTATTTTATTCAAATGATATCTATATAAATTAGCTTATAATTCAATTAACAGTGTTTAAAATTTTTATTAACCCTAAACAATTAGATTAATTTAAAAGTTCAACTAATCTTATATATATATATGCACACACACAACTATGTTGCTGTGTGCCATATAAACCGGTTAAAATATAAATAGGAAATTAATTGAAATACTATTAAATTTCAAATTATCAAATGATTAAAAAAATCAACCCAGTCTCTCTCTACAGAATAAAATTAAAAAATATAGTAAATAGTTTTTTGAAAATTTAACATCGCATTAATTTCATATATTTGTGGTACAGCCAGTTGTATATATCATATACACAATCATGCAAATAATATTTAGAAATATATTTTAAAATGTAGCATTAGATTCTCATTAGCCTACACTAAATCAAAAATTTAAATACTACTATTTATGTATTTAAAAAATGATTTAGGTTTTAGTATGAGTAAAATTATTATAAGTAGGTATTGTTTTCTATTGAAAAAACAAGTATGCATTGTTTTGTATCATTTTTAATTTTGATAAGTCCGTCTTGGTAGAAAAACCATCAATAATGAATTTTTGATTTACTGTTGACTAATATTTTTAATTTGTAATAGGTATAATTTGGTTTTATAATGCTGAGTGGATGGAAAATTAAGGTAAAATTTTGTATCATTTTTATATTTAAAAATTCCGCACTAACTGGGAAAACATTGGCAGTGAATTTTTCATTTATTGTTGACTAGAATTTTTAATTTTGAATAGATATAATTTAGTTTTATAATTCTGACTAGTTTAGTTTTTTTTACATTTGATATTTTACTTTTTTAGAATTACTATTTATATATTTAAAAAATAGCCTTGATTTTAAAGTATGTGAAGTTATTATAGTATCAATATATGTGTCTATTGTCTAGTTTAACTTCTAATATTTGATTTATACTTATGCACACACCGCAATTTCTACATTTAATAGTTGGACTACACTACGTCTTATACAATTTTTGTAATTATGAAGCTGACTATAAATCAACTAAGTAATGAATATTTTAAAAGAATTATTTAATACTGTAAAATTATAGATTAAAAAAAAAAAAGGCTATTCAGTTAATAAATAGTAGCAACTCTAGTGATTATGTATGTTCTGAAATTCTTTCTATAAATGCAATACAAATATGATTTTCCTAATGTCTCATTATTTATTTAAATAGTTTATAAACAAGGCAAAACTCTCCAGACAGTAGTGCCACCCTGTGCCAACCAGAGTAATCAATGGATGCTAGAAGGCTTGTGCATAAAATCCCTATCTAATGCCTACTCATCCAATATCCCCAGACTAGTTTCTGGCATATGGTCTTCGTCAGTGAGGAGCTTTGGATCTGAGAGCACTGCACCTAGATCTTAGGATCTAATGCAACCCTTCAGCAACCACCTTTTATCTCTACTTAACTAAGATCTAGGTGCAGTGGTCTCAGATCCAAAGCTCCTCACTGACGAAGGCCACAAGCCAGAAACTAGTCTGGGGATATTGGATGAGTAGGCATTAGATAGGGATTTTATGCACAAGCCTTCTGGCATCCATTGATTTCTCTGGTTGGCACTACTGTATGGAGAGTTTTGGCTCGTTTATAAACAATTATGTGCTAGTATAAAAGATGGTGATCATGTGATATTTAAATAGTTTTATAAAATATTTTAAAGCTATCTTTTAAGCAAATTTTATATAACTGCATAATTGATACAAATAAAGCTCCCCCCCCCCCCGTGAGTATTCTTTTTTTGATTTTTAAACAGCTTTTGTAGTACTTTTAACAAGCACACAAGTCACATCGATATGACTTTGCTTTTGTATGACTTCCTTTACGATTTTTTAAAAATTCTTTTCACAAATATTTGTTATTTTGTTGTGTTGTTCCTGAAACTTATTTAATGTTGTACCTTTTATATATTTAGTTATAAAATATAGCCTTATAATGAATATTTGAAAATTTCCATAACTAATCATAATATATATATATATAAATGATTTCACTATTATTTTAGTTGGAGCATAAAAGATTAATATTTGCTTGCTACCCTAAGTTATTTACCTTCATACAAAGCATCAATGTTTGTCAAAAGAATATCATGTTCTCCGTGTAAAGCATTCCTTTGGCTCTGATCTCCCTAAAATTATACAAATATATGCATGTATTAGTATCATGCTTTCAAAAGAAGCAAAGTCCTAAATCTATGACATAAGTATTTTCTATTAATATATAATGTTTTCATATGTTTTTAAACTCAAAAATGAGAAACATATAAAAACAATTTTGACTTTAAGTAGTGGTTGTTTGAAATTGTCTTCCCATTCACTGCTGACACCATACTGTTTTTGAGTGCAATAACAATAAAATATATTTCATAATTGCTAATAACATTAACTTTACTAATTTCTAACTAAACAATATAAGTGGATGAACAGAAATTGATATAATGTCTATCTTAACAAGATTTAAAGAAAATAAATTTAATTAATATTCCACTGGCATACTAAATAAACAGTAAACAAACACACATAAAAGACAAGAAAAAATAATAATACAATTTACCTTTTAACTGTCAAATTTTTTACATTAATAGCTCAATATTTAACACAAATAATAATTATTAAAGTTTAACATTAAAATTCTAGTTTTGTTATGCCTTTTTCATTGTGCCATAATTATAGTTTTTTCATCAGCAAATTTATCATCTTAAGTTTGAAAGCAAAGCAAATGAACCTTCCATATAATATAATTTCAATCAGATAACTATTGATCCATAATTACAACTATTAGGTTATTAATTTTTACTTAAATAGTGAATAGCTCCCATGATGGTAATATTATTCTTTTTGAGACTATTTTCCATTCACAGAATTCAGCAAATAGAAATAATTCAGTGAAATAACTATTTCCGTGAAATAATTTTTCTTTTACAAGCAATGAAATTCAATAAAATAAGTAAAAAAAAACAACCACAAGATCTTAAAAAGTCTAGATTGAAAATATTTTTGTGTTTTCAATTTGATTCTCATGGTTTTATAGTTAAGTAGAGATAAAATGTGGTTGCTGGAGGGTTGCATCAGATCCTAATATCTAAGTATAGTGCTCTCAGATCCAAAGCTCCTCACTGACGAAGGCCATAAACCAGAAACTAGTGTGGGGATATTGGATGAGTAGGCATTAGATAGGGATTTTATGCACAAGCCTTCTGGCATCCATTGATTACTCTGGTTGGCACAGGGTGGCACTACTGTATGGAGAGTTTTGCCTTGTTAATCTTAAAAAGTCATTATTTAAAAACATAATTTTCAAGAAATTATTCAAAATTATTTATCCCCCTATTAGTATTCAAAGTAGAAAGACTGTATCCATACATATTATTTATGAATCACAATAGTTATACTCTTTTCATAAAATTATATAATTCTACAAAATTGGTATTGTTCAAGTTAACATGAAATGGTAACAACACTAAAATCATTCACATGTGTAGAAGTACTATCAAGAATTATATAGCAATAAAGAACAAAAAAAAAACACCTTCTACAACTACTATATCTTCTGTATTGCGCAGGATTTTAAATGTGGAAGTGAGACGTGAAATTTATGAAGAAGGGAAAAGCTCCAAGTAATGGATGGAATTATAATTGATGTAACAGATGATTGGAAGAATGCAGTATTAATATTAAAATTTTAAAAAAAAAGTTGATAAAGAAGATATTAGAAAATTAAAGATCTATCAGTCTTTTATCAGTTTTATACAAAATTTTTACTAAAATAATTACAACTCATCTACAGTGAACTTTAGATTTTAACCAACCCAAAAAAAAAACTGGATTTAAAAATGGTTTTAGTAAACTGGATCGTATCCAACTATTAAGAGACGTTATAGAAAGAATAATACTGTGGATCATAACCAAGTATTAAGAGAAGTTATAGAAAGAATAGTACTGTGGATCATATCCAACTATTAAGAGACGTTATAGAAAGAATAGTACTGTGGATCATATCCAAGTATTAAGAGTAGTTATAGAAAGAATAGTACTGTGGATCATAACCAAGTATTAAGAGTAGTTATAGAAAGAATAGTACTGTGGATCATAACCAAGTATTAGGAGAAGTTATAGAAAGAATAATACTGTGGATCATATCCAAGTATTAAGAGACGTTATAGAAAGAATAGTACTGTGGATCATATCCAACTATTAAGAGACGTTATAGAAAGAATAATACTGTGGATCATATCCAAGTATTAAGAGACGTTATAGAAAGAATAGTACTGTGGATCATATCCAAGTATTAAGAGAAGTTATAGAAAGAATAGTACTGTGGATCATATCCAAGTATTAAGAGACGTTATAGAAAGAATAGTACTGTGGATCATAACCAAGTATTAAGAGACGTTATAGAAAGAATAGTACTGTGGATCATAACCAAGTATTAAGAGACGTTATAGAAAGAATAGTACTGTGGATCATAACCAACTATTAAGAGACGTTATAGAAAGAATAGTACTGTGGATCATAACCAACTATTAAGAGACGTTATAGAAAGAATAGTACTGTGGATCATAACCAAGTATTAAGAGACGTTATAGAAAGAATAGTACTGTGGATCATAACCAAGTATTAAGAGACGTTATAGAAAGAATAGTACTGTGGATCATAACCAACTATTAAGAGACGTTATAGAAAGAATAGTACTGTGGATCATAACCAAGTATTAAGAGACGTTATAGAAAGAATAGTACTGTGGATCATAACCAAGTATTAAGAGAAGTTATAGAAAGAATAGTACTGTGGATCATAACCAAGTATTAAGAGACGTTATAGAAAGAATAGTACTGTGGATCATAACCAAGTATTAAGAGACGTTATAGAAAGAATAGTACTGTGGATCATAACCAAGTATTAAGAGACGTTATAGAAAGAATAGTACTGTGGATCATAACCAAGTATTAAGAGACGTTATAGAAAGAATAGTACTGTGGATCATAACCAAGTATTAAGAGACGTTATAGAAAGAATAGTACTGTGGATCATAACCAAGTATTAAGAGACGCTATAGAAAGAATAGTACTGTGGATCATAACCAAGTATTAAGAGAAGTTATAGAAAGAATAGTACTGTGGATCATAACCAAGTATTAAGAGAAGTTATAGAAAGAATAGTACTGTGGATCATAACCAAGTATTAAGAGAAGTTATAGAAAGAATAGTACTGTGGATCATAACCAAGTATTAAGAGAAGTTATAGAAAGAATAGTACTGTGGATCATAACCAAGTATTAAGAGACGTTATAGAAAGAATAGTACTGTGGATCATAACCAAGTATTAAGAGACGTTATAGAAAGAATAGTACTGTGGATCATAACCAAGTATTAAGAGACGTTATAGAAAGAATAGTACTGTGGATCATAACCAAGTATTAAGAGACGTTATAGAAAGAATAGTACTGTGGATCATAACCAAGTATTAAGAGACGTTATAGAAAGAATAGTACTGTGGATCATAACCAAGTATTAAGAGAAGTTATAGAAAGAATAGTACTGTGGATCATAACCAAGTATTAAGAGACGTTATAGAAAGAATAGTACTGTGGATCATAACCAAGTATTAAGAGACGTTATAGAAAGAATAGTACTGTGGATCATAACCAAGTATTAAGAGACGTTATAGAAAGAATAGTACTGTGGATCATATCCAAGTATTAAGAGAAGTTATAGAAAGAATAGTACTGTGGATCATATCCAAGTATTAAGAGAAGTTATAGAAAGAATAGTACTGTGGATCATATCCAAGTATTAAGAGAAGTTATAGAAAGAATAGTACTGTGGATCATAACCAAGTATTAAGAGAAGTTATAGAAAGAATAGTACTGTGGATCATATCCAAGTATTAAGAGAAGTTATAGAAAGAATAATACTGTGGATCATATCCAAGTATTAAGAGAAGTTATAGAAAGAATAATACTGTGGATCATATCCAAGTATTAAGAGAAGTTATAGAAAGAATAGTACTGTGGATCATATCCAAGTATTAAGAGAAGTTATAGAAAGAATAGTACTGTGGATCATATCCAAGTATTAAGAGAAGTTATAGAAAGAATAGTACTGTGGATCATATCCAAGTATTAAGAGAAGTTATAGAAAGAATAATACTGTGGATCATATCCAAGTATTAAGAGAAGTTATAGAAAGAATAGTACTGTGGATCATATCCAAGTATTAAGAGACGTTATAGAAAGAATAGTACTGTGGATCATATCCAAGTATTAAGAGAAGTTATAGAAAGAACCAATGAATATGAATTACCATTATGCTTTGGATTTGTAGATTATGACAAGGTATTTGATTCTATAAGCATTTCTTCAGTGATTAAAGCATTAGATCATCAAGGTATAGGCCCAGGATATTGTCATATTATGAAGAATATTTATAAAAATACAACAGCAACAATTAGATTACATAATGATACTAGGAAGATTAATATTGATATATATTTCTTATAATACTTCTTTCATATACACTTCAATGCAAACAAATTTTCTTAAAAAACTTCTTTATTTTCCTTACAGTTTTTTAAGAAAATTTTTTTGCATTGAAATGTACATGAAAGAAGTATTATAAGAAATATATATATATGAATATATGAAGATATGCAAAAAAAGTAAAAAAGAAGAATATACTTGTGATAAGATTAATATTGAGAAGAATGTAAAACAAGGTAACTACATATCTCCAAAAAATTTTATAGCAGTTTTCCGAGAAATATTTTGTGGATTAAAATGGGAAGCTAAGGAAGTAAAAATAAATGAACATTATTTAAGTCATCTAGATTTTGTGGATGATATAGTTGTTTTTGCAAATAATGCTTTAGAGCTTCGAGAAATGTTGCAAGAGTTATCAGGTGAAAGTAAGACAGTAGGATTAAAAGTAAATATTAAAAAGATTAAAATAATGTTCAATGCATTTTCTTAAAAGGTAAAAATAAGGATTGATAATGATGAATTAGAAGTTAACAACTACAGATGGAAACATAATGGATGAAATTAATCAGAGAATTAAATTTGTTTGGAGTGCTTTTGGTAGAAATAACTCGATACTAAAAGGAAATACACCTATGTGTTTGAAAAGGAAGGTTTTTAATAAATGTATTTGACCAGTTCTTACTTACAAATCTAAGACTTGAACACTTAACAAAAGAGCAATACACAACAGATCACTCAACGAAGTATGGAGAGATGCATGTTGGGAGTAACAAGAGATCAAAAACCAAATACATGGTGAGAGAACAAACAAGTGTTGCTGACATTATTAAAAGAATTAAGAGACTGAAATGGAGTTGGGCTGGACATATTATCAGAAGAGATGATAATAGATGGACAGTTGAAATCTTAAACTGGATTCCAAGAAATTCTAAAAGACCTAGAAAAAGAGCACGTGAGATGGATGGATGAAATAAGTAAATGTTCTGGGGTGATGTGGAAAAGAGAGACTAGAGATCGGGGAAGATAGATTGAACTTGAAGAGACTTTCATCCTGCAGTGGATCGATAATGGTTGAAAATGATGATGATGATGATGTGTGTGTGTGTGTAATATAAAATTTATATATATCTGATTAAACTAAAAAAAAAAATTACTGTATGTGAAAAATTAGTAACTTCAGAAATTTAAACATAAAATAATTTAGATAACTTAATATAGAAATAAAAAATGAAATTAATTAAACACCTGAAAAAACAATAAATAAACTCTTAAATAATTTAAATGAAAGTACAGAATGGAAACTTACAGCCAGTTGATTAGCAGGATCAGCAGTAACAAAACTCAATTTGAAATTGGTGCAAAATAGAGCTCCTGAAATTCCATGTTTGCGATCACTCAAAGCACTAAACTTAAGAACATTCAGAGCTTGGCCAATGATGATCTCACCTGAAAACAATAAAATCATTTGATATTATATATACAGGTATATTTAACTTGGGTTAGTGAAGGATGAAGTGACACGTGTGCATGGTGGGGAGTCAATTAAAGATGAAAATCTTACATTAATTACTGTACAGATGTTCTATTTGGTGACAGATAATCTTTCCCACAAGTCTGTGAATTAATTTATTAAAAATGCTTGGTATGACATATTAAATCTATTTGAATTATTAGATGTGAAAATGTGACCATAAAATTTGGTATCAGGATTAACCATTTATTATGGCTGGTCCAGGCTCAACATACAGATATTGTAATTGTAGTGTGCTGTAATACAACCGTCAGATAATTGGGATTATAATATAGGATTTTAAAGGTTGTGCACAGACAGTTTCTTGTGATCATTATTCAGGTGATAAAGAGAAATTTTGAAAAAGTTTAGTATCTTTAATTATCTAGATATGTTGATGGATTAATTTGGAAAACAATAAATATTTTGGTTTCCAGGAGTCCCAGAGTGTGTGGATGTATAATATTTCTTTAACTTAATGATTGCAAAGTTTTTGTTTTTGAGTTTATGCCTCTGACATTAAATGAACTAATACTAACTTTCACTTTTATTTATAGATTTAACTGTCTTCTGCATATAGAAATAAAAAAAAACGTTTCCAGAGAATTTTCCAGTTCTTCGGCAATTTTCTGATTTCTATTTGCTTTCCTCCATCTAACATCAGGGCCAGATCACTTGGTTATGGAGTTTTTTTTTTCTTGGTTTCATTCTATATCTTGCTCCACTGTTATGTTTTACTTTCTAGTTTATGTTAAAAATATTGTAAATTTCATCATTTATTGTTACAAAAGCCTATTTTTCCTTTCCTATCTTGGCTTGTGAGTCTGTTCATCGGGGCTAATTGTTTGTTTTACCTATTTAGCCTTTTTTTTTTTTTTTTGTATTGGGATCAGCTTGGTTTTATATTTCTGATGTTAATTGAATCTCTATTTCTATTGTCTGCTCTCCCAAATTTATTTTCACAAAAATGTTTGATAAATTTTATTGCTTACGATTTGTTGATCCCTGTCTCCATTTTCTGGTGGTCTGAGAATGGATTTTCTTTCTAATTTAACTTATTGCAGATATTTTGTTTGGGAATTTGATATTTTATTGGTATTCCTCATCTATTTATCAATAGTTTAATTAATGCTCAATTACTTCAGAAGATCCTTCAATGTTTGGTGCATTAACTCGTGATTAAATTATTAGTGATATAGCGTATTTATCGGGTTGCACCTGGGATTAAGATATTTGAATATTTGTTTGCAACGTGACTTCTTTACTCATATTAATAACATTGAAGTTTTAAGCCCTTAATTATTAACAATAATAGTATTATTTCTTTATCAGCTATTTGTATTGGTATGTCTTGCGAGTTGATTCCCTTGTGAAGCTTTTTTTTTTTTTGCTAAGTATACTGGGATTGAAATATCCTGACAGTGGATTTCTTAAAAATTAATTATTGTTGTAAATGGGTTAATTAAACTCTTGATATTATCATATATAAAGTTTAAATTTGCATTTTGAATGGCACCTATAATGAATTTATTTCTGTTTGGATCTATTATTTGTTAGTGTGCAAGAACTAAATGTTCTTATTAATTTTTTAAACATATCTCTCTGCTCGTAGTGTGGAATTCTATTACTATATAATTTAGATACTCTGCTATTTTTTATATACTGGTCCATAGTTTTTCTCATATTAAAGCTTTGAATGCTTTGAATAAAAATTCATTGTATATAATATACAATATAAATCCATAATTGCTAAAATTACTGATTTGTCTGTAAAAAAAAACTATTTATAAATTTATGATATTATTGAATTAAATTTTTCTGTAATTGTGTTCAATTGTCAAGAATCCTATACTCCAGCTCCTTGTCCATGTTTAATTGTGCTGCAGATATGTAAATTAAGTTTTTGTAAAGTCATAGTTCTATGTTTATTTTTTGTGATCTATTAAATTGATTAAATTTGATTAATGAATGTCATTTCTCAAGTCTATTTTTATGCTTCTGTGTTTGCATTTGATAAGATCAGTTTATGTTATTCCCAATCTTTTAATTGTCTACAAGTTATTATATTGGTTAAGATTTCTAATAGAAATTGACACTTTTCTTATCTTAATTTTGCGTTATTGGTTGTTGCTATGTGAAATAATGAAATAAAAACTTATTTTTTCTGCATTCTTGTGGATTTTAAACAACTCCTGAATTTTATTTACTTTTTGTCTTTCATTGCAGAAAATCTATAATTTTCTGATAAATTTTTCCTCCAAATGATTTTTAATGATAATCAATACATGGTGAAACTATGAACATAACATTAATAATTAATACTAAAATATAGCACCTAACCTATTAGCATAAATTAGAATATTCCCCCTCATTACTATCAACTATACACAGCTATGAATATGAAGTCATGGAGCTTTGAAAATGTTAAGCGTAAATAAATATTAACAAATATAGCTTCTCTAACAAGCGTAAAAGCGCATAATTTTTGGGTTTAATAATTAAAATGGTTCCTGAATCTATTTCCAACTATATAAGAAAAACATAGTTTTATAGATAGAATGGGACTAATCACACTCAATATGGCATATTCTCAAGCATCAGGAGTTTCCCAGTAACTATTATAAATCTTATTTTATAATCCTATATTTAAAAATGAAAGTAGTTTATTTTTTTAAATAAAATATTAAAACCTATTTTACTTAGTTGGCTATGTGGCACTTCAATATATTTCAAATATAACATAATGAATAGATATTTAAATTTGATTTAACTGATTCATGCCCAACACGACGATACTTTCAGTAAATATAGTGCATGTATTCTTTAATTAATTAGATTCGAAAAATATTTTCGTTAGTATGTGATGATGATGACCACTACGCAAACACTATTTGCAATACCTCGCCAAATTATGTAGAACATGAGCTAACATACACTATTTAAACAAATAACAAAATGATTTATTTACAAAGTATCATAATTGTGAGACAAAATATAATGTTCTTTTACCCTAAACATGCTTACATTACTGACTAGATCATAAGAATTTATCAAAATTTTCTTTATAATTTGATTACCTTTATGATAGTAATTACTAAATAAACCATTTCTCCATTATCTTTTGACTTTTAGTTCACATGCATGGTGGAAAACAATAGTAACTGTTTGTAAAGTCACATGACCACCACTTCTTATGCTTGTGTATAACTGCTTTTAAACAGGCAAAACTCAATATACGTATTGCCACACACAGCAAGCTAGAGTAATCAATGGATGCCAGAAGGCTTGTGCGTAAAACCCCCATCTAGTGCCTACTCATCCAATATCCCCAGACTAGTTTCTGGCTCGTGGCCTTCATCAGTGAGGAGCCTTGGATCTCCTCTAGATCTTTTCAGTTTGAGACTCGTAGTTTTGTAGTTAAATGGAGATAAAAGGTGGCTGCTAGAGGGTTGCATTAGATCCTAAAATCTAGGTGCAGTGCTCTCAGATCCAAGGCTCCTCATTGATGAAGGCCACAAGCCAGAAACTAGTCTGGGGATATTGGATGAGTAGGCACTAGATGGGGATTTTATGCACAAGCCTTCTAGCATCCATTGATTACTCTAGCTTGCTGAGTGTGGCAATACGTATAGTGAGTTTTGCCTGAATAAAAGCAGTTATACACAAACATAAGAAGTGGTGGTCATGTGATGTTTATTGGCTTAAAACCAATCCTGCCTAATAGAATAGTGGCGGCCATCGTTATTAAAGAACCAAAGACACCAAAATGTATGGGTTCTGAACTGAGTTCAGACCCATATGATTATATAAGCTAATGGGCTTGGATTGAAAACATTAAGGTGTTTTCAGTTTAAGACTCATAGTATTGTAGTTAAATGGAGATAAAAGGTGGCTGCTGGAGGGTTGCCTTAGATCCTAAGATCTAGATGCAGTGCTCTCAGATCCAAGGCTCCTCACTGACGAAGACCACAAGCCAGAAACTAGTCTAGGGATATTGGATGAGTAGGCACTAGATGGGGATTTTATGCACAAGCCTTCTGGCATCCATTGATTACTCTAGTTTGCTGTGTGTGGCAATACGTATAGTGAGTTTTGCCTGTTTGTAAAGTGCCTTTTATTTTGATTAATTTTAAACATAAATCTTTCAATTATATATTATAATACTAACACAATTATATGATTAAGCATACTTGCCATAAAGTAAATCCCTGGTCTTTACTACATCCTAAATATAATCCTATGCATAGCCGATCCTCAAAATACAATATTTATTCCTCTATCTTTATTTTCATAGCATAGTCATACACATATATCTAGTACATATTATAATAGTGAATGTCCAATTTAGGTTCTAATCCTGATTTAATAATGACTTAACTCAAATAACTGAGGTGGTCATTTTTGGAACTGACTTCAAATTTAATAATTCTACTCAATTATGTGATGGGATTCATTTTGAATCCAACCTCAAATTTACTAGACAAAACTGTGAATAAGTTCACCGTATAGATATAGTATAGTTTAACCATTTAACAGAACAGTGATCTAATAATTGCATTTATATTATATGTTCTAACATTAATTCACAATAATTAATGCAAGAGTTAAAATTTCAATCAAATTTCAATAAAGATCTTTAGTTCAAAACAAGGCAAAACTCTCCATACAGTAGTGCCACCCTGTGCCAAACAGAGTAATCAATGGATGCCAGAAGGCTTGTGCATAAAATACCTATCTAATGCATACTCATCCAATATCCCCAGACTAATATAAGAGATGGTGATCATGTGATCTTTAGTTCAACTTAAAAATTTTAATAATTATAATTCTACTGTTCATTATTTATAACACTTGGGCACTTCAAGTTAAATATTTTACACGCATGAATATTTTGTGTGTTTAAAATGAATAGTGCATCACTGATTATTTTATCTATATATTTACTGACAATTTCCCCGTAAAAAGAAACCCTTTTTGTTTTATTTTGAAAGCAGATAAATTTATAACTAATCAATAGCTTATTCAAATGCAACTAGAATATTTATAAATGTTTAACAGCCAACGCTGATTCTTTTTCTTAAAATAAAACATTTACTTCTTTTTTAATCAACAAATTAAATAATACATTATATAAACACTTTAACAAGGCAAAACTCTCCATACAGTAGTGCCACCTTGTGCCAACCAGAGTAATCAATGGATGCCAGAAGGCTTGTGCATAAAATCCCTACCTAGTGCCTACTCATCCAATATCCCCAGACTAGTTTTTGGCTTGTGGCCTTCATCAGTGAGAAACAAGTCTGAGGATATTGGATGAGAAGGCATTAGATAGGGATTTTATGCACAAACCTTCTGGCATCCATTGATTACTCTGGTTGGCACAGGGTGGCACTACTGTATGGAGAGTTTTGCCTTGTTTATAAACAATTATGTGCTAGTATAAGAGATGGTGATCATGCGATGCTTAATGGTTTATAAACACTTTAGACATAATAAAATATATTTTGTTAGAATTAATATATTCTAAGAGGTCATAAGATAAAACTTAAAATGGTTAATACTTTAAGATAATAATCTAATCAACAAACATTGTTTTTTTAGCTTACATATTGATATCAAATTGTAGCATAAAATTTTGTAGCCAGGATTCTACAGTTTATTGTGACAATTTTTATGCGAATTAATATTTCCCCCTCGATAACAGGCATTAATTGATTCTATTTACAATCATGCTACTTTCTTTACAAGTTACTATATTGTTCCTTTATGCAATTTTCCTTTCCTTGAAATTATTTGACATTTAGGTCCCCCATCATTTTGAGTAGAGATTTCTTCAAAATAGGTTGGTCAGATTCATCTGGGGAGTTAGGTTAAACTTCAGACAGAGTAAGCGTAAAGGTTCAGCAGTTTACCAAGTATCAAACATTGCATTCTATTAGAAATGTGGAATCGTTTCTACAAAATAAAGTTACAGATAAAGATTTCTCAAGAATTTGTCAAGTAGTGAACAGATCATATTGTAAGTTACATGGAAGGATAAAAGAACATCAGAAGAAGAAGCTTGTAAATCTGCATGGGCAAATCAAAAGTCATACTACAACTAGTCTATCCTCGTCATCAGTGAAAAATCTTAGTTCCAAACATTTTACTGATGCTGAATTATCAGTTCTTGGAAAAGGTTTGAATTTTGCCATTACACCATCTACTGTTTCATTATTGGATATAATGGCAGCCACTGAGGAGGTGACCCAAAACTTAGACTCTAGAAGAAGCAGCAGAGTTACACTGGAGAATAAAAAGGACACTCGAAAGACATCAGGTGCACAAGCAGAAGTCAAATATTTCATGTGATGAGAGGAAAGCTATTCAATCTCTCAAAAGGATACATTTATAATCATTCTTCCTACTGACAAAGGTAACACTACAGTTGTAATGGATAAAACTGATTATGATAGCAAAATACAAGGCCTTCTCACAGCAGGCTAATACAAAAAAGTAGCAAAAAATCTAATTGCAATTACAGACATAAAAATACAAGCATTACTCCGGAAACATCGCAGGTATTTCAGTGATTCAGAAAAAAGAAAATTAACTTTTGTATTTCAGCAAGATTCTTCACCTGCATGGACTGCCTAAAATTTCATTAAGACAACGTTCCATTAAGACGTATTGTTAGTTCTAGAAATTCACCATGTCAAAATTTGTCAACATTTCTTCTCAAAGTTCTTAGTCCATTTGCATACAGGACATAGACTTTTGTCAAGGTTTCTAAGCACTTTGTAGAATTAGTCAGGAACATGAAAATGGAAAGAATTGACATACTGATAAGCTTTGATGTGGAAAATCTGTTTACAAACGTACCATTGTCTATTGTAAAGAAAAGGTTATATGATGATGATAGTCTACAAATTAGAACAACTAGTATAATGGAATTATTAACATTCTGTGTAACAACAACATACTTTCAATATAACTCAGAATTCTTCCAAAAAAATCACGGGATGGCCATGGGATCATCACTGTCATCCTCGCACAGCAACATTTACATGGAAGAACTTGAAACCACAGCCATATATACTACTCCATGTCCACCTAAAGTGTGGCTTCGATATGTGGATGATACATTTGTGGTATGGCCACATGGTGAGATACAATTACAATCATTCTGGATGCACATTAATAAATAACATTTTTTTTGTTTTATTTTTAAAAAGACCTTTTCTCTTTTTAATTCTTATTAAATCAGAGATCCTCCCTTTTTTGTTCTAATTAGAAGTGATTAATTTTGCCTTTCCACTTGTTACTTGTTCTTTGCAAGATGGGGTTTTGTTTCCATTGCTTGCAAGTTTTACTTTCTTTTAATAATTAAGACTTTTATTACAAAAGTCATAATATTTTTAATATAAATTGAACTATAAACTCAAAACAAATAATTACTGTTCTTCTTATAATAAATTAATTCAATAAAATTACTCATTAAAAAAATAATACGTAAAAAAAAAAAAAAAACTTTTTTAAAATAAGGTTTTTATATAAATAGCTGACTAAAAAGTACAAATAACAAAGGAATGAACAAAGTAATCCATCTCGTAGTTAATTCGCTGTTCTTGGAAAATATCAGAGATCTTAAGAATCTAGACATATTTTAAAACAATTAGAAATTGTAGGAATATTGTCATTTCATAAAAGCATTTGAAATTAAAATAAAATAATAAAAATCAAAAAGACCTCAAATGCTTTTATGAATTGACAATATTGGTACAATTTCCAATTGTTTTATAACAAGTCTAGATTCTTAAGATCTGTGATGTTTTTCAAGAATGGCAGATTAACCAACAAGTGGATTAGTGTGTGGATTATTCTGTTATTTTACACTTTTTAGTTGGCTAATTACATAAAATAACAGCATTACTTAAAAAAAAATTTTTTACATATTATTTTTTACTTTTTAATTATACTTAACATATTTTTAAAAAATGGTTAAAACTATAAAAAAAATGTGATAAAAATTATAATTTAATAATAAGACATTAAAATAAAAAAAAATGTCTTCTATCAAATGAATTCTAATTTTAAATATCGTGATTGTCTACTATATAAAAATATTAATGTATTGGTCTTTTAATTAATTCTCTAACCTTTTTTTACACATTTATTTTTTTGAACAAAATTTTTAATTATTTAAGTACGAGTTAAATGAAAATATTAACAAAATTTTACTCTAAAAAATTTAACATTCCCATTAGCGCAGTTGCTAAGGATCTTTCCTAGGAAACTTAAGTATAATATAATACACCATATAACCTTAAATGACACTTTACAATGCAGTTTAAGTATGTGAGTTCACTTTCTAAAGAAGAACAAATTTTTTTTCATTGCTAAAATTCAAAAATGTGGACATCCTGATGAAAAAAAAAAGACTAATAATTTGAATAATAATAACTTTGATTTTTTAAACATATGCATGTAACTATTGTGATATTAAAATTATATATATATTTTGTATGTACATACACACATAATTTGCAAATAATAAATATAAAATATTATGAATTATAATAAAGCTAAAGATTTTTACATATAACAAAAAATACTTTGCACTGCCTAATTCATATGATATTGATATCTTATCTAAGAGAAGGTGTGAAATCATTATAATACCTAACATATCAATAAGGAATGAAATAATAAAGATTAATAGGATTTACACCTTGAAATTCTTACTTTGTTTTAAATACATCTGTAAACATTAGTACAGCATCATTCTCAATCAATGATTTAAAAAAATATCTGGAATAATTTCAGTCCAAGTTGAATAAATCATTTAGTGTGTAATGATAAACTTTATAAGTTTCAGCAATTTAAAAATCTCATTTAATTCGAAAACCTTTTCAATCAATCCAGAGATTTAAAAAGAAATTTTTTACTCACAAATGTTACATAGTTATTTCATTGTGTTAACCAGTGCTGAATAATGTTTTACAATATGCCAATTTTTCGATGCATGAATCATGCAACTTTTGCGCAACTGGCAATTTTTGTATAAAATTCAGTGTATTGAAAATAAATATTTAGCTTTTTCTCCCCATAATATAATGATGTTATTAAAACGGGCAAAACTCTCCATACAGTAGTGCCACTCAGTGCCGGCCAGAGTAATCAATGGATGCCAGAAGGCTTGTGCCTAAAATCCCCATCTAGTGCCTACTCATCCAATATCCCCAGACTAGTTTCTGGCTTAGATCTAGGTGCAGTGCTCTCAGATCCAAGGATCCTGACTGACAAAGGCCACAAACCAGAAACTAGTCTGGGGATATTGGATGAGTAGGCACTAGATGGGAATTTTATGCACAAGCCTTCTGGCATCCACTGATTGCTGGCTGGCATTGGGTGGCACTACTGTATGGAGAGTTTTACCTGTTTTAATAACAGTTATGAGCAAGTGATCATGTAATATAATGATGTACTATAGAAAGAATTTTAAATTTAAACATTAATCAAACTTTAAAAAACAGAACATTTTTCAAAATAGAATCAATCAGTCAGTCTTGATCTAATTTTGTTTCTCATCAATTTCATGATGAAAATAATTTTCATATAAAACAAAATTACAAGGCTTACAGAAAATAAACAATTATAAAAGGAAAACTAAAAACTACTATGGCCTCACTTTCAATTAAACAAATAACAATTGTGTATTTAAAGAATGAATGCACTGGGAAATTTTTTTTTTTTAAATTTCATTCGTTGAATTTAAAAAATTAATACATAGGAAAAAAATTATTTTTAATTTCACTCAATGAATTTAAATTTTTATTATACATTTTTTTCTGAATATTAATAAAAAGTGATTTTATTATAGCATTGCATTATAAAAATTGAGCTTAATTTTTAATTTAACCACTAAATATGAAATGTATCAAATTTTGCCTCGCAATGTACAAGGTTTGTTACGTGTGTATTGATTGGCTACCCTTCATGCAAACAATGAAAAAAGCCTTAACTATACAGATTTTTTTTATTTTTATAGTTTAACACTTTAAATTGTTATTAATTACCTTGCTTCTTTGAATTTATAGTTTTCTTTCTATATATCTTATTTTTATGCCAGTTTTCCATCCCCCCCCCCTTTTTTTTTTTTTTTACCAAAAACAAATCTTCCATCCTTCTTCCTTTTTTCCTTCCCTCATTATAACTTTTGCTGCAGTCAAACAATAAAATTAATTTTTAATAATAATAAAAATAATTCTAATAATAATCCTATAATTTGAACTAATAATGACTCACCAGGAAGTAGTGTTGGAAGCAATAATGAATTAGCAGAATCTAGCTTCTGTTCTTCAATTTCTGCCTGAAAAAGTGAATAGAAGGCAAAAAAAAAAGCCAAATAACTAAATAAGATTAGTATGATGAAAATTAAAATACAAATAATTGCAATAAGTATGAATTATATTTGAGACAATATAACACAAACTTTTGCCATAAAAATGATTAGGTTATTGATCACGTGGCAAAAGTTTCTTCAAAGTAAAATTATTTTAAAACTACTTTACAATGGTCAAAATAAGTCATAGATCACATGACCCTACTCTCTTAAGCTTGCAAGTTATAAACAATGAGGATTGCCAATTCCTCAACAAGCTTTGTGATAAATGCTTGGCTTAGATAAAGCATTTAAAATATCTCTGTCAGGACCCCCCCCCCAAACCTCTGACCATGGTTTCGTGCTCTGGCACTCCTCAGAGAGATGCTAGTGTCTGAACCTACCCTAGCACCTCTCTGAGGAGTACCAGAACACGAAACCGTGGTCAGAGGTTTGGGGGGGGGTCCTGACAGAGATATTTTAAATGCTTTCTCTAAGTTAAGCATTTATCACAAAGCTTGTTGAGGAATTGGCAATCCTCATTGTTTTTTACTTTACAATGGTATTACAATAATTAGTCTTATCTGATGCATCATCATTCGCATTTTGTGAGTAGTTTTATGGAAACATGCTTTTTTAAAAAATAAAAATGTTTGCACCTTTTATTTTTAAGATATTAAAAAAAACATTGAAAATATTAAATACAATATCAATGCATTTAGCACTATTTTGATTTATTATATTTTAATGACAAGAGTTGTCCTAATTATTTCTTTTATTTTTTAAAATAACTATAATTTATTATCATATACAATGTGTTAAGATTGATTACTTTTTTTTCCTGAATTACAAAGGATATAGTTCTAGATTCATAGACGCTTCAAAGATCTGCTTTTGGCTGTCTATTGTTCGTTGATGTATTTTGTGAGTTCATTTACAGAAAACGATACCTGGTTGAAAGTTTCCTGAGTTAATTACAGAGTTAGTAGCATTCTATTACTGTTTTTGATGATTTTACTATTCCAATGTAATCAGGCTGTGCATCCAGAGTGTTTCGCCCCAATATTAATTGGCATCAACAGTCACTGTGGTAAATGAGTGAAAACCTAGCCAGACTAATGATGAATTGATACCTAGTGATGATATTGGTTTTGAGAGAAACAATGTCAAAATGTTCACTATTTTGTGTGATTCATTTGGGTTTTATTATTGTTCTTTAATACTGATGTTAATTGAGTTACTATTGGGATTTTAACATCTTGTGACATTCAGAGTCAGTTATCGCTTTGTTCATCTGCTGACATCGAGGGTTCAGGTATATATACATTGTCATCCTGTTTATCATCAATTAGTTTAAATCTTTTCTTTATTTCTTTTGGAATTTTGGGCTTTATTCATGTTTGCATTAAGTTCAGGGTTTTCAGTGTCCAAGTCGGCATTTGAGATGTTTAATTCATCCGCCATGGAGCTGGAGGAATCATTAGTTTTCCTCTTCATATAATTAATGCTTGGAAGTTGTTCAATTGGGGGTTTTGGTCTGATCTGCCGGCTTGTGTAATCATGTGCTTTTGATTTGGAGGGCGAAGGTTTAGTTTTATTCGATTGGCTTTTAGCTGAAGTTTCTTTTCCCAGGCATTTCTTAGATTTTGCCACTTTGCATGGTTTAGTGAAGTGGAAAAGTGATGAGCTGAAGAGATAAAAGTTTTGATTCTCAATTGAGGAAAGTGAAAGAAAAAATGTTTTGGCAATTAAATAGAACTCTTATGTTTATCATTTTATTTTAGTGCTCAAATATCACATAAACCTCAGCAAAATTTTAATTAAGATTCTTTCAAAACTCATCACATAAATGAACTATTACTACATTTAAATAATCCAATCTATAATTATACTATTTTAAATAAATGATTTATTGAAATATGTACATAAAAACAAAAAACAAATATGAATTATAAACTTCATGTGAATGGCTGCAACTCACCCTTACATTAATGTTCTGAGCAGATGTTACTACTTGTAACTTGTAAGCATTCCTGAATGAAATTCTTAAAAATATACGGACACATTAGCTTATTAAAGGTGCTTTTCATAAACAATGATATCTAGACATAATAATTATTTTCACATGATGTGAACACTTTCGGTACTTTTTCAGATCAAAATCAGGCTTAGGTATTACTAGCTAGAGAACAAATGTCTCAGAATAATCTGGGTAGGCCAGATGTATGTTGGATATTATTATAAAAATAATTGTAATAGGATATGGCCTTTATTCTTATAGTCAATGAACCACCAGCTTATCCTTGCTTTTAACTGTAATGTAAATAAATATTCCCCAAGAACTAGTTTTCAAGTAATGATGACTAATTTAAATTGTTAATGATTACACATCTATGCAAAGAACTACTATACATCTTTAACTTTAAAGGCTACCTATATAATAGGAATGGAACCATATAAAGCAAATGTCAACCATTAGATATTTTCTTTCCTGTATCACTAAGAATAGCTGAAAATTATTTCAGCTTTATTAATCATTTTACTTTATATAGTCAAGTCAGAAAATAAACAGAACAGTTTTAAGTTTAACTTAATTGCTAAAAATTTTATTACTGAAAATTACTTTACATTCCTCCACATGAATCAAATCAGCCCTAATAATTGAATTAAACAATTCAAATGCCGATTAGAAGGCTCAAAAAAAAAAAAACTGCAGTTCATGAGAGATTGCTTATTTTTGCTTTAATTAGAAAAGATAATGTACAGTTCAATATAGCCCATTCATTATAGTTTAATAACAGCCACGACTGAATTACAAACTTCTTAACTGAGATTCAGAATAATGCTTAACAATACTAAGAAATTTGGACTAGAAATCACTAATGTGAAACCAGAAAATAAAGCTTTGGTTTCAAATCTTTGGTAACAAATTCATGTGAAGAAAATAAACATGCAGCAGCACTAGAAGAAGTATTTAATCATTCTTATTCTTGATCTTAAGAGGTATAATATAGCCAAAGATATTTATTGCAAAAAAGATTGCTTTAAAGCATCAGAAGCTGCTAAAACACTTAAACCTTACTAAATTCTATTATCAAATTTGGCAACTTTTTTTTTTTTGTCATGTGTCATAGCATTGGCCGGGAAGAGAACCCGCTAACCCGGGACAACTGCTTGTAAGGTTGCTGTGCTGACCTCTCGACCACCAATGCTTGACAAATTTGGCAACTTTAGACTTTAATAGTTGTTGAAATTTAGCATGAATAGCAGTTGTTTTTAAATAACAAATATACTTTTTCTTCAAACAGGTTTTACAGTCAAATATCAGCCTTTCACGCTAATTGTGCATACGCTTTGCGAGTGTTAATAATAAATGAATACTTTCTCACCAATACAAGATATAGTATTTATGCAGGAATAAAAGGAATCCTCTTATTCCTACAACTCAAACGCTTATATATGAGCAAATCTGAAGTACTCGCAAAGCATATGCACAATTAGCGTGAAAGGCTGATATTTGACTGTAATACAATTGTTTACATACGCTATATAAAATAAATGCTTATTCAAACAGGTTTATAACTGGATCTAATTTTTAATGAAACTTGCTGTCCACCTACTGAGACTGTGTTCATATAATATTCTTTTACATGCAAAAACCATAAAAGAGCTTCATTATTAAAATGGAAAAACATCTCTTTTTCAGGATAATATTGAACATAACTCTGTATGTTGTAGTATTGTAAAAGTGACAGATTAAAAAGCAAAAGATTTCTGGATCAAAGCTTAAACGTGTGTAAATTCACTTTTTGTTTATTTTTACTGAATAGTGTTTATACTATACTGTAATCCTGAATATACTGTTACAACTAAAATACAGATTGCGGATTCTCATGATTAGAGTAATCAGTCAGCAAAGAAATAGTTTTTAGACAGAAATTTCAAATTGCTTTCCGATTTATTCCTTTAATTAAATTACTGTAATATCAAAAAACTTTATTATACAATTATCGTTTGAATTCTTAAGCATGCTGCCACTGTAACATACATATGCATTTAAATTTTCATGCCTAATTATGATAAAAATTAATGGCTGGAGTCAATGTTAATTGCTTGGAAATTTACAAGTTCAAACCCAAAGCCAAGCACTTATCTAAAAGTTATTTATTGAGTGGAAAATCTGAAATTTTCAGATATCTACATGTTTTCAAAACCAGCGATTTGAGTTGGGTAGCTGGGTTTGAAGACATGTAGATGTCTGAAAATTTCAGATTTTCCACTCAATAGATAACTTTTAGATAAGTGCTTGGCTTTGGGTTGGTATTTTTCGATCTAGTGTCTGAACCTACCCTGACACCTCTCTGAGGAGTGCCAAAGAACGAAACCATGGTCAGAGGTTTGGGAGGGGGTTCCTGACAGAGATATTTTAAGTGCTGGCTCCGGCTAAGCATTTATCATAAAGCTTGTAGAGGAATTGGCAATCCTCATTGTTTATAACTTAAAAGCTTAAGAGATAGGGTCATGTGATCTATGACTCTTATTTTGTCTATTCACAAATTCACACACATGAAATCACAATGGAGCGGCAATCCGGGATCCTTGAGTTCTAGAGTTCGTCACTCTACCGTTGTCCTAAACATGACTCATGGCAATTCGATATTGTAAATAAAAATATATAAAATTTTTATAAGTTTTAATGACATTTCAAAAAAGTGAGAAAAGCAATTGTTATATTAAAATATTGTGATATAAAACATGGTCACTCACAATACATCAAGAAAAGTATTAATTGCAAACAGCGTGAACGTATATTCTATACCTCACTGATGAAATGGTGTTTTGTAAACTTATATATTTTATTATTTTTAGCAATCGCTAGCTTGAAGTATATCATTAAAATATTACAAAAAAGTATTATGCAAGAAATTTATTCAGACATTAAATTCAACCAGAAAAATCATATCAATCATAATAGATAAGAAACTGCTTTGAAAAATTCAATGAGAGGAAATAAAATTTGAAGACGAGTAGGAAAGGGCGTTTATTAACAAAACTGAAAATATAATTTATAATAATCATATCAATAAAATCAATCATGATAAATATATAAAAAAAAAAACTGCTTTGAAAAATTCAACGAGGAAATAAAATTTGAAGATGAGTAGGAAAGGGCGTTTATTAACAAAATTGAAAATATAACTTCTAATTTACGCAGAAAGACAAAAAATGGTTTTGATTCTTTATATAAAATATCATCTCTGAAATAATATAGTAATTAATTATTTAATATTTTTTATTAACATGATATTCTTACAACAGTAGTTCATCTGTAACGTTAAAAATGGCCTAAATCACCATCACTGTCTTACCTCTACGTCAATGTCCACATAAGATTTAAAGGTACTTTTGATCATTTCAGTTCTTCATAAGATTATATTTCTATTGAAATAATTAATATTTAAAAATTTGCTTCGGCATTTTCATAAAACATAGCTGATTTTATTAAAATTCTAATCTTTACGCAGCGCAGTGCAATCAACTAATTGAAGCTCCATTATAGTGAGTCTACCTTACGATGCCCTCTATTAATGAAAATAATAACTGAAATGTTGACTTCGTATTCTTTATATTTTGTCAATTTTTGATAAGAAAACATTGGGAAATAATAATAATTAAATGATAGATTAAATTAAATTGTGTAAAAGTTAATTTTTTTTTATATCAAGTTATATATAGAGCTCGCAAAATAAAGCTTATTAAATCAAGTCATGTGACATCTGATTTTATTTTTTTGTCATATCATTAAGTTTTATAATTAATATTAAACTCTTTGACAAAGCGATAATAAATTAAAAAGATTAATTGACAAATTCTCTTTAAAATATTTGTCTAAACCAGGAGTCGGCAAACTGCTGCTCAAGAGGCTAATGTGACTCTGATCCCTCTATAGTGACTCTTTTTATTATAAACAAACACATTTTTTGTTTCCTCTTGTAATTTGTAAATAAATATTTTGATGAATCTAGGAGAAGGAAAATGCACATTATAACGTTTCTTCGATTCAGCCTTACTGTAGAAAAGTAATTATTATATATGGTGAATATTTAATTATTAGAAATTTGTAAATAAATCTAACTGTCAAAGTAATTTTTTACTTTTATTTATTCGTTTTTTCTCATGTGTCATAGCATCAGCCGGAAAGCGAACCCACTAACCCGGGACAACTGCTTGTAAAGCAGCTATCGCTGACCTCTTCCTTAGATTTATATACATTCTACTATCTTTTATTACTAAAATAAATGTTCACATATATCCACAGTCATTCAGAAATTCATATTTTTCAAAAACATAATTTTCATCTTTTTCCTTTTGCTCTTTAATGGGGTGGGGGGCTCTTTTGGTGGCTCTTTAATGCCAGGCGGGAGAAAGATATAAACGAAGTGACTCTTCATGTTAAAAAAGTTTGCTAACCCCTGATCTATGCAATATATAAGTTCTAATATTTATATTTTTTCTATTGCAATAGTATGTAAAATCTAAAGAACAACAACAACTGCAGCCTTTAAGTTCCGGCAGTTTCAATATAATATTTTATATATATCTTATGGTCTTATGTGTTGTTTTTTTTTTTTAATGTGTCAAATGCGTTGACCGGAAAGCGAACCCGGGCCATCTGCTTAGAAGGCAGCTATGCTAATCACTAGGCCACTAACGCTTGCCTTATAATTATGTTTAAATGAAATGTATTTAAGTTGCACCGAACTTTTTAAGATATATGCTCTCAAATAATAGATTGTTATTAAAGATAAATACAATTTAAAGAATTTTTTAAATATAAATATGTTTGTTTTTTGGCAACAAAGTTTTTTTAATTAAACAAAAAAATTGTTTTATATGCTCATAAATATATTAAATAAGTCTACATATAAATGTACAAATCTACAAAGGAATATTCTCACAGGTAAAAATGTCAAATATTGTTTTTGTGTTATGTTTTCATGTAAAATAAAAGTTTTCCAAATGCCACCCCACCCCCACCCCCCTCTTTCTCACACTGGATCATTCTAAATTGTATTATCTTGATGCATCCATATCCACTTATTAAATTTCAGATCCATAAGCTCTTTCGCTATTACTCATCTTTCTATATCTAATGACTTGTGTTTATTCATTACTCAAAATATTAATTTACTATCTGTTATGTTTGTATTTTACTAAATCTTATGGCTCGGACCCTTATCATAGAGCTTACTGTTCCCTGACTGAATTCTAATAGTTTATCCAATAATAACTCAACAGTTAAATTCAATGCATTTAATAAATTTAACTCACTATAGTTTAATATATTAATTGACAATAAATATTAGAGTTACTTTACATTTTGTATATATATACACACATAAACCTGTAGCCATACAAAATAATAGTGAAGATCATTCCGACCTGATTAGTCCCTAGCTTGCATTCTCATGTCCAGAGGCAAGCTCTCCATTCTAGCAGCTCCTGTGTACAGGGTGACATCCAGCATCCAAATTGATGTCCATCTCCCGGTCGAGTTCCTCATTAACTTCCTTTCTTTCTTTCCTCCAACTTGCATGTCTACTTTCATTGTTTTCTTTCTACAGCTGATTGGCTGATATTCCCACTCATCAGATAAGGTAGTTATTTTTCTAAATGCACACATGCTAGATTCCCAAATGCATTAGCTTTTGTTAACTTTAATTAATGAGTTATTATGAGACTCAAATTTTTGTTATCAATGACAGAAATTTGATTCTCATTCCTTTAATTATTATATGTATATTTTTATCTTGTTATCACTTCATTTTATTTTTTAGTTTTACATTTAAGAAATTCTCTTAATTTTACAATTTACTAATACCTTTATATGTATGTGCATGTACCCCCCACATACACATATTATAACTTTCCCCAAGTTCGGAGATTAGTTTTTAATCTTTGAACTTAATATATATAATCTCTGAGATACTTTGGGGGTTTAATTTGTCTTTTAACATACTGTTGATGGATAATTTCCACCTCATTGGTTGTGTTTTCTCTTGATGTACTTGATTATGGTTCATTGTCATGGGTATTGTTTATTTCCATTTTATTTTCTCTTTGAATCTTCCCATTGGTCTCTGTTGTAACTAACATGGGTATTAGGTCCATGCTTTCATTTGTCTGATGTTGGTTTATATGCTTTGTTATTATTTTCCCCATTGTTCATACACACTATCACAACTTGTTTTGAATGATGCCGAAACACAATTCCCTGTTTACAGTGGTTATTTATTTTGTTCATGACCCACACTCTTGCTTAAGGCTTAAATTTATATGAACAGTTGTGCTACTTGTTTTGATCTGCTGTTGGTACTATGTTTGCTAATTTTGTGCATAGTATAATTCAGCCAATGAAAAATTTGGCAGCTGGGGTTGATTGTTGGTGGAGCAGAATTGTAAGAACTGCTTCTTGTGTTTTAGTTATACCCATTTTTCTTATAGATGAGTTTAAATTTTACACTACTCTTTCAGCCAGTCCATTTAATTGGGAGTGGTATGAGGGGGTGAGTAAATGTTTTATCTCCATTCTTACATGACTTCCTTGAACTTCTGTGATGTAATTGATGTTCCATTATGTGAAACTAATATTTTGGGAAACCCATAATGGGAAAATATCTCATATAGACTGTTCAGGGTTTTGTCTGTAGTGATGTTTTTTACTATTTTGTATTTGGCCCAGCCTGAATATGAATTGATCACTACAAAGAACAGATGATCTTGGAATGGACTGCAGTGGTCTATGTGAATTTTTTTATTGATATGGCTTGTCAGCTTTTGGCCATGCTTCAAAATTGGACAGGAGTGATATAGTGCATTACTAACAATTATTGCATTTCTTTTTAGATTTCTGTGTTAATGTTTGGCCAATGTATATAACTACATGCTAGTGCCTTTGCCGTAACTATACCTGGATGACCCTCATGCAAAAACTTTAATATTTGCTGTCTACCTATAACTGATATTAGCACCTAGTCACCCCTCAGAATGTATCCTTTACAGACAGTCATCTGTTCATGGGCATTCCAGAGTTCCTGGTGGAGGAATGGTGGGGCATTGATTAGGTCAGCCCTCTCTGATTTACTTCATGATCCATCGGTAACCATCATCTTCTTCTGCCCAATAAGCTATAATTTTGCTATTTATGTTTTGATTTTTCAGCATGATATATAGTTGACTTTGATTTGATTGATTCACTCTGATCAGGTATATGTGATAGCACATCTGCATGACATATTTGTTTTCCCTTCTTATATTTGAGTATGTAATCATAGGTTGCTAGTACATTAAATCATCATAACATATGAGGACTAAGATGATCAGGCAATTGTTTATTTCCTAAAATTCCCAGTAGGTGTTTATGGTCGGTTACTATAGTAAATTTTATGATCATACAAATATTAATGAAATTTTCTTACTCTGAATAGTATTGCAAGGACTTCCTTGTCCAGCTGATTGTAATTTTTCTCTGCTTTGGACAAGGCATGTGAAGCATAGGCTATATTCTCCTGACTGAACTGGGTGACATAGTCCTGCTCCGACCCTGACTTCCAATGCATCCATGGTCAGAGTAATATCTGAATTACTGTTATAATGTACCAGTAATTTTTTGATGTCGACAATGACTTTGTGCACATGAATGCTCTTTCTTCTTCTTCCCATTTCTGATTTCTTTTTCAGAAGATTGAATAAAGGTCTGGTCACAAGGGTTTTCCCTAGTTAAAATTTTCGATAGTTTACTAGCCTGAGGAAAGCTTGAAGTTGTTTCACATTTGTTGATCTTGGTGTCTTTGCTATAGCTTTAGCCTTTTTGGGGGCCAGAATACATGGCCCAGAATTTTAACTTCTCTCATCTTTCAGATGCATTTTTGGGTATTCAGCTTAGTGCCAAATTAAAATTTTTTGTAGTCTTTGTATAAGTGTTTTCTAAGTTCATTTTCAATAGTCACTAACATGAAGATATCATCAAAATATGGTATAATGCCCTCCAATCACTAAGGAGGGTTTCCATTTTCAACTGAAAAATCCTAGGGGCTGATGTTATCCCAAATGGACGTCTTTTACACTTATATAGCCCTATGTGTGGTCAATGTTAGAATTTTGGCTGCTTCTTCAGTAATTGATATTTGATAGCAGATGGCATTAAAATCTATTTTTACAAAAAAAAATTGATCTCTGCAGTGATGCTAGAGGATACACATTTTTCCAATCCTTTTATTTACTGATGTCCTGTAATTGCCACATAGATAAATTTGACCATTGGGTTTACTTATAATTACCAGGGGTGTAACCCACTCAAGATTTTTCAGTGGGTTCTAAAATACCTTTATTAACTAGGTCATCAATTTCTTTCTCGACTTTTGCTTTCTGGAAAAGGGAACTTCTCACAGTTTACAGATTATAGTTAACCCCTCCATGCTTAGTTTAAATGATACAGACATTGTTTTAATTATTCCTGGTGCTTCCTCAAACAATCTAGGACATTTATTTTTCATTCCTTTTCAACCTCAATCTTTTTTCATGAATGAAAGTTTAATTCTTTACTTTCTGAACCATTCACAGCCAATTAGGGGGTTGATGGGGGGTGAATATTATGTATAAAAGTAGTTCCACAACTTTATCCTCAATTCAACATCCTGGGGCTTTAACTATGTTCTTAATTTTGATAGCATTGCCATTTACATCTAACACTTTAAGATCTATTTTAGTTACTGCAGGGATTTTTTTACAATTCAACATTACAATATACCAATCAGAGAATGATATCAGCAATACACCACTTCCACTGTCAACCTCCATGGATATAGGCTCACAACAAGTCTAGAGGAATGGGGATTGAAATAGTTGAACAGCTTCTCTTTAAATTGATCCAAGAACATTTTCAGGAATCAGGGGCTCTGCAAGCCTGTTAGCAATCTCTATTACCCCTTTTCCAGCAAAGCATAATACTGTCACTATTTTGAACTTTCCATCTTCGATTTTATTTATAAAGAGATATTTTTCTATATGTTGGGCATACAGGTACTTGCCTCACTGATGTCAAATTCTCCTATAGCAGATTGTGATTCAGCTAATCTCTCAATGCACATAAATTTAACCAATTAACCTTGATTCTCTTCTAATGCTTTTGTGTCCACACCTTACTAAATCTTATGGCCTGCATCCTTATTGGAGAGCTTACTATTTCCTGTCTGAATTCCAATAGTTAACCCAATAATGACTCAATACTACTTCACTTAAATCCAGTGCATTTAATAAATTTAATACACAATAATTTAATACTTTAAGTGACAATAATTATTAGTGTAACTTTACGTTTTATATACATATATACACATAAACCCGTAGCTGTTCAAAATAATAATAAAGATCATTCCAACCTGTTTAGTCCCCAGCTTGCTTTCTCATGTCCAGAGATAAGCTCTCCACTCTAGAATCTACTGTGCATACAATGATGTCCAGCATCCAAATTTGTATTCATCTCCCACTCGAGCTCCTCATTACTTCCTTTTTTTTCTTCTCCAACTTGCATATCTTCTTTCATTATTTTCTTCCTATAGATGATTGGCTGATATTCCCACTAATCAGATAAGGTATTTTTTTTCTAAGTGCACACATATTGAATTCGAGAATGTTTTACCTTTTATTAACTTTAATTAACGAGTTATTATGAGACTCAAATTCTTATTGTCAATGACAGAAATCTGACTCTCATTGCTTTAATTATTATAAGTACATTTTTTATCTCATTATCACTAATTTTATTTTTTCACTATAATTAGAACATAATCTTTTTTTTAATCTTATAACTTCTATCTTATAACTTCTAATTATTTTTCAGTTCCATATTTAAAAGATAAATCTTTTAATTCTATGATTATTTTTTATTTATTTACTATTACCTTTATATGCCACACACATACGCATCACTATCTTTTTTCAAATCATTCACTTGGCTATATTTTATTCATATGTCAATCAAACTTGCCATTGGCCCTCACCATTATAATGTCTTCTTGAATTCATACAAAATTTTTGAGAAATCTGGAATTATATATGTTATTTATATTCTTTACTAATGCCTTTGTATCAAAGTGACTTTGTTCATTTGTATATTCTAGCTTTTAATATATATTTTTTTCTTTTACAAAGATTTTGGAATCAGCTCTGACCCTATGAACTTTTCATTTTTATTTTCTGATTTTTTAATTTTCTACCTTGTTCCACAATTATATTTCAAGCATAGTCTCACCACAATATAAAAAAGAATTCACATTATTTTTAAATTCAAATCTTCCATCACCACCTTGCCTCTCTTTTCTGTATATTTTTTGTCAAAAGACAAATTGAGGACTTTGATTTGAATTGTTATCAAAATCATTTGAAAATGTTTTAAGTATATTTCCTTTTAATTTCCATTTTTCTCATACTGACTGTGGATTCTAGATCAATTTTTAGCTGAGGAAAGTAAAAAAAAAAATCTTAGTTTATTCAATTAAATGAAATAATTATTTCTAAACATGTAGATCAGCAGATAAAATTATTGTTTTTTGTCATTGTTGTTGCTTTGCTCTAATAAATAATTTGGTCGATTTTTTTTGCTAATTATAGAAAAGCTTCTAGTCCCAAATTCTCTTTTTCAAATTGCATAGAATTTGAATTGAACATGGAAACTTTAAGAGCAATGGCACTAATTGGTTTAAAGTTGGCTCTGTGTACATCCTGACTATTTTTGGATAATTATCTAGTTTGGCTAAATGCATAGTATATACAAAGAAAAATCCATATTTTTTGAGAAAATTTCCAAATTTACTCAGTTCTAATTTAAACCCAACAGCCTATTATACTACTGGAGCTAAAAAGGAAAATGTTTAAAAAACACATGAATAAGTATTAATATCTGATAAACAATAATGTATTTTAATTCAATCTGACTACAATTAATGGAAAGGAGTTTAATCACTCCCTAATCAACAATGACTAATCACTCAATATGAGGCTTTGCAATGGCATTGTGACTGCTTCAACTTTTCTTCATTATTTTTCAATTATCTCTAATGTTAGTTTGCCCTTTACATTTTTTTGCAGTAGAAATTGGAACTAAAATTATTAGTTTAAAAAAATCTGAAAATGTCAGTATTGTAAAGAAAATTATGCAAATATCCAAATGAAGCTGACAACATCCTGATAAATAGTATCATAGTACAAAGAAATCAACAGCTTACTGATTAGTAGTTTTTTCGGGCTTTTGAGAACATATTTTTTTAGTATTTTGGGAAAAATTATAATTTTCAATAATTTATTTACATATTTATGTTTATTTATGCAAGGTATATATAAAATATTTGTTTTAAATTTTATAAAAAGTAATTACAATTAGATTTTATTTGAAAATGTTTATTTTAAGAAGACAAGTCATTAAAACCATAATTATAGCCAAATGGAAGCTGTAATTATTTGCTAAAAAGAAAATGGTTTCATAAACACTGCTGAAAATTTTTTAATGAAATTTTAATAATATTAAGTGTAATTTAAAATTTTAAAACATATTTTCATTGATTTAGATTGTGATAATTAAAAATCATTTCCATTTTAAAAATGGAATTCAAATAAAAAATATTTTGTTCATTAATTTTTATAAATAGGTGAAAAGTATGAGCCAATAGAAAAAGAGTCATTGTTATCATTATATATTCAATTTAATATTGTATTTTTTATTTTGAAAAGTTCAAATATTATTTTTTAGAATGTTTTGTATTTGTAAATTTTTATTTATAATAAATAATGTAAAGATTATCAAAATATAATATAGAATAAAGGTTTAATTTTAAAAATAAAATGTTGCAAACATGACCAAACTGACACTAGATCTTTTGTTAAAAGAGTGAGAGGAATTATTAGTGAATGAATTATTATTATTATTAATGATGATGATAATAATAATAATAATAGATTAAATTATGCACTAATATGCTGCTGAAAATGAGTTTCTTTCATTGAAGTATAAACCTTATATTTTTAAATAATAATAATTTATTTATTTATTAAAACAAACAATAAGTATATAATACAATGATATAAATTCCTTATACAAAAAATCTTGAGTGTGGAATTTAAATAATAATAATAGTAGTAGTAGCAATAACAGTAGCAGTAGCAGCAGCAGCAGTGGCAGTAGTAATAACAGTAGCAGTAACAGTAGTAGTAGTAATAATAATAATAATAATAATAATATAAAATAGATTAAAATACCATATTCTGAAAAAGTTATAATAAAATAAAAAATGGTATAAAAGATTATAAAATTGCATGAACATATAAATAAAAAATTTGATTATTTCATAAACAATACTAGACAAATGGGTAATAAACTAAGAAAAATTAGAGGCATGTGTAAAATAAAATATACAAAATATAAAAAAATATACATTAGAAATACAACAGAGTCAATAGAAGAAACAGAAAAAGACTATGACAATATAATAATATAGTACAAAATCTGCACCTTTTAAGTATTTTATGGATACAGGGACATAAAATAAATTGTGAGAATAATGTAAAACCAGTAATATATAAAAATAGTATATAATGAGAAAATATTATGAGTTATTATATATACAAATAAATATAAAAAATGTTTTTAGTATCATTAAAGGTTCCTGGTGGATGGTTTTTAGATAAATCATTATGAATTAGATGTATATTTTATTGTATTTGTCTGTCATATTTGGTTATCAATAACTATAAATATAATATTACATAAACTAATTATATATTGTATTTTAAGATTGTATTTTAAGATACCAACATATGTGCTTGGACTATGGAAAGGCCATCGTAATTAATTCATTGCTTTAACAAATTTCAGTCATGTATTGTATTACTGTGAAGCTGCAAACTACGCAATATTAAACTACACAAAACTAAATGTAAATATGGTATTATAACTATTTTTTTACCCTCACTAAATATCACATTTAAAACATGAATTTATGTACTGCAATCATATTTTGTTTGTAATTTAAATACTACACCTATTAAATTCTGTACTGTAGTCAAAAGCACTTTTTTTTTCAGAGCATTTTTTCGGCAGCCCCTTTACTACAAATTTTTAAAAACGTCGACCTCCTAGTCATTTACTTTACTTACTCAAATTAACAAATTTGTATAATACTCAATATTAAATATTTCACTAGATATCAAACTTTTCATTTTAATCACTTGTAATTAATGATTACAAAAAGTAAAAGGACTACGGAATATCGCATTATCTCGTGCTGCATTTAATATCGAAACTTGCACTAACGAAAATTAAGGCAAAAAAATAAAAGAATTTTTTTTTAATTATTTACATTTCTTGAATTTACATTTCTTGAAATAAATATGTAAATTCAAAATAAATACAAATATTAAAATGACTTTATTAAACATAAAAATAAAGTGAAAAAATCAACATATTCAGACAGAATTAAACATCAACAAAATTTCAACCGTAAAAGATTTTAATCAGAATTATAAAAATAAGAATACCAAATAAATTAGCTTGGAAAACTGAATTTAATGAGATAGGATTAGTGAATTGCATTCTCAAATCTCCAGGTTCAGTAATATGCAATTGGTGTCTGTTCTGATGCAGGTTTAAAACTACACTGAAGCCTATCTCTATCAGATATGACAATAGAAATGCTAGAAAATACTTTTGTACAACAGTCCATAGAGCCGGATCCATCTTGTAGCAGCCGGCCCTTTTGATAACTGTTTGAATTGTATCTTGAGATCCTCGTTTGTGCTGATGGTTATCAGCTCATATTGCAAAATTATATTTGGTTCTGCTCTAGTAGTGTATGGATTTATTAGCCAGTCTGGTATTTCCAATGATAGAATATCTTCGAAACTAGTTTTGAAATCTAAGTGAAAAGCCACCAAGTGATTGACATACAGCAAGATTTTTCTTTTTGGATTGTGCCTTTCTTAAATAAGTTGGGAAACTGAGAAAGCTCAGACCTTGCAATATTTTGCTTAAAAATATTAATCTGGAAACAATAGCCAATATGATAGATTTTGCTTTAATGAGATTCAAACTGCCTCCTTGCAGTTGTAAATTAACATCATTAAATTTGCCAAATAAGCTGGTTATACAAGAAATATCTATTTTATTCTTAAATAAATTTTCTTTCAAACTGGAATCCTCATTTTTCAAAATCTTTAAAACAGATTGAAAAAGCATAAAAAATCTCACCAAACATAAATCTTTTGAAAACCAGCAGACTTCGATATGGAGAACCATCAATAGAAATCTTCATCTCTTTCCTCTCATAATTGAGGGAACAGTCTAGTGTTCAAAGCATTAATTTGAATTTTGTTCATGTGATGTCTTACGATCCATGATGATTTTTCTATCATGACGTCATTCAAGGAATGACTGCGGAACTAGACTATTATTGTCTGCGGTATGAATGGTAACCGTAACTAGTAAACAAATACTTTTTGATAGCGCTAATTCGTTCTTAAAATCATAACAAGTTTTTAGCTGGTTTGTTATTCTAGAGACTAAAACACTACACCAGTTTTGGCGACGAGGATGGGATACGCGAGATACAAAAAAATATATATTATATTTTAATTCAACAGTGTTCTTTATAATATTATTCTTAATCGTACGTAGGACGCCGAATATTTTTTTTTTTTTTTTTACCCAAACTTTGTTTTCTATTGGATTTATAATGGCAACTATTGGGTCTTTAGCACCTTTCGACGTTGACTCACCGCAAATGTGGGATACATACGCGTCACAGGTAAATTTCTTTTGTGAAGCTAATAATATTATTGCTGACGAAAAGAAACGTGCAACACTCCTCGCTGTCTGCGGACTACGAACATTAAGTATTCTTCGATCTCTTATATCACCTGCGTTGCCTCATGACAAGTCATATCAAGAAATAGTAAATATATTAAAACAGTATTTTAATCCACAACCTTCCGTTATTTACCAACGTTTTCAATTTCACCGTCGTTGGCAACGAGAAGAAGAAAATGTGAGTGCATTTTTAGCCGACCTTCGACGTTTGGCAGAGAGCTGCGATTTTGGTCTTTCATTAACAGAGCGTCTTCGAGATCAATTTGTCTGTGGACTTCGTGATGAAACTATACAGAGCAAATTATTGACAGAAGAATCTTTAACATTAGAGATAGCTATACAGCGTAGCTTAGCTGCTGAATCTGCATTGGTACAGGTGCGTGAAATCCGTGCCACAAACACTCCCATGTCGACTGTTGATCTTATTCAGCAGAACAGATCAACCTTACCTCGCAAAAATGTTTCTAGGTTTTCACTGTCTTCACAAACATCCCCTACACACAAAAGGAACATTGGTGCATCTCAATCGGGATTTCCACTTTGCTATGGTTGTGGCAGTCAACACAATCGAGTGGAATGCCCTTTCAAGAAAACCAAATGCCATTTCTGCCAGAAAATAGGTCATCTACTGCGTGTATGCCGAGCAAAACAACGCACTATTCCTGGATCTGCAAACCAATGCATGGCAGTAATGGAGACAGATGATGATGTAAGTCATATCCATGAAATACGCCATGATGCTTCAACACCTAAATCCTCCGCACATGTGTACATTAATGGCAAGGAATGTAAAATGGAAATTGACTCAGGATCAGAATATTCTATTTTATCTTCTGACACACTATCTGAATTGTGCAACGGAAAAATACCTGAACTACATCCAGTAACAATTACATTACGAGATTTCCAGCACCACTCAATATCATTCAAGGGATATTGTGTTGTACATGTTCAATATGGTGTATATTCATGCCATCTACGCTTATTAATAACAGAGAGTCCCTGTACAAACCTGTTAGGACGTGAATGGTTCACACCTCTAGGTATTTCATTAACTGGAGTCCATCTAATTACCGAACCATCTATTCAAGATATCATTAATGAATTTCCACAAGTTTTCAGCTCATCTATAGGAACTTACAAGGGTCCAGCTGTATCATTGCCAGTTGATCCTAAATTTCCCCCAATCAGACTACGAGCCCGGCCACTACCACTTGCTATGAAACCTAAGGTGGATGTTGCTTTAGATACTCTGCTCCGTGATGGGATCATTGAACCAGTGGAAAACCCTGTATGGACAACACCAGTAGTACCGATTCTTAAACCAACAGGAGAGGTGAGATTATGCGGTGACTACAAAGTGACAGTCAACAGAGCTCTTCAGAATCACCCATATCCTATACCTGCGGTACATCATCTTCTGACATCTCTTCCTCCTAGCTCTATCTTTGCAAAAATTGATTTAGCTAAGGCCTACCTACAACTTCCAGTTGATGATATGTCTGCAAACATACAGACAATCATCACTCATCGAGGAGCCTTCCGCGTAAAACGTCTACAGTTCGGAATCTGTGTTGCACCCGGAATGTTTCAATGCATTATAGACAATTTACTTGGAAACATTTCTGGAGTTTTTCCATATTTCGATGACATATTAATTTGTGCATCTTCAACAATTGATCTATGTTCAAAATTACGTACTGTGTTTAAAAGGTTAGCAGACAGTGGATTGCGGGCCAATAAAGAAAAATGTGTATTTGGAGTAGATTCTGTGGAATTTCTGGGTTATACAATTGACTGTAAAGGCCTGCATCCATCTCCAAGTAAAACAACTGCAATTCAAAATGCTTGCTCTCCTAGGAACAAAATAGAACTGAAAGCATTTTTAGGTCTTATAAATTTTTATAACAATTTCCTTCCAGATCGTGCAACAGTAGCTGAACCTTTACATCGTTTATTACAGACAAATGCTACATGGACTTGGACACCACAACATGAAAAAGCCTTTCTTAAACTTAAAGAGGCATTGATGTCCAATAATGTTCTAGTTCCATTTGACCCTCACCAAAGCATTCTACTTACATGTGATGCTTCGCCTTATGGAGTAGGTGCAGTACTAAGTATGCAATATCCTGATGGATCATCCGCTCCAGTTGCTTTTGCTTCACGGACATTGTCTAAGGCTGAACGAAACTATGCACAAATTGATAAAGAAGCTTTGGCAATAATATTTGGCGTGAAACGTTTTCATCATTTCCTATTCGGAATTAAATTTAACATTTGTACTGATCATCGTCCGCTGCTTGGCATTTTTACCTCGGATAAACCAACACCAATAATTTTATCACCCCGAATGCAAAGATGGACACACATCCTCAATGCATATTCTTTCAAACTGGAATATAAACCAGGAAAAAAAGTTGCAAATGCAGACGCGTTGAGCAGATTTCCACTTCCATCAACCGAATGCGACAATCCAAACATGAATGGTGTCTTTTTCTTGGAGGAATTGGAAGATCCTCCTGTAACTGCTGAACAAGTTGCACATGCAACACGAAAAGACTTTTTGTTATCAAGAGTAAAGAACTATATTTTCACTGCCTGGCCAAGCAGAACCACAGACACTAAACTTCAACCTTTTCTTATAAGACGCAATGAGTTATCAACACACAAAAACTGTTTGCTTTGGGGGTCACGCGTAATTATTCCTTATTCTCTACAGAGAATTGTTCTTAACGAACTTCATTTGGGTCATTCTGGCATCGTGAGAACCAAAGCATTAGCAAGGTCATACGTATGGTGGCCATCAATGGATAGGGATATTGAGAATCTTGTGGGCAAATGCAAAAATTGTCAAGTCATAAGACATGCTTGCCCCCGTGCTCCAATTCACCCTTGGGAACCACCATCCACACCATGGTCACGACTGCACGTAGATTTTGCAGGCCCAATCGATGGGCAAATGCTTTTTGTTGTTGTTGATGCCTATTCAAAATGGGTGGAAGTGCGCAGAATGCCTAAAACAACCTCAGTTGCAACAGTCACAGTACTACGAGAACTATTTTCTACCCATGGAATACCAGAGTGTGTAGTTTCGGACAATGGACCCCAGTTTGTATCTTCAGAGTTTTCTACTTTTCTTGCTAGTAATGGAATTCGCCATGCACGAATCGCACCTTACCACCCATCAAGTAATGGTCTTGCGGAGAGGGCTGTCCAGTCTGTGAAGGAGAGCCTAAAGCGTATTACTCATGGAAATTGGGAGCAACGTATTGCCCGATACCTTTTGGCTCAGCACATAACTCCATCTACAACTACAGGTTTGAGTCCAGCCGAAATGCTCTTTCATCGACGCCTTCGTACATGCCTAGACTTCCTTCATCCGGATAGAGCCCCAAAGTCAGCACCATACAAACATCATCGGTTACGTGAATTCCAACCAGATGACACAGTATTTACACGAGCAGCAGGAAGGGGTTCTCCATGGATTCCTGCCATGGTAGAACAGCGTACAGGCCCTCTGTCATATGAAGTACGAACTGATCTGGGTTTACAACATAAGCACATTGATCAGTTGCGCTCAAGAACAGTGGACACTCTTCCAACTGTCTCATCTCCTGCTGAGGAAACACCACTTGCCCAAAATTCTCTACCCAGTGTGACATTGGAAAACACAAATAACCCGAGCTCAACACATTTCCATCCTACATCTCCAATTCAAACTCCAAAGGCTTACAGAGAACACTCTCAACGTCAACGCCGTCCACCAGTGCATTTCAAGGATTATGTTACATACTAAGGGGGAAGGAGTGTGATGTCTTACGATCCATGATGATTTTTCTATCATGACGTCATTCAAGGAATGACTGCGGAACTAGACTATTATTGTCTGTGGTATGAATGGTAACCGTAACTAGTAAACAAATACTTTTTGATAGCGCTAATTCGTTCTTAAAATCATAACAAGTTTTTAGCTGGTTTGTTATTCTAGAGACTAAAACACTACAGTTCACAGCTGTTATAACAAACTGAAGCAATTGTTGCAATTTGTCATTAAGGTTCTTGGCTCCTAAATGTTACCTATGGATTATACAGTGAACTGCAAGCACTTCAGATATATATTGTTTTAGATAACTTATAAAATGGTGATAATGATCAACCATCCATCTATCGCAACAGATATTATATTTGTCAATGGAATCCCTTCTTCCCTGAAAAATAACTCCATTAAATAAAAAATTGATTTGCCTTGAAGTTTTAGCAAAAAGCAGTTCTCCATGCACTTCCTGATCTTGAATAAAGTGAATGTATGCCAGCAACAAAACTTAATTACCAGGTAATGTTGACTCATCCAATTGGAGGGAAAAGAATGTTTTTTTTTTTGCAAATGAGTACACAAACAGTTCTCCACATTATGACTAATTTCATCAATACATCTTTGATCTGTGTTATTGCTCAAAGGAATCCTTTTTATAAAATCTTGGGCAGATGTTGTACCTCCATGATGGCTGGTAAAATCAGTTTCTTCCGTATGGTGTGTGGCTTGCCAGACTTTACAATGAGTTGGGATATATTTTATAATTCTCTTAATCCATCATCATTTTGCTTTGATGATGAAACAAACACATTTTCTATCATAGTTCTCTTCAGAATTTTATCTTTAAGTGATTGAAAATACAACAAATCTTTTTCTTTTTTGTCAGGGTGAATTCTGTTCAATTGATCTGCTAGTTTTTATGGTTTCATGGCATAATTGCTAAAGATTTTTTCACATATGAGGTACATGGGTAAATTTTTGTTTGATAATGATGGGGTGAATCCTAGCTTTAAATAGTCCAAGCTGTACTGTCTGTATTTTATTTTTGGTTTAGTCATATTATTATCATAAGAAATAAAAACTTTTATTAACAAATAATTTTGACAGCCCATGTGATAAGAAAAACAATACAGTATGTATTTACTTGAACAGATTATTTTTGTTCAAACTCGAATAAATAAACTGTATCCTCTGATTTTCTTTTTCATAATACTGCTCCTCAATAAATAATTTTATTCAAAGTTCAAATCACAATTAAGTTCACGTCACATCAAGTGAAACAATTTATAGTGTTTCACGAAAGCATGATAATACAAGACTGATAGATTATGCGAATATCGAGTGCGGACATGCAACAGTTTTTTCTGTCTGCAATTGCTTTGATATGTTTGATAAAACAATGCTCAGACATGTTTGTGCTACATGTATTTTCATGCATTTCTTACATGTGACTCATTTAATGACATATTTTATCTTTTTATTCTCAAATTTGGTATATAAAGGGTTTTTATCAAAAAAGTGTTTTTTTTATAATTATATTACTTCTTACCTATTGGAATCATAGATATTTTGAAGTAACTAACAAATAGCAGTAGTAAGGGGGATCTATTTGTGTTGTCATTGCCTCCAAATTTATTTATTGAAACTATAGACCTCTAGAAAGTTCAACTCATGGAGGTCAATATCAACCACTTTGGGAACTCTTGGTTTAAACCATGATTTCATTCATCTTATTATAATTTAACAATTTATATGTTCAACAGTGTAATCATTAAATTAGCCAACATATTTATAAAATATTATTTTTCATTTTTTTGTTAATTTAAGCACTCAATTTGTAAAATGATCACATTATTTAAAACATCTTTATTGCAATTAGCCGCATGCCCACAAGAATTGATTTTACTCATTTATTTATATCATCAATGTCTTGTTATTCACTTTATAATATTTATGAGATATGCCAAATCAGTTTTTGTGGATTATACAGCAAGTTGCAATTAAAATGTTTTTGTTTTGTCAAGCATTGTTAGTCAAGAGGTCAGTGCAGCCGCCTTGCAAGCAAGCAGTTGGTTGCAGACGTTTGTTGCAGATTTGCTTCCCGGCCGATGCTATAACATATGGGTATGTGTGTGTGTTTGTTTTCATAATGTGTTTGTTACACAAAATGCATATGATTTTTTTTTAAAAAAAATTGAATAAAAATATTTTATAAAATAAAAAATCAAATAGCTTTTTCAGGAAGATGACCACCTTTAAAAATCAGAATTGACGAGAAGAACTTTTATCTAGGTATATGCAGCTCTCATACATGTCATTCTAATATTATTCTAAACTTCTCAGAGATCTAAGCATCTACTTTATAAATAGGTAAGATAATTTCATGGAAAATGCTTGAGTATATTTAATAAAAACAAGCAAATAAAGCGCTCACAAACTTAAAGTATAAATTAGCATAGGTATTATAAACCATTAATACATGAGTCTTACATTTAATTAAACTCTATACAGAAAATTAAAAGTTATTGCAAATCAAAAATTGTTATGCAATTAAATTATATCTATTAATTAAATTAGTAACAATTGAAAAACATTTTCAAGAGATTTAAATTACTTCAGAGAATGAGACTGTAAAATGATAGTTTCAGAAAAGAAGAGGAGAAAAAGTACCGAAGCAACAAAACAGATACATGGAAAGAGAAGTTGGACTTATACTCAGTTTATCTCTGCAGAAAGTTCCTGAAAATCTAGGACTTTATTCACAGCTACGTGGTCTATATTATAATTTTAATAAATTTAAGGTTAAATTAGTGAAGGCAAAATAGGCGAGTTAATAATTAATACATCTAAACTGTATTTTTATATATTTCTATTTTTAACTGAAGTAAAATTAATATATTATTGAATTTCATAAATGTATATAATTTAAATGGTTTGAAATAAAAGTATGTTTCATTTATATTGTTCTGATTTTTTTTTTAAGCTTATCTGGTGTTTTACCCCGTTGCTTGCAACTGTATGAAGATTTAATATTCGCATTAAACATAGCAGATAATATATACAAACTCATCACTAAAAATGGGAAGAAATCATTCACAGATGATATTATTTCTAAATTAGCTGAGAATTTAAAATTTTATTTGTGCAGTATATGCTTTAGTGATGTGAAACATTCAGAGAGAGAGGCCATATATTATTATTAATATTGCAATCATAAAATTTAGAAGATTACCTATGCTCTTTTGTTTTCACACACTATTATTTTTTTGATTGAGATGCTTTTCATAACAAAAATCGTTTACACATAAAATTAACAGTAATAGTTATGAATAACTTAATATTTATTTCTATAATAGTATGTTCTATTGGAATGGTCTGTATTGATAACCAGTTCAAACAATTCCTGGGTTTTTAACTTCACATGATCACCATTTCTTATAACCGTTATTAAAATAGGCAACACTCTCTATATACGTATTGTCACACACTGAAAGTTAGAATAATCAATGGATGCCAGAAGGCTTATGCAAAAATCCCCATCTACTGCCTACTCATCCAATATTCCCAGACTAGTTTCTGGCTTGTGGCCTTCGTCAGTGAGGAGTCTTGGATCTGAGAGCACTACACCTAGATCTTAGGATCTAATGCAACCCTCCAGCAACCACCTTAACTACAAAACCATGAGTCTTAAATTGAAAACACCTTAATATGTATGTAGAGAGTTTTGCCTGTTTTTAACTTCATGATTAATGTAGTTTACTAAATTACTGTAATAGTCAAATATGCAATACAATTTATTTGTCCGTAATGTTGTCACAAATACGTAAATAAATAATCAATCAAAATAAAATTGAAATAAACAACTATTATAATTGTTGTTTATTTCAATCTTATTTTGACTGATTATTATTAATGTATTTTAGTTAATAATTTTCTGTATAGAGGGCGAATAAAAATCCTGTGCCATGATAGTCATTTTTTCTACCGATGATATTAACATTTTTAATTTAATTTTTTATGTAATTAAAAAAATAAAATCAGACAGCAATTAAGATTATTGACTTTTCTTTAGATGCTGGTCAAAGTTATAGATCATTCAAGTGAAAATCAAAGTCTCGAAATGACTAAGAAAAGAAATCATGCGAACATTGTGTATTAATTAGGGCAAATTTATAATTTTAAAAGATGAATATTTGAAAATTATTTTACATGGAAAAAACAAAACAATTAATGAATACATAAATATAAATTTAAGTTTCTATATGCACATTTAAATAATCCATTGCAGAGCAAATGTCTCTCCGACAGTTCTCAAAGAGAAATAGAAGGCAATATTCAACGGGCTTGGTAAATGGTGGAAATGAGGATTTAGGATTTAGAACAGATTTTATGTTTATTTTAGCATTTAATTAAGAATAACTAGTTACCAAACAACATTAGATGGTTATTTCAATTAGCTATGGGCTAGAAACCTACAAAAATTCTAAGTCAGATTGTAATCTAAAAAGCTTATATATGTCATCATATATATACTTAAAATTTCTACTCCATCACACATTCTTCAAGCATATGATCAAAGACATCTGTGAAAGGTAAATGAACCCCACCTCCCAAAAAGCATTTCACCCGAAACAGCATTTTTCAATTGATTCAAGTCACAATCTCTTACACATGTCTTCATCATTTGTTCATTATCTATCAATTCTAAATTATTATACTTTGGCTTACAAGTGTCAAACTTTCTGCACATATAACTTTGACATCAACTACTTTAGATAAATATATTAATGATCATCCGTTAAACTAAGATTATCCATAACCCAGATAAAAACTTTAAATCTCAGTTAAATAATAATATCTCTAGAAGTCGTGTAAAAAAATTTGATTTGGACCTGCTGAAGAGTACTGATGCAGCATGAAATAGATCTTAAAAGTCATTTGCTATTTTCATATCCCTTTATTCTTGTGTTTCTAGAATGAGTGGTGCAGTGAAAGTTTTAAATATACCTAAAATAGATATTACATATGAAAAAAAGATGTTGTGTTTAATTAAAAAAACAGAACATATTAATCTCTGAACTGGTCTAAAAGTAATCTCTTGTTTATTAATTATCAATGCATTTATTTGAAATGGATAGTGTCAAAGTTGTAAGAGCAGAAAATTTGACATGTGTAAATTAAAATAATACAATAATAATAATAATAATAATAATAATAATAATAATAATAATAATAATAATAATAATAATAATAATAATAATAATAATAATAATAATAATAATAATAATAATAATAATAATAATAATAATAATAATAATAATAATAATAATAATAATAATAATAATAATAATAATAATAATAATAATAATAATAATAATAATAATAATAATAATAATAATAATAATAATAATAATAATAATAATAATAATAATAATAATAATAATAATAATAATAATAATAATAAAAAAAAAATTCAATGATTTGTTCCTCTTTTCTGGATAATTGTAATATTCAACTAAATACATACACAACTAATAGAAAATATTCAAATTACTTTTACACTAAATTATTTTACATTTCAAAAGACATTTTATTCATTTATAGAGCAAGGTACATAATTATGTAAACAGGCAATAGTTAGAGCTGCTGTTAACAAGTATTGTCTGCAATGGGTCTACAGGGATACGGTTCAGATAGGAGGGTTAGGAGGTAGGTCATCTCATTCCTTTCATCACATCAATAGGGAAAGGAATCAGTCCTTATAAGGTTAGAGGCATTGTACATAGAATGAAACGGATGTCTTGAAACATATTTTTAGTTGTTCCCAGGTCTGAATCACCAACTGGTCTGGGCAAGTCCTCTTATCAATCTCCCTAGCCTTCTGTATGAAATTTATTAGGAGGTCTTCGGGATGCAGCCCACTTTTTATTTTAACTGTATTTAATTTCATTAAGACTGAGTTGAACAAATCTTTGCAAAGTGTTGTTTTTTAATGCCTGCGTTGTTATTTTCTTCACCACTTTCAAGTTCTACAAAACTTTTTCATTTGAGCATTTTTTCATTCAGGGGAATAAAAAAAATGGTGTGAGATCAAGTAAATATAGTTAACAGATAAGCTGAATTATGCTATTTTTAATTGTGTGCTAGCACATTGTCATAATAAAGTTTGCACTTTGCCATAAGTTGGGACATTTTCATTTTACTGTATCATGCATACTTTTCAGAACTTGTGAGTAAAAACATCTGTTCATTATAAATGAATTCTGAGTGAACTATGCCATTTGCATCCCAAAAAATAAGCATCATCTTGACATTGGAATTCAATCACTACGCTTGTTTGGAACATAGGGAATTTAACACTTCCATTAAACCATTGATAAATTTGTGTTTTTCCCAAAGCAGTTCGTTTGTAAGCTGTTTCAAACCTTATAAATGTTTTCCTGCCATTTCTCTAATAGAAAACAGAATTTTATGTTGTTCCATTTTTTCAACCATTACAAAAATCGACAAATAAGTGAGATATACTTAACAAAAATCATTACTATGCCACATCACAACTTCTCTTGGAGACAGTGATGGGCAGTAGGGGAGCTCCCACAAAAGTCATTTGGTAGCAGAATCATTTGCTCTAACGTTCTTGCCTTACAGAGAACGTTTCTAGTTATTTTTGGATATCCTCATATATATATATATGTGTGTTTACATATGTACACACACGTATGGCTGCTTATAAAATATTTCGATCATTTTATTAATAATTTTCATTAAATCTCCAGACGAATACTAATATATAAATAATGAATGGATTTAAGTATACATAAATGCATATTGATAGATAAAACTGTATGTGTTATAATATAAAATTGAACAAGGCAACACTCTCTCCATACAGTAGTGCCACCATGTGCCAACCAGAGTAATCAATGGATACCAGAAGGCTTGTGCATAAAATCCCTATCTAGTGCCTACTCATTCAATATCCCCAGAGTAGTTTCTGGCTTGTGGCCTTCGTCAGTGAGGAGCCTTGGATCAGAGAGCACTGCACCTAGATCTTAGGATCTAATGCACCTCTCCAGCAGCCCACCTCACTGAAGAAGGACCCAAGCCAGAAACTAGTCTGGGGATATTGGATGAGTAGACATTAGATAGGGATTTTATGCACAAGCCTTCTGGCATCCATTGATTACTCTGGTTGGCACAGGGTGGCACTACTATAAGCTGAGTTTTGCCTTGTTTATAAACAATTATGTGCTAGTATAAGAGATGGTGATCATGTGATGTCTTATTAATTAACTTTTAAAATTTATTAAGCTAATTTAAACATTCCTCTTGAGACTTGAAGTTCTTAAGTCTTTATTCTTTTTTTTTTTCTAGAACTTTCACCGGTCAGTTGAAAACTTTCCATTAACCTATTATAAATTAATTTCTTAGGCGGCTTACTTGTATTTCACAGTTGTTTAAATTCACTTACTATAAAAGACATTTCTTTCAATCTCTTTTTTTAAAAGTAACTGACAATTTTTTTTTCTTTTTTTGCCATAAGGAAGCAGATTTTAAAAAATCTTTTAATATAATATCAGTATCATTACAACTAATGAAAATTATCAAGAGTCAGTTATTTTATCCAGGTGTGCTTTAATGTATATGTAGTCAAGCATTGGTGGTCGAGAGGTCAACGACAGCCGCTTTACAAACAGTTGTCCCGGGATAGCGGGTTCGCTTCCCGGCTGATGCTATGACACATGACACTAATGTATATGTAAGAAATAGTAGCATCATAAGGAATGATGTTTAATCTTTTTTGTCTCTATTGCTATATATGTAAAACAGACATCTTGTTTATTAACAGCTTGTTTCTTTCATGTGTATTTTAAATATTCATTATAACATAAAATATACCATTGGAAATTTTTTGGTAGGTGGCTTTTCATATAGTTTTTGATATGGCATGTATTGATTAATACACAGACAAAATAAAAGGTGATGGTTCTCAAGTCAGTTTAGTTTTCATAATATTTAAACTTCAAATACAATTAAGAGATTTGAAATCCACACATTTAGGCTATGGGATCATCTTTATAACAAACTTTTGGAAGAAAAAATATGCACATACTTTCAAATTATTTAACATGAAGGATATTGCCTAATAAATAAAATGCAAATTTCCAAAATTGTAGCATTTAAGATAATTAGATTTAGTTAATATCCAAGATGAAAAAAATGGATGCCACCACAATGTTAAGTATAGTCATAAAAAAGGTTATTCAATTTATATATTTTAATGTTTTTATTTTTTTTTTAAACATTTTATTATGCAAAATACTGTACATGGAATTTGAAAAGGATAATAAAAAATGATGATCACTATCTCATACTAGCACATAATTGTTATTAAACAAGGCAAAACTCTCTCCATACAGTAGTGCCACCCTGTGCCAACCAGAGTAATCAATGGATGCCAGAAGGCTTTATGCATAAAATCCCTATCTAGTGCCTACTCATCCAATATTCCTAGATTAGTTTATGGCTTGTGGCTCCTCAGTGATGAAGGCCACAAGCCAGAAACTAGTCTGGGGATATTGGATGAGTAGGCACTACATGGGGATTTTATGCACAAGCCTTCAGGCATCCATTGATTACTCTAGCTTGCTGTGTGTGGCATACGTATAGTGAGTTTTGCCTGTTTTAACAACAGTTATACACAAGCATAAGAGATGGTGGTCATGTAATGTTTATTGGCTTAATATACACCTTCTAATAGCATGGCAAGAGACTGCAATTACAAGCTAATTGCCTTTTATAAACTAATTTATTACAATTAGCACTGACCTAAATTGTGGTGTGACATTTAAATAGAACAAACTACAATCTCTTGCCATACTTGCTTGTAAACAGATTTAAAATAAATCATTAACATATTCCATTAGATAGGACATAATAATTAACTAAAGATTAGTTTAAAGTTTATACTTATTCTTTCAACAATTCAGGTTTAGTCTGTAGGTATTGTTGGCATTGATTCTTTAAAATCATAGCTACGGTGGATGAAGGTTTCAATCACTATTTCACATTTGTTTTGGATGCCTAGGTATTAATTAGGTCTTGGTTTAGTGGCTGGTTCTTTCTATAGCATTGGATATCAGACTTTCCCTCTTCTAAGATAGGTACATAGAAGACACAAATTTGATTGATCCTTCATATGCAGATGCTTCTATTTTAGGATTCAGTGATGGTTTTCTGGCCTGTCCTCTGACATCTTGACAGAACAAGACAGATAATGGTTTCTCTACTCTTGCATGGTAGGCTTGCTGAAACTAGCAGATAAACATTTCATTAAAATAGAATAATAATAATGGCTGAATGATAATTATTGGCAGAATAATATTCACTGGCAGGATCAAGGTAGAATACTAGAAAGATCTTGCCTGTAATTTCCAGCATTATTTATATGATTTGCAGTTATCTATTAAATTCAGATTGATCTCTTGTCATTTGGTAATCCTTTGAACTATTGGGTTCAATACTTTTACTGAGATAAGAGTTTGTTTGTCCAATACTCTTATTTGCATACTCTTATTTTTTGAGCAGGAATAACAGCCTTTTTAATTAAATTATTTTAATTATTATATCTCCTAAATCTTAATATAGTAATCTGTTTGCAAGCATTTTAATTACTTTTTTTAGTATGTCATTTCCACCTTCTTTAATTGTTAAAAGAAAAACACTTTTTTCTTTCAAACTACTTTTAAATTAAATTTAGAATCTATTATCTTTGTTTTAAATTTTAGAAAATATTTTGTATTTAACACAAAATAACTTTGTAATTAAATACACTGTGCATTTGCAATATACATTTAATTTTTACTTATAAAAAAAGATTAAACTTCCACTTTTAAATATTGTTCATAATTTTTTTTATATGTGAACATGAAGTATATATATATATATATATATATATATATATGTGTGTGTGTGTGTGTGTGTGTGTGTGTGTGCATATGTATAGCTTTATATCTCCAAAGTCCACAAAAAAAAGTAAAAAAAAAAGATTTTACTTAGTACAATCTAATGCACATATTTTAAGTTATACAAAAACAATACACAATCTACAAAATTTTTTACTCATGAGCTTCCAATTCTTTCAACTTTAATGTTTTTGGTTGAGTATCATTTCAATAAAGGTTAGTAATATTTCCTCACTAACATATTTTATCCAGTGGTTCTTTTATTTGTTCTGCCACTCTAACTTGGTGGTCTTTTATTAATCTGTTCCGACTCCTGTCCAATTCTGCACTATGAAGTTTTTAAAAAGTCCTTTCATAATTTCCTCAAATCTCTGATTCAGGCAAGTTTATCTTATTATTTCTTTCTATCTCCTGTTTCTATATATTATATAACTTTCTTTCTATATTTACTATTGTGGTTTTTATCTCATAATGAAATATTTTGTTCTTTATCTCCACAGCTTCACTTAACACTTTTAATTGATTCTGTATTATATATCTTATCTGTATTACTTTGCTTCCACACTATGTTAACACTCTTTCTGGCTATTTATAAGTTTACTTTCAATTTCCTCTATGCTCTCTTTTATACTTTTAGTACTTACTAATTGTACATCTTCTCTAATTTCACTAATGTTTTCCTTTACTGCCTCAGTATTTTCTAATCTTATTTCCTCTCTCACTTCATTAACATTTTTTTCATTATCATTAGCTTGTGCTCTACTTCAATATTTTTATTCAGCCTTTTCTCTACTGCTTCTATTGCATTTTGATTCTGATCTGCTCTATTCCTTATCTTTTGCTTAAATTCATTCCATCTTTTGATCCATTTCTTCTATATTTTTCTTTAGATTCTGTTGCCCTTCTTTTATCATTTCTATCATTTGAAATTGAATTTTTTTTATTTCTAGTTTATTTTCATTTATTGTTCCTTAACTTTCTTGTCTTATCTTCTGCATTAGACCCTGTTGATTTTCTTTTATTTCTTCCATCATATTTCTTTCATCTCTACATTATTTTTATTAAGCATTTCCATCGCATCTTCATTTCCATATCTGTTGGCTCATTTGTTCTTTTCACTATTTTGGATTTTTGAAAGAAATAGGGCTATCTTCCTCAGTTCTTAAATCATACCTCTGTTCTTTCGATTCCATATTGTAATAAAAAAATTCACACAAAAACACACACTTCTCTATTTTCTAAACTTAGCTGAAAATTCTGCTCTATAAAACTTTATTAACTATAATTCTTTATTCTTATTAAATATATATCACCCTCTATCTTACACTAGATGAACACATGACAAATTCCTATCAAAGTCCTTTACTTGCCATCTTATTATGTCCTATCATCAATTTTCTAATGTCCACTTTTACAAAAATCTTATATATATATAACACAGGATGTGTTTATTTTCGCACAGCTGAAACCAGTTTTATAAAAGAAAATAATTCCTACTATGCCACCTATATGTATATATACTTTATTCTCATTATTGGCAATAACTTGTCACAAATAAACTTTTTTCAAAATATATGTTTGCAATCAACATTTTACTTTTATCAAATTAAAACCCACTACTTGTCAAGCATTGGTGGTTGAGAGGTCAGTGACAGCTGCTTTACAAGCAGTTGTCCTGGGTTAGCAGGTTCACTTCCTGGCTGATGCTATGACACATGAAAAAAAAAACACACTACTTCAAAAAACTCTCTCCATTCTACATGTCAAATTAATTTTAACTTAAGCAAAAACAAACTTATTATATTTAAACTTTTTTTTTCAGGTGTCATAGCATCAGCTGGGAAGTGAACCCGCTAACCCTGGACAACTGATTATAAGGCTGCTCTGCTGATCTCCTAAATCTATATGTCCCTCAAGAATGTGTTTAATTGCTGATAATAGAACTAATGCACTATATATTTCAAATATAGGTGGTCAGTGTAATCAGATCCCATGGTGATGCACCAGATTATAAAAAAATAATGTCACTGTCACAAATGCACAATCCACATGCAAATTACCCAAGGGCAATTTACATATGCATTCCACATTCTAACACCACAGAATTCAAACTTTTTCTTATAAAGCCTGCTAAATTGTTGATTGCAAATAAAGATTACAAAATACCAAAAATAATGGAACAATACTATTTATTCATGTATATACATCATTTGGCTTATAACTTAAATTTAAGGTAAATAAACATTTCCAAATTTTATTAAATTAATTTACTTTTAATTATGCATAGATATAGTACATGGTGGTATAACGGTTTAAAATAAATGATACTATTCAGAATATTATTAGCATTAATTATTTTAATGGATCCCAATCTATTGCATAGGCACATAACTGCTCTTTACTATCCTCACTGCTGTTCTAATGCTAACTGATACAAGCTTATAAATTAAGGATAATCTTAGTACTTGACTGTTGTGATCAGTTATAAGTTGTGTTATTAGTATGCAATAGATGATAAAATAATTGTAAAATACAGGAATTCACATCTGTACTAAAATAGTTATATAATAACAAATACATGTGGTAATTGTATGCCTACAGTAGAAATTAATCTTCTACTGCATATGTAGTATATAGTGAGTGAGTGGCAGGTGCATATGTATTACTAAAATGTATGAAAGTTAAATGGATGGCATGTGGTAGGAATTGATCATCTACCACATATCACTATTTAAACAAACGTTACTTGGTATTAGACCTGCAACATGGAGCATGCATTAGATCTACTGCACCTTTTCACATTTGTATTAATCCACTGATAACTGTTATAATCTTGTGATCTGACCAAAATAATGTGTACATGATGTACACAGATCTTGTACATGATATTTTGGCTAGATTTACAAAAATATCAAGAGGTTTATATGAATGTGAAAAAGTGCAGTAGGCCTAACATATGCTCCATGTTGCAAGACTAAAAATAACTAAAAGTAAAAAAATAATAAACATATTTATCATTTTCAACAAGAAATGTATGATTTTGAACAAGAAATTGAAATATGTATGACTTTCACACTAACAACTTTTAAAAACAATATTTGAAATAAAAAAAATATGATTTGTGATCTTAATGAAATGACACCATTCCACAAAAAATTGCTACTTTAAATACACATTAATGATTTTGGTTTTTAAATAATATGATGCTTACTGTGTAATATAAATAGGAATTATCACATTGAATCAAAAGATTTTAGATGTACTATTACCACAGAACATGAAGATCTCTACTAAAAAAATTGAAATATTTACAACTTTCACAGTAACAACTTTTAAGAACATTTGAAATAATAAAAAATGTGATTTGCATTCTTAATGAAATGATGCCATTATGCCAAAAAATTGTTACTTTAAATACGCACTAAACAAACAGTAATTTTGCAAAATTTGCAAAAAAAAAGTAATATGTACATGGATCTTGTACATGATATTTTGGCAAGATTACAAAGTTATTGGTAGGTTGATATGAATGTGAAAAGGTACAGTAGGCCTAATATATGCTCTGTGTTGCAGGACTAAAAATACCTAAAAGTAAAAGAATAATAAACATATTTATCATTTTCAACAAGATATGTATGATTTTGAACAAGAATTTGAAATATGTATAACTTTCATACTAACAACTTTTAATAACATTTGAAATAAAAAAGAAATGTGATTTGTGATCTTAATGAAATGATACCATTACACAAAAAATTGTTACTTTAAATACGCACTAAAAACAGTAAATGATTTTGGTTTTTAAATAATATTTATAAAAACACATTAACTATATGCATACAATACTTACTGAGATCTCTACTAAAAAAATTTTCTCCAAAAATGTAGCACATGATTGCAGAGTATGCTGGGATTTTCAACAGAAATGCTAATAAATGTATTTTTATAAACAAATTAAACCAAAAAAGGAACAAAACCCACAAAAAAGTATGTATTAATTGTGAGATTTTTACTAGGTTTTTATTCTTCTGGAACCATTTTTTTATATAACTAAGTATGACAGAAAGAAATATCGACAATAACTGAAAATGTCAAAGTATTAGAAAAAAAAGATCACGTTGATAAAGAAAAACACATTTTCACATGTATTCTCCCAGGGTTTATTTTCTTTGAATTTAATGTCATCATGACATTACACATTTATTGTGAATGTGACAAAGCCTTCTATCTCCCCCTATGTTGCAGGTTAATACCAAAGTACCAAACAAAATAATACGGTATAATGATTGTAAGATATTACCAGTTGCAAATAATATTACAATCTTCTAATACTAATGTGTTGCATAAGAAAGAAAATCAGATGTAACTCATAACCTGAATTGATGAATACCATATGTACATTCTTATCAATAATAATTCAAATGCAAGACTAGTTAGCTAAAATTTACATCTACTTCATAGAACCCCAATCTAGCTTTTCTATGCAGTACAATTGTCCTACACTCATTATTTATAGAGTTAACATATTAAATAAATTGGAAATAATGATATAACTAATATACACATTTTAATAGCATTGCAAAAGACTGCAATTACAAGCTAATTGGATTTTATAAACTAATGTATTATAATTAGCATTGATTAAATTGTGGTGTAATATTTAAATGGGAAAAAACTAGAATCTCTTGCTATAACTGTTTATGAACAGATTAAAAACAAATCATTAACATATTCAATTAATAATTAACTAATGATTACTTTAAAGTTTATACTTATTTTTTCAACAGTTCAAGTTCAGTCTATAGGTATTGATGCTGTTGATTCTTTAAAACTATAGCTATGGTGGATGAAGGTTTAAATCACTATTTCACACTTGTTTTAGATGCATAGATATTAATTAAGTCTTCGTTCGGTGGCTGATTCTTTCTATAGTACTGTATATCAGACTTTTCCTCTTCTAAAGTGGGTATATAGTGGACACAGATTTGGATAATTCTTCATAAAAAGACAACTTCCTTTTTGAAACCCAGCAATGGTTCTCTGGCCTGCCCTCTGCCAGCTTGACAAAGGAAGGCAGATAATAGCTTCTCTACTCTTTCATTTGTAGACTTGTTGAATCTAGCAGATAATAATTAATTAAAGCAGAATAATAATAATGTATCACATGATCACATCTCCTATACTAGCACATTAATTGTTGATAAACAGAGCAAAACTCTCCATACAGTATTGCCACCTGTGCTAAACAGAGTAATCAATGAATACTGTATGGAGAGTTTTGCTTTGTTTATCAACAATTAATGTGCTAGTATAGGAGATGTGATCATGTGATGCTTAATGGTTTAACACCAATCCTGCCTAATAGGATAGTGGTGGCTATGGTTGTAAAAGAGCCAAAGACACCAAAATGTATGGGTGCTGAACTGAGTTCAGACCCATATGACTATATAAGCTATTGAGCTTAAATTGAAAATATTTTGTATGTTTTCAATTTCATTCTCATAGTTTTGTAGTTAAGTAGCGATAAAAGGTGGTTGCTAGAGGGTTGCATTAGATCCTAAGATCTAGATGCAGTGCTCTCAGATCCAAAGCTCCTCATTGACGATGGCCACAAGCCAGAAACTAGTCTGGGGATATTGGATGAGTAGGCATTAGATAGGGATTTTATGCACAAGCCTTCTGGCATCCATTGATTACTCTGTTTAGCACAGGTGGCAATACTGTATGGAAAGTTTTGCTCTGTTTATCAATAATAATAATGGTTGAATGATAATTATTGGCAGAATAATATTCACTGGCAGAATCAAGGTAGAATAATAGAAAGATCTTGAATGTAATTTCCAGCACTATTTATATGGTTTAGAGTTATTTTATTTGTTAAATTCAGATCAATCTTTGTCATTTGGATCCTTTAAACTATTAAGTATAGATAACTCAATTACTTTTGCTGAGATTAGAGTTTATTTATCCAATGCACTTATTTGCATGCTCTTATTTTTGAGTGGGAATAACAGTTTTTTAAATAAATTATTTTAATCATTTATCTCCTAAATTTTAATCTAATATTATAAGCATTTTATTTACTTTTTTAGAATTGTTTTATGAATGCAATATAAAGATAGATAGTACCTTGTGGATTATATAAAGATATTAAAGTAATTTTTTATGAATGCTTAAGTATGCATATTTTTTCAATATAGCTATGATTTTCTAAGATATCATTACAGACTGTATTTGTTTAGATACAATAAAATGAAAATGTGGTTCTCTGAATTCTTTAGTATTGTAATATAAGTGAATGAATATATAATAATGATGGATATTTTATTGAAATCATTTGTGTATACAATGTTTTGAATCATCTTGAATTTAATGTTAGATATTTATTTTGGAAGTGTAGTTTGAAGATTATTTTATGTAACATAGTTAGAATTTCTTTGTAATGTCAAGAGAAGTATTCAGAATGTGGAAGATAAAGGATAGTGGTCTGGGAAATTAGTTGTAAAATGAAATCCTGGGTTCTAGATATATTAATGAAGAATATATGTGAATCATATTACTGTGAGTTAAGAATTAAATACTGATAACAAAGTTCTGTATAGTTAGTACATGGGCAGTTGTGTTCTTTCCATAGTTCAGTAAGAGCTAAGATAAAAACCATGACTGGAATTTTGGGTACATGATAAATATGTGACCTTAAGCACTGTAACCATGACATTTTCTACTTGTTTGAGCTATTATTGTATTCATATACCTCACTATAATCACTATTAATTGCCACTGGATATTACATTGTAAATGGTAGTTTAAAAGTTGGTTAGAATAATAACTGGACTGTAGAAAGTTGTCAATGTATATGAATGCAAGAGAGAAATTTTTTTATCACAAATAGTATTTAATTATTTATTGTTTATAGAGAAAGAAAAGGAATGATTTGATATTCCTAGAGATATATGAACACTAGAGATCACTGAACTCAAATATTTAATGCATATTTTGTTTGATTGAGAAAGAAAATGATGAAACATAACATATGAATGCTATTATGGTAATACATTATCGCATGATCACCATTTCTTATGCTATTACATCATGCTATTAATAAAGGCAAAACTCTCCATACAGTAGTGCCACCTAGTGCCAACCAGAGCAATCAATGTATGCCAGAGGCTTGTGTATAAAATCCCCATCTAGTGCCTACTCATCCAATATCCCCAGACTAGTTTCTAACTTGTGGCCTTTGTCAGTGAGGAGCTTTGAATCTGAGAGCACTGGACCTAGGTCTTAGGATCTAATGCAACCCTCCAGCAGCCACCTTTTATCTCTACTTAACTACAAAACTATGAGAATAAAATTGAAAACACAATATTTTCAATCTAAGCTCAATAGCCTATATAGTAATATATAGTGCCTATATAGGTACTAGATGGGGATTTTATGGACAAGCTTCTGGCATCCATTGATTACTCTGTTTGGCACTGGGTGGCACTACTGTATGGAGAGTTTTGCCTTTGTTGGTATTAGATTATAAAATGAATAAATATAGCATGAACAAGCAATATGTGATCCCTTAGTATAATTTGAATATTTTATAAGAAAAGTGAACTTGTAGAAAAGTTAAGTTATAGGGTTATTTTAAAATATTTTAAAAGTAAATAGTTTTACCAAGTTATAAATAAAGTTGTTTCAATAACTACATTTTTCTTTATTTAACTTTACATCGAAATGTTAAACTATACCTGAAAGGTAAAGGTAAATACTTTAGTGGTATATAAACAATATGCTTAATTCTTTCAAGATAATATCATATGTTATATTTTGAATAAGTGATAATTTTAATTTTAATTTTCTAGTTAATAGGCATTACTATAATCGTAATTTATTTCCAAAAAGGTAAAGCATATTATTATTAGTTAAATAAATTATATTTATTTATTGTTATTGTTTCATTATGGTAATGATAATGGAATATTATTGTTGTAATTGTAAAAGATAATAGTATTACTACTGTAATGTGTCATATATTATATTATATACAGCAAATAGGCAGAGTGAAGGCTATTTAATATTTATTTATTTTCACCGTGTTTTTTTATGTAAATATTTAGTCTAATTAATTTTCTTTTGTTATTTTTTTGTAAATATTTTTAAATTTTATAGATTTATATTGTTATAAATATAGTATATTGTTAAATAATAATAAAATCGTTAATGTTTTGGAATTCATATTGACTCAAGAGTTTCTTTGTTTGATGTTTTGAGTGTTTTTTGAATCTTCGTATCCACACACACGATTTATAAAAAATATTTGGATCATTATGATATTGCATGTGATTAATAAGAATATATTATTATAATTATCAATGTTATAGATCTTATTATTGCTAATTATGAAGATATAATGCCAATTTTAAAAAAAATATTTAATATTGCAATTATATTAAAAGTATGATGTTTTGTAAATGTCACATAAAGATAAAAGATTTGTCTAGCATAATATGATAAATTTTATTTAAAATATTATACATCTGGGTCTCATTTTATGTGGATTATTTTAATGCAATTTTGAAGTTATGTGATTCATGTTTCTTCTTAATATCTTTCATATTTCATTATATTTATTAAATATCAAGAAATTTAAATTATTAATAACTTATTTTCACTTGAAATGCTGAAGCTGTCTGTAAATAACCTATTTATACTAATGAGTAAATAATAATAATAGAGTTATACTTACATATAAAAATATCTGCAATAAATATTCAAAAAATTTAAACTTTTAAAACGTATTTTGTTATATATAACAGAAATAAATAATCTTTTAGATTTTTAAAATAAAAAATGAAGATTTTATAAACTGAAAATAATCTTTCTAATGATAATGTTTTGATTGCAATCTCATTTTTTAAATATAGAAACAGAAAACCATTAACACAGCACAAGACTGAAAATGGTGCTAGTTGTACATCACATCACAAATAAAAATAAAGTGGGTAACAGGTTTCTCTGGGCATAACTGCTGAGAGATTCTTGACTTTGTTTAAGGAGAAGCTACAATACATCACATCACACTGAGTCTCATTTCTTACCAGTTTACAAATGAACACTAGCAGTAATCATTAAAATGTGTATGAAAAATGTAAAATTAAATACTGTAGTAATAAAAAAAGTAAAAAAAGTTTGTCTTGTATTAATTTTTTCAAATATTTGAAATTTTTATTAGTCATACTTTATTTTCTTGTTTTTTTAATGTGAATTTTAAAATAATTTTTCCTTGTTGCTTTGCTTTTATGTGAATTCTGAAAATTACAGAACCAATCCCCCATTTTTCAAGGTAAGTCTATTTTTGTGCGATTTTTTTAATGTGGGTTTTCTGTGGAACCTATCTACTGCATAAAACAAGACCCAGGTGTATATGATTTTTTATAAGAAATTATAATTTTATTTATGTTTATTGAAGAGTAGTAGTCAAATAGATGTATGATTTTAAGAATCGTGACTATATTCTAGTTATTTGTTGTTTTGGTAGAGTACTTGAATATATGTAAAATCCTTCATTATATTTAATTAAATGGTATTAATTTGTCTATCATTATCATCATTCATCATCATCATCATCATTATTAGAAGATGAGCCTGAGATGTTAAATAATTATAAGAGTTAGATGAAGGGATAATGAATAGGAATTTTAGTTAATGCTAAATTTAAATATTATCTTTTATGAAAGAATTGATTTTATAGATTATTTAATTTGGATTATTTTATGTGTGTTATAAGCCATGAGAGTATTACAAGATAGTATTTTATAAATTAAATAGGGGTAATATTTTTATGCCATTGAGAATATATCTTTCGGGATACATCCTCAATATTAAACCAACATTGTATCTTGCTGAATGTCTCGTGCAGAGTTTCATAATTTTGTTAGTATTTTAATCGTATCATATTATAAGAATAAATAATGAGCTAGTTGTAGTTGAAGTTGTTATCATAATAAATGAGATGGGAATCCAATTTGAATCTTAGTATTTAATTGATGTATTTTTGATTTTCTTAGTTTATTATTTAATTAAAATAAATTATTTTAAAAGTTAATTTATTTAGACATAATATGTTAGAAATATATTCTGAGCTAATCAAAGTATTGTTTTAGTAATATGATTCTGGTAATTCGATTGTAAATTAGAAGTGGAGTAGTCGAAAGTGTGAGCTGGAGTGAGTATAGGTTAGATTTAATTTAGTAAGCAAGGGTAGAATATATATATATATGTTGAAAACATTTTTGATATTTTCTCCATGTATGAAGCATTATTAATATTACTTTTATCTCTCCTTGTAATCTGGTACTTTGTAATTTTCCATTTAGTGATAGTTTTTGGAAATGCTTAACTTTTCTATTTTTATAAAATCTTTAATTTATATTAAAATATAATAAATTGGACTTGATTTCATATTACTTTAATTTTATAAGTGAATAATATTCTTAAAAAATCACATTTGATCATTTTAAATATTTAAAAACTGACCTGTAAATATAACAATGTACCATAAATGTCATCACAGATATTTAAATATAAAAACTTTAAATCAATCACAGTTCAATGTATATGTAAACAAAGGGAATAAATGACCCTCCCCAAGGCTATGAATTAAATGCTTTCTAAATGTTGAACAAAGGATTAAGAATAAAATGAATCCACATATTTTTAGAGCTTTGATATTTATAATCATACCTTTGTCAACACTGTTGGTAATTGAGTGAGATTAATTTAGCATGCAGATGAAATGTAGCACTTAAGAGTTATTAAACTCATAATCTATTATACAAAGCTGGAGGTAGGATTTCACTTTTAACACCTATTATATCTCACTTATAAATTAATTTTACTGTGAATTACCAACAATATTGACAAAGGTGTGATCTCAAAAACTAGTATGCAGTCTGGAAGGAAGGTGATTTATTCCCTTTGTTTGTATATAGATTAACTATGTTTGATTTAAGGTTTACATATATCTTATTTAATTATTACAATCAAAGTGTTAGAAGTGAGATTCTAACTCCAGTCTTATATAATTGATTATGAGTTTAATGACTCTTAAGTGCCATATTCTATCTGGATGATAAATTAATTTCATTCTGAATTACCAACAATGTTGACAAAGATATGATAATAAACATCACAGCTCCAAGAATAGGTTGATTCATTTTATTCTTGATCCTTTGTTCAATATTTAGAGTGCTTTTAATTCATAGCCCGGGAAGCTGATTTATTTACTCCCTTTGTTTATATATTTAAACACCAAAACTAAAAATGAATAAGTACATTTTTTTAAAAATGTGAATGAATGAAAGTAGATTTATTATAACTCTATCCAATACCAGTTTAAAATGTTATTTTTTTTTTGTACAAAAATTACAATATTTTAAATAATTTTATCACCAGGCCAATTTTGACAAATAGTGACATAATAGACACTCTTGTTTTTTCTCTATATATTATAACCAAGTTTATTAACTTTTATCTTTAGAAATGAAACATAAATAAATAAATTGAAAGTTTATCTGTATATATTTTTACAATAATCAACCAATTAGTGTGTAAAAGTAATCAAACATACTTTATAAACAAGCAAAAAATTATTTTAAATTATACTTCAAAATCTTCACAGGAAAATTAAGAGGATGCAAACACCCTCTGGGCATTTCTTCTGTCAAAAGAACAATGGAGAAGTTTTTTGATCTTAGCTGCAGTTCATGAGATGCTGACCTATTCAGAGTTATTTTTCAATTTTAATATCAATAAAAGCATTATGTTAAAATCTACTTTAAAAAAACCTTTAAGTTATTATCACTTAGGATAACATTAATATGACAATAGTGATTTTTCTGAGGAAATTTTCAACCATTCAATAAAGGTATTATAAATTAATTTAATGTATATATATGATGAAGTGAATGTGTTCACTGGCAAAAAACTATTATAATTCATGACAACTTTGCATAATATTAAAATATACAATCCATTTTCACTTTGGCTGGATAAAGATGTTATTATTTGATCAGTTGCTGTGAAGATATAGACTGTTATAAAAATTAATTAAAAATTGTAAAAAGAAGTAGAAAACAAATAAAATATAAGAAATTAAAGACTTCACTTTTTGTACAATTAAAAAAATAAAATAATAACATAATTAAATTTAAAATGGATATGGATCAAATTTAGTAGGCAGTTTTTATTTACTAGCTGTAAAAAAGCATATCTGTATAGTTGGTAGTCTGGTTAATTCATCACATTTATTAAGATACTTAGATCTTTTCAAAATTTCTTTGGTCTCTCTGAATATTCTTTGATCATGATTATTGCACCTGGGTAAGACTTTGATTTTGAAAAAAAAAAAATGATGATTAGTGTCTAAAACATGAAGAGCAAGTACTGAGGATGACAAATAATTTTTTACTGCATGCGCATGCGCAACTTTTCTAGTATTGATATAATGATTACTCATATATGCATAATTCTATAAATTATAATATATATATACACCCACACACATTAATTATTAGTTGTATGTTGATATATAGGTGGTAATGGAGGGTTAAGCATAGCTGATAAAATCATTTTGCCAAAATCTAAATTACGAGTTGTGACATTTTTCCTTTAAATTCGATTGCCAGTATATAAATATGATACACACTGTTTTTGTTTCATGATATTTTCGTTATTCTAGCGGACATAACATTTAAGAATTTGTATTACGTATTCTCATCCGTAGTTTATTGTTAATATATAAATAATATTTGAATCGTCACAACTATTGCTATTTTATAATTATATAACTATTATTATTATTATATACGATATAATTAAACTGTAAAGTTCAATTATTTGTTGTTGTTTTTTAATTCATAAATTCATTTTAATTCTCTATATAAAAGTGTTTATTATTATTTTTTTAAAGTTTAATTATACATAAAAAAGTTTATCTTTACATTAAGTTCTTTTTTTAAAACAACAACAACAACAACAACGCATTAATTTATGATTCTCGAATAATTTCATTATTAATTTTCCCAATGAATTCCTGACTACTTCTTATAAAAGATGAAAGTCAAGTTATCTTTAAACTACAAGTATAAACATGTGGCCAATTATAATTATTTTTTTCTCAAGAGTTTAGTTTACTGTTGTTTATTTTTTAAACTAAGTTAATTTTTAGCGCTAATAATTACAAATAATAAAAACTCGGATTATGAGTAAAGCGTTCACTTGCTGCTAAAATCTGGTATGTACGTGCACATGTGCGTATGCACACAGAGAGAACAATGTATGTACAAATTTTTACTGAGAGAATTTTAAAATTCAAATTCCTTTTAAATTGTAACTCATTTTTATATATATAATATTTTATGCAGATTTAAATAAAATGAAAGCCACCTTTCCCTATTTTTTTTTTTGCTTAAAACCAAAAGCATAACTTTATTTTCATAACTTACTCTAACTAATTTGTAAATACGCCAACTTCTGAAAAATGACATTAGCCTACCGTAGAAAGAATGCTTCGGTAGAATGAAGACTTTAGCCCAACATTCATATTCAAGAGACTTTACACCGGGTCGTAGATACTAACTGGAATAAATATTTGTAGTCTTATCTTTTACTGATATTAATTAAAGAAAAAATATTTTTTGATTTAAAATTAAATCACGTGTTCAGCGATAAGGTTTTAGGACTATATATTTTGATATTATACGCTACATTTTAAAAAAAAAATTCGTATCAGAAAAATAAGAAAATTTTACACTATAGTATTTAAAAAAAAAAAAAAATCAAATACTGTACCGAAATTACTGAAAGATAGACAATCGTAGTTTGTGTGTATATGTTTGGATAAGCATGATTCATAAATTAGGTATATATAAAATGTGTAATAATTTGATTTATATTGTTTTAGTTTATTGAGTATGAAGGCTATCTCGGTTTTTAAATAAATCTTTAAAAATACTAAAATTTCTTTTTGGAACACTCCAAAAAGTCATAGACTCATTATCCTTGAACTATTTTTGAATTATCACTAGTGCTGGCAGCTACATGGCATAATGTTCCTGTGCGTACGCATGAAGAACAGCGCCACCTAGCGGCTGGAACTTGCATCACTGCTTTTGGTCCCCTACTTTGAATATCTCTATGGTTGACACGGAAACAGCGCCTCTTGCGGATGGGGCATAAGTTAAAAGTACCCCACTTTTTAAAACTATATATTATATGTCAAACTCACACCTTTAGATTCTCGAATATCAAATTTAAGACAAAAGCTCTACCCAACTGAACTATTATTGTCAACATTTTTTCAGCCATCTAACAAAATTATCTATTTTTTTAATTTTCTTTGGACAATTCAATGCATGTACAATGGGGGAATTAAAAAAGGGTCAAATATTGTTTCACAATTACCAAATCATATGTCACTAGTAGCAAATGCGCAATGGTGTTTTATACATAAAATTTGAATTCATTTTATTGAGGTTGTGTTGTTAACTATAACGTTATAGATGACTGCATGGTTTGATACAATAGTAGAATGGTAGGCTTTAGAGCCCATGTATTCAAGGATTGTAATCTAGCTATGTCACTTTGGTGCTTAATTATTTGACAACTCCAAAGATGATTATTAATTTTGATTTTATAATTTAATATTAATTTAAAGTTAAGCAAAGATCAAAACTATCTAAAGATGACAATTTTTGTTATCAATTGATTGTCCTATTCAGCAATTATTACTATTATTAGGTGCTATCAATTCGAAAGTGGACAATTATAAATAACATTTCTATTGAAATTTTTTTTTTGCTAATTAATCTTTTTGTTTTCTAACTTTGCCATCTATGCTTAAATCAAAATATATAAAATGCACTAACATGCACAAGCACACAAAGCTAAAAACAAATAAATTTGAGGCAGATAAAAAAGCTAACCTAGCATCATACAAGGGACGACCTAATAAAAGTTGGTTTTAATCTGAATTTAATCGACAGGAAAATAAAACAGTTTTTTTCTAAAATAAATAATCAGGCTCCTAACATAGACAAGCAAAGAAGACTTCTACTCCCTTATCTGCCAAATGTGCATAAATGTTTTTACAATATATTCAATAATAAATACCATTTATGTTTTCACACATCTCCTAACTCCAACAAACTAATCAATAACACCAAGGAGAGCCTACCACCCTCGCTGACACCTCAGGTGGTCTATAATATTGCCTGCCCTTATGAAAATTGTTGGAGGAAAGGTGAAATTTAGAAATATAATAATATTAATTATAATAATATTGTTAATTTTTCAGTGATTTTATGAAGTTTTAACGTTCAAAATGACAGCCTCATTTCAAAAGTTAGTTGACTAAATAGAGTTTGTTTTTATTTGCTCACTGCAATTGGTCCAAGAATCTTTAGCTTTCTGTTTTCTATCACTGGGCTAATCTTCAGCAAAAAATACTATTACTGGTTTCAATATAAACAGTAGGTGTAAATTATTACATTATTATTAAATGCAAACTGATGATTTAAGCAATGAGAAAAGAACTTTGTTTTCAAAGAAGAGAAAAGGTTACTTTGCAGATACATTTTAACCTAATAAAAATATTTATCAAAGCAGTTGAAAGTATACAGATAATGTTGATCAGATCTGAATGCATTCAGCCATCAGACAGAGAAAAAGATCTAACTTTTATTATTAATTATTCAAACATGTTCTATGTTTTTAAGCAATATTTTAATTATTTAATTTTAAACAAGTACATGAAAATAATTTTCTTTTTAAGTTATCAGAACAGCTAATTTCAGAGAACTAACTTTGATGAACTAAGTTTAAAACAGCTTTTAAAACAATTCTTAATATATAGGGTATATAAGCACAGACATATACAGACACAGGTATATAATAAGCCTGTGTGTTTCAGTTAAAACAATTCTTAAGCAAAACTGAGGATCATTTATGAATGAAGTTAGAACAAGGATAAGTATTACTGGACTACCTTGTCATATTTCTATTTTTTTTTAAATACTTTTTCTATTTGTTTTGTTACATTTTCTAGAAATTTTAGTACAATTAACTATATTAGGTATTAGGTCTCTAATATATTGGTAATGGCATTGCTCATAGGAGATTATAAATTGTTATCATATTCTTGTTAAGAATTGCATGAATAAATAAGCAAACCAGTATAAAGTCATATTAATGGAATATAGATCTCTTAGTTCTGGAAGTATTTAATGAATCTACAAAGGATGAGTCAAATATATTCTCCAGTCCTACTAACCTGCATGATGTTACTAGATTTAGCCCATTTGCACTTCTAATTGTTAATAACACTATATAAAATTGGAAAGAATATTACCATTGAAATCTAAAATGTGCATAATAGGAATAAAATAAAGCTTAACATAGTAAAAATTGAAATGGAATATTTGCATATTGACATCTTAGGAACTAGATTAACGTGAACTGTGGGAAGTCATATCAGAAGAATATACTGGTTAATGTCATGTAGAAGAAAATAAAAAAATATGATTTTATTTACAGGAAAGATATTGCAAACACTGTCATGGGATTAAATCTAAAAACAATTGACATCAATTTAATTTTATAGATATCCATTCAATATTCTATATTACAAATATTTGCTTTGATAATTGTAAAAAAAAAATATTGAGTTTTATGACCAAATGTAAGTAGATGCCAAAACTCACATGCAAAAACTTCTGATGATATGATAATTAAAAAACTGCAATTAAAATTTAAAAGAAAGGTAATACCTTCAAACAATATGAAATTAAAAATAAAATAAAGGAACGATTAATGAGTTTTGTTAATTCAATGATCTTCAAAAAGTTAAAACACAAAAAGAAACCAATTGATTGCATTATTTGCATGTGGTTTAATAATAAAAAGAAAAAAAAAATACCGAATGCAAATTGCAAAAACAAAAAAAAAGATGAATTAATTAGGAATAAAGTTCAATGAAACTGAAAAAGAACTTCAAATTCAAATGATATTCTACTTTAGAAATTGTCGTAGTCTTATTTTAAGTTTACCTTTAATGAATTCTTCCAAAGTAGAGAAATCTCTATCTCAGAATTAAAACATACTAAAAATGGCTAATGAATATCGTTTCAACAACAAAAATGTAAATAAATATCCAATTGTACAAACAGGTCAGTCAAAGAATTAACCTTTCAACGGACAAAATTTTTTTTACACTAGAAGAAAGTGATTGTCTTTCTTTGTTTTATTTTCAAATAAAATGAAACTATTTTACATTATAACTTTTTTTTTACAATTTATCAAAAATATAAGCTAAAATATGAATGAAATTTGAAATCTAAAATATTAATTTTGAGAATAATTAAAAAATAATAATAGAAGATAACCGATTAAAAGACAGCCTTTTGTTAGTAACAAACATAAGTGTTTGACAGAACATTATGAAAAATTTTATTCAATAATTTCTATGTAAAATCTATTGCATGTAAACATTACATAAATAATAGTTTTACAATAACAAATAAAGTGACAGAAATTAGTCTGTAAATTCATTTACAATCTAATAAAAGATAATACTGGGTATATCCATTAATGATTGTAGTCTTGCTTAAAAACACTACATCTTTTGTTTACTATTCCATTTTTCTCATAAAATAATGACATTTATGGAATAGAATTGGAATTAAAATATGAATTTTTAATAAACTGTAAAAATAAATTTTTGCATCTTTTTAAACTCAGTTTTTGCAATTAACAAATGTCATGGGAAAAATGATGAGAGAGTTGTTAATGTAGACTATGATGCTGTATTCCACTCTGCTGAACTATATACTAATTTTCAATTAACCGCTAATTAAAAGATTTTATTCATTAATATTTTCACCATCAGATTTTTTTGACAGTTCATATAAAGGTTATATTTGCACCATTTAATTTTTACATTTAAACTTTATATTATATTTGATAATATTTAACATATTTATTACAAATATAAGTTTACAAATGAAAAATATTCTAAAAGATAAAACTTCAGCTTTGCAAGTGTAGAATAAATATTTTGAACTTAAATACATAATAAAAATGAAAACCATTTTTTATTGGATGGTTACAATATTACTCATTCAAAAAGATACATAACAAATTGTTTATTATTTAAATTCCATTTTAAAAATCTCAGCAAGTTATTATCAAGATATCATAAAGCAATAAAATTCTATTTTAAAATTTAAAATTGCATGTATAATTATTAAAATATCTCAAAAAAATCTGCTCTGATGTTTACAAAAGTGTTTATTTTTTGGCACATCATAGCTTCTGCTTTACTGTAATTATGGTTTCACTTAACTTGTCTTGCTAAAGAGAAACAAGAATATATTTGATTTAAAATAAATATTTTATAATTATTCTAAAAAAATAATTATAAACATATAAACAAACTGTCAAGCATTGGTAGCCAAGAGGTCAGTGCGGCTATCTTACAAGCAAGCAATTATTTGCAGACCGTTGTCACAGGTTTGCTTCTCTGACAATGCTCATATGGAAAAAAAACATGTAAACAAACTGTGGGAAGTATACATTTTTCTTTCCAAAGTAATAAAAGAAAAACATTTGTAAGTACCCTCAAAGGCTGAGAATAAAAAGTATATCCATCAGTGGTATTGTTAGCTTCTTTGTATTAAGTTCTCTGAATTATATTGACATTTTCAGATTTTTTAAAAACTAATAATATAAATTTTAGTTCCAGTTTTTGCTATTAAATGATCACAAAACAAGCAAAATAGCATTATAGATAGCTACAAGAGAATGGACAAAATACAAGATGTAGTTGATAGTGAGCCTGTTAAATAGTTTTGCTCAAACTCATAGTATTAGTCTAGTAAAACATCTAAAGTCCTGATTAATAAATAAAGGCTATACTAATAGAAAAGAAAAATAATAAAGATTTTTATTATTTTTGAACCAATTAGATCTATACTGTGAACAAATCAAATAACACCTTTATAATGGTAGTATTAGATTCTGGATTAAATAAAATTATTTATAAATTTTAATTGATTAAATTGTATTTTACAAATTTTTTTTTTAAATATCATTTAATTAAAATAACCTTGATAATCTCTATTTAGCTCAAAAATTATTTATTTAAAAAAAAAATTTTGTATTAAACCTGCAACTGTTATAACCAGTCTATTATATGCCTTAATTTCATATTATTTTTAAAATTGAACAGGTGTCTATCTTAGTATCTTTCTAAATATCTGTATTTTGCAAAAATCAAATTAGTTTAAATCATGGCCCCCACTTTTCTAATTTAGCAGTACCTCTCATACCAGCTGTAACCAAATGATTGTAATTTTTTTTCCATCTTTTTTAAATGACCACTTTCTTTTTCTACTTTTTAAGACAACTATTACTAATATCTACAATTGCAAAAAGCAAATTTATTTTGTTATAATAACTGATTGTAAGAAATCAATCAACTAAACACTAATAATTTCATTTTTCCATTTTTATGATTTTATGGCAGTACTTTTTAAAACTTTTTATACAAATATTTAATGCTTATTGTAAATAATGCTTATAATAAAAAAAATCAAAGTTGAAATGATATTTACATAAAACAAATACTTTTCTTATGAGCAATATTATATATTGCTTGTTTGCTTGTATTCTGTAGCTTTGAAAACCATGTTTTAACTCATTGTGGATTAAAAGTGATTTAAAAGTGAAATTAACATTTGCCTATTATGAAGTTTGAAAAATTCCATTAAATTTTATTTATTAAATAAATGATTCTACAATTTATAATTTTTCTCATGTGTCATAGCATCAGCCGGGAAGTGAACTCGCTAACCCGGAACAATTGCTTGTAAGCAGCTGTCGCTGACCTCTCGACCACCAATGCTTGACTATAATTTATAATTTTTATAAGCATATTCTTGCCGTTTTATTTATACATAAAAATACTTCATTACGTCTTTGTATGTATATGATATTCAAGACAAAACATTTGAATATAATTAAATAAAATATTTTCTTGATTCATTCCTTTTTAAATGATTTTAAATATTTTTATGTTTTGACTTTAAATTTTGTAAATGGTATTAGAATCACTAATAAAAAAATGATTGTAAAGATAGTCAAGCATTGGTGGTTGAGAGATCAGTGACAGCTGCTTTACAAGCAGTTGTCCCGGGTTAGCGGGTTCGCTTCCCGGCTGATGCTATGACCCATGAGAAAAAAAACGATTGTAAAGATAGTTCAAAAGCTTTTTATTTCAAGAGTTTATAAATAAATTTTGACCATACTCCAACAGATAAAATCTTACTCTTCTTTTCCTAATCGTATTTCTCACCAAAATAAATAAAAAAAAAAACCGGTCACATTTATTTTTTTCGGACTAAGAATATCAATAGTGGAAGGGGTTTACATTTTTATAATCACAACAATATATTTGGGATTACACTTAGGGATCAGCAATAAAGACTTAATCTTCAATTTCTAATCACTAGAGCTTAAATATTGATTTTTAAATCAAATTAAATCTTAATGACCCACCAAATTTACTTTTCCTAAGAGATAAATGATCCTTTAGACATATAAATTTAACTTTTTTTTTTTTTTTTATAAAAAATAGAATAAAATGATTGACCATTTATAAATCAATATCCTGTCTTACATACTATTTGGGAAAAAATATATGATGTTCTTTCACTGGATTGTGAGTCAATCTCAGTATTACATGCTAACCTTTGTTATTGTTTCTTTTCTATTACTTACTACTTTCATTTTGTTTTTCTTCTCATGCTCTAGGTGTTACAAACACAATGATTAATTTTAAGTCGATATAAATTGTTACCAAAAATTAATTTTTGTCATCAAATTATATGATCGGACATGGCAAAGTGCTAGTTTGCTCCCCTCTTCCCTAAATACTTTTTTATTTTGTCAATGTGTGTTTACTATATATACTGAATGATGATCATGTGATGTTTATACTGAATATATTTCAAACTTACTCTGTCACATTTTTTTTGCTACTTACTATGTATAAATCCTTGTAAAGTTCAATAAAGTTACTGTTGAAAGACAACATTTAATCAAATTTGGATAAAAAATCTAGTTTAATCCCATTGAATTAGAATGTCTAAAGATTACCATTGGAAGTATATAATTTTTAATAAATAAAAACAGAATTCAAACACGAATTACTGCTAACATCCATAGTTTTTTAAATGCAATTTTAGTAGATTTAATTGTTATAAGAACAATTAGAAATATTAGCCATCTTTAGCATAGGATACAATTTTTTGAAGCTAGCCATGTTAATTAGAATAGAGATTTGTAAAACAATGACAAAGCTTATGGAATCGGAATTTAAAAATAAACTCCATCTCATCAACTATATTAAAGCTTGAAGAAATCAATAATGATTCACAATCTTTATTTAAATGCAAAAGTGCTATAATTTATTTCTTGTTTTGTCACAGCGTAAAGTAGTTTAGTGGGTTTTTTTCTCATGTGTCATAGCATCAGCCGGGAAGCGAACCCGCTAACCCCGGGACAACTACTTGCTGACCTCTCGACCACCAATGCTTGACAAGTGGTTTATTGTTGAAATTCTTATTCTATAAGTCCTACTATTTTATAATTTAATTACGGTTCATACTAATTAACATTAATTAATATCAAAGAGTTGAAAGCAATTTTTATGAATAATAATAATTTGTTAATCTTTTTTTAAAGAAAAATAATTTTAATTAAATTTTCCTACGGAGATACACTTTTAAATAAATACCTTTCAGTATTTTAAAAGAGAAAGTCCCCAAGGTGGAATCGAAAGATGCAGAAGAAAACAAAAATAAAACAAATAAAGACTATTTTTAGAACTGAGAATATCAAACCAGATAATACTAAAAATACAAAGTTCTTTGATTGTAAAAGTATATAATATATTATGTCTACAAAAATAATAGAAAATGAAGTAATTATTATCGGGAACAAAAATTTAAAGGCTAGATTTAACAAGATAAAAAGATTATAAAGAATAAAATGAGATTGTAAAAGTTTGTCATTCTGTCTGTAACAAATCATATAAAACAGATTAAAAACGGGAAAAAACATATAGCAATTCTGTAAATCTGACCGTTAAGGCCACACTTTTGCTTTCCTAGTTCATGAAATACTCATAGTAGAGGAAAATATTGCGATCATGCTGAAAATTGAGTTTCAATTTCGAACGAATTATCACGAAGTTTTTAAAATCCGCTTCAGGGAATTTTAGGATGATATCCGAATTTATATATATATGTATGTATGTGCATATATGTGAACGTATATGTTCTATGTGATTGAATTTTGTTCCCACGAAACCTATACAAAATTTTGCGATGTTTTCATTGGATGACAATATCTCCTCATGGAAAGTTCTGATTTGAAGAAACTCAATTTCCAGCTTCCCAAAAAATTTAACCTTTTTAACCTTTTTGAAGTAAAATTTTAATATATATATATGTGTGTGTGTGCCTTTCCAGTCTTATTATAAACAATTAATTATTAATGGTTAGATTAAACGCTGTTACAAAATATCTAAGGGTTATAGTGTATAATATGCAAATAATACAGAAATATTGCGATAAGATAAAAAATATTACACCAGAAAATAGATTAAAAAATTAATAATTTTATAGTAAAAAAAAAAAAACAGCAAAATAATAATGAATACAATGTTCGAAAATCGCAAAAATTAAATCGATTTTTAAAATGTAAAAATAAAATAGAGATATTATTAATTCAAGTAGAATTAAAAATAATAGTATAAATTCATATACAGTATATAGTTCTGAGGCTGAAACAAATTTAGAGTCAAGTTCAATGCTTAATAGAACTAAGATTAACTTTTAAAAGAATATAAATAATTGGATCAAAAATTGGGATTCCACCTTTATTGTTAAAAGGATGTTGCCTTGACGACAGTTTGAAATTGTTGATTGCTAGTGATATTGGGATTAGCTAAGTGTTTCCACCTTTATTGTTGAGAGGAGGTTGCCTTGACAACAGTTGGAAATTGATGATTGTTATTGATATTGGGATTGTCTAAGTGTTGACTGACTTTTAATGATATATATATATGAAATATATATGTATTTGTATATATATTTAAATAATTTTATTATATTTTAGATAAATCCAAAAGTCATAAACATATATTTAAAGAATATAATACTTTTTTTTCTCATGTGTCATAGCATCAGCCGGGAAGCAAGCCCGCTAACCCGAGACAACTGCTTGTAAAGCAGCCATCGCTGACCTCTTGACCACCAATACTTGACAAAAATATAATACTTGTAATGCAAAATTATATATTTGAAAACATCAATCTGTTGTTTATAGCCTTAAAAAACTGTTAGTCATATTAAAAAAAAGAAACATATATAAAAAAAGGAAAACTGGTAATCTTTAATAATGATAATATAAGAATTTTAATTGTAAAAGAATAAAAAAATAATAGCAAAACTATTATTAACAAAAAAGATTTAAAAGATTCTATCAAAATTTAATGCAATTCATGATATGAAACAAAAAAAAAAAAAAATCAATTATCAAAAATTAAGCCTTAATGCCACATTGAAAATCAAATATTGAACAGAAGGACAACAAAGATATGCTTGTAAAATAATTATAATAAATAAATGATAGTGTATATTAAAAAAAATCATCATATAACTATCTCTGTTTATATTTAACATATGCTTTTATAAAGAGTTTTTTTATTCTATTCCAAATGCCATCTCTTCTAAACTTAAGTAATCAGTGGGTTTAATACATTATTGCCTATCAAAGCACAGATTTAATAGTGGCTTTACATATGGAAGCATTAGAACTCTGCATTCCCTTGGTAGAATATATCCAAGTTATGATTTCTTTAATAGATTTAATATTTATGTAACCTGAAGTTTAAATTTTTATATTAATTTAAAAAAATAAACTTTTAATTTATTTTCATACATCAGTAAAAATGTTGACTTCAGTTTTGAATAAAGATTTTAAATAGATTTGGCATATTTATATCTAAAAGCAAATTTAGATTTTGAAAAAAAAAAAAGTTAACCAAAGATACAGTTGGCTTCTGTGAGAATTATTATTGAGAAATTTAGGGTGAATTCAGCTACTTTGTTGAATATATTGGGGAAGTAAGTCATAGAATGATAGAAGAAAATTTGGATATGAGTCAGATGACATTTGAAAATTATGAGGTTTTTATAGAAAAGATAATCGTAGAAAAAGATTTAATAATAATAAAAATAACTATAATAATAAACAGTCTCTCAAAAATGAGTATGGACATTCCAATTCCAAAAAAAAAGAAAAGAAATAAACTATTCTAGAAATGAGTTTTGTGATATACGAACCAATCTGTGAAACATAGATAAGTCCACACACAGAACATGCATGCCAGTTTTTTTGTTTACTTGATATTTTATGACGTGCCATTAAGTTTCTCTGCAGAAAACTTTTATTTCTAAAATACTAAAACCCCATGTTTCCTTGTAGCTCTCCAATGTATTCTATTCTCTGTCATGTCTTTCCCAATGGAAATAATTGACTATGTGCTTCTTTAAATAACTTTCTAAATGAATAAAGTGATATATGGACAAGGTAGTAATCAGGATTGGGAAGAGCAAATTCATTAAATAAAATTTAGTTTAAGGATAGCAATTATAGATAATGAGCACCACGAAATACATGTATTGGTGATTATTTATCTTTTCTGCATGTGTGTGTTTATGTCTATCAGTAGTATGAGATAGTGTGGATGGTTGAAGTGACTTGAAAGTCTGAGTTCAAATCCTATATTTACAACTGGATTCCAGGTATGAGTGCCTGGTATTTCAAATCCTACATATTAGCCTGCATTCTGCCCATCCCTCTACTATGTATTTAAATTGGATACTGTCCTATACATGAGGGGGCAGAGTGACTTCAGGTCAACATGGGCATGATAACAATATTGGCATCAGCATGGGATTTGGGAATTCTGTCATCAGATTTTCAATGGTGTGGATGGCTGAGGAGTTGGAGATTGGAGTAGATTGAAGCCTGTCCATTGAAGTATAAGGATTTTCTATCTTAATATAAACTGAGCACTGATTGTTTATATGTATGGGAGATGATAATCCGGACCAAATGACGAGTGCTGGCTCTGCACGAAATATGTATATTGGCGATTATTTATCTTTTCTGCATGTGTGTATTAATGTATATCAGTAGTATGAGGTAGTGTGGATAGTTAAGGTGGCTTGAAAGTCGAGTTCAAATTCCTTATATTTAAAGAATTAAAGAGGATTGATGAAATTTATAGAAATTCTGGCTTAAAAATAAATAAATCTAAAACTAAACACTAAAACTAATGACAATAAAGATAGATGACAGAAAATATTAAAACTAATAATTAATTAGGAATTTATAAATTAGGATAGTAATTTTAGATATTGATTCTTATGACTAGGGATGGGTGAGTATTAAGGAAACATAGTTATAATGAATAAGCAAACTTTTAACAAAAAATAGATTATTTTATGATTTATTTAAATTAGATTTACAATAAAAATGTTTCTTAATTTTATTTTTTTTTAGTAGGAGAGATAAAAAGAAATTATGAAAAGTAGATTAGAAAAGCTCTGGGGTTTAAAAGGGAGGGGGACTAATTTTAATAATTGAAAAGTAAGCAAAGAATAAAAAGATGATTTAGATACTTTTTCTAGAAAATATTTAAATAATATAATATATACTCTCTTTTCTGCCTAAGACAACGTCGTACTGAAATTAAATCAAAAATAAACTTAATCAGTATTTTTAATTACCAACTTTTGCTACAATGTCGAAAGCAAGGTATATTAAAAAAGTTTGTCTTGCATGGTGGTCGAGAGGTCAGCGCGACTGCCTTGCACTTGCAGGCAGTTGCCCGGGTTGCGGGTTCGCGTCCCGGCCGATGCTATGACACTTAAAAAAAAAAAACAACAACAATTGTAAATGCAATGAATTTAGAATAATGAAAACATAAGAGGGGGGGGGGGATTCTAAAAAGAGAAGGGGGCGGTGATGAAGTATAAAATAATAAAGTCACAATATTAAAAAATATCCAAATTTATTTTAATATGAAGAACCTTAACACGCATATATATATTAACATTTTTGGAATGAGCAGCGAGTTCAAGATTTTGAACTTATTTACTCTAACCATTCAAACAAAAAATTATTACATTTGCTTCGATTAAATCTTCTTTCATGCCCGAACTTAGATATCTATAAGTACTATTCTCAATGCGCAATATTATGATGCTTCTGTATTACCATGAAAGCTTTTCAATTAAAAAACAAAACAATGTTATGTTTTTTTTTTTTTTTAATTAATTCACTTTTCCTACACGCAATCTATTCCAAAAACTAAAATCACGCTGAGATTGTAAACTAATGCTTCTTACTGATTATCGTGTCGTTCGATTTTTATCCACCAGGTCGTTCACACAAATCTGTCACTCAAATAATAAATCTGATTTTCGTTGGATCCCAACGAGGTTATCCCTCATTGTCAGATCCACACGCAAAATCAATGTTTAAGACGAAGATAAAAGAAGCAAAATCTCATTACCAGATGATTTCTTTGTCAATTATATTGAAGTTTAATTTATAGATGGATTCATTTCGATCGCTGGCGGATGACGCCTGGTTTTATTTTTTTTTATAAACTCTACCAAGGACGATCAAGTTTTCTATAATTGAACTTATTAATCCGTTGCTGAGGGGATTCAAGATGAAACAATGCTTAGTTTATTATATAACTGCTAGTTTCTTCTATACAATTTATATTTCTAATATGATTGAATAATGTAATTAAAATAATCAAATGCGAGCGGGTGAAAAATTAGAACATGAATAAATATAATATAATAGCAAATAGTACCAAAGGATTTTAAAAGAAGAATAACAGTTTTAAAAAAAAACTTATAGCTTTATATATTTTTCAGAAAACTATAGATGTTCAAATAAATTTAATCAAAATGATCAATACTGGAAAGTAGAAAGAATTTTTTAAAAAGTCTTTTTTTTAAATGATTTATAAATTCACACCTAATAACTTTTTAAAAGTTAAATAATAAAAATATAAATGCTAATGTAATCGTTTAAAATGAAAAACTTTCACATAAAGTAATGCAATAAAAATGTTTACATTGAATAGTTAACTTATTATAAATTTAAACAAAAAAGGAAATTTTAAAATAGTTTATTATAGGGCAATAGTGAAGAAATAAACATAATTCGTCAAGCATGCCAACTGCTGAATGGAAATGATTGTGTTTTTCAACCATTTTACTCTCTAGTTAGAATAGTTAAGTATCCATTTGCTAAGCAATATTGGGCCAGCTTTCTGAAAGTAAACCCTAAATCTGTTTGAATCTAATTTTTTTTAAAAGTTTTATGCAAGTTGTGGTCATAGCAAGATCGATATGCTTACCATTATACCTAAATACTTTTATCAGCTTCTGTTTTTTTATGACCATAATAAATCATGTTTATATGGTTTTGATTTCAATTATAATAACGTAAAAATATTGCAAACTGAAAGAAATAATAATTAAAAAAAAAACAAGGAAGCTACGTTAATATATAAATACAAGCAAGATTTAACCAATAGGCAAACAACAAACGTTAAGGTTATGGAATTATGGGAAAGTTAACCTTTCAAAGTATTAGTTGACAAAGACTACAAGAATAGTTGAAAGCGTTTCTAAGTGACATTTATATTTTTTATTCTTTTTAACAAATTTTAATTACTGTAATTTCTAATATTTATTTATAAGTTTACACATATATATATACTTGAAAATGTTTATGCAAAATCATGCTTTGGGTTAAAGAACAAATTATCAAAATATTTATTTTATTATTATTATTTAAACCTGATTTTCAAAATGTTATTTTGCTTTCTTTATTATTTTATTTTTGATATTTATTTACATATCATAATTTTATGTAATTCGAGGGAATTTAAACACAGACTTTTAGCTCCCTTTATCCATCCACTGATAAACATGACCACATATATGTGAAAAAGATAAATGAGCTCCAATATGCGTATTTTGTGCTGAACCAGCACTCATCAGTTGATTCAGATCATCACCTCCCACACACATATATAATCAGTGTTCAGTTTATATTAAGATAGCAAATCTTCAAACTTTAATTGTCAGACCTCAATCTTCCCCATCCTCCAACTCATCAGCCATTCATTCATATTAAAAATCTGATGATGGAATGCTGAAAGTTCTTGTTGATGCCAATATTGTTGTCATACCCATGTTGACTTTAAGTCAATCTGATCTTTCATATTAAGGTTCTATATGTGAGTGTCAGAGTGATTTAAAGTTAACATGGGTATAAAAACAATATTGGCATCAACAAGGGCTTTGAATGTTCCATCATTAGTTTTTCAATAATAGCTGAGAGTTGTAATGGAGAAGATTGAAGTCTGTCCATTATATTTTGAAGATTTTCTATCTTAATATAAACTGAATGCTGATTTTATATATATCATGTGTGTGTAGGTGTGTGGGTGTGGGAATGATGATCTGGACAAACTGATGAGGCTGGTTCAGTACAAAATATGTATATTATCTTTTTCACTTGTATGCATCATGTGTCTTAATTGTATAAGGTGGATTGGATAGGTGAAGAAAGCTTGAATGTCTGTGTTCAAATCTCCTCTAATTACATCTAAAGTTCAGTATATACATTATACTTGTATTCAAATATAATTTTTTTAATCCAATTTGTCAAAAAATACTCTTTGCTTTAATCTCTCTTATATTTTAAATGTATTTGCTCAATTTTTCAAAAACCAGTAAATGTGATACAATCAAATTTTTTAATTAGAATTTTTCTCACATCATATTTTCTCTGCACTTTAGTCAATTATTCTCAGCTTTTCTAAAACTACAGTACTCTAATAACAAGTTTACTGCAATTTTTTTTTATTTCAATCCTATGGATTTATATTTCATAATGCAATGTCTCTAAATTTTCTTCTATTATTAATTTTTTTTGCTTCAATATTACTCTTATTTTGATACTACTTTATAGTTCTTTTATTATTTACTGATAATTTTTTATTTATTTATTAATATATATATTCTTTTATCTGATTCTCTCTCTCTGTACATATATACATATATTGTAATGGTAAGATTTTGCATGCCTTGTTAACATGTTGCAAAATTCCACCACCATGTCCGAATGGTGGCATAACAGGTGGGTTCAGGGCCTGTGATACCGCATTCAAACCCAGTAATTTTATTCACAACAAAAACCCACATGACAACGCATCTATCCTAACAATAGCATTATTTCCTAGGCCCAGTGGTCAGGTAAACAAGAGACTCTTGCTAATGGTTTCACCTTACAGACCACTACTATATTCTACTATTCATTGATATGAGTGATACTAATTATTATTTAAATTAAGCAGACACAGACATGGATATAGATAATTTAAATATTTAATTGCGGTTAATTTACATAGATAAATATATTACGCTACCTGGATATCAATATAAATTATATCCCATGCCTCACGTTTCAGTGGCGAATATTATGAGACACGCTACAATATCTTAATGAGGAGTGCATTCGTTCACAAAGCTATCATCTTATTTACTTTATAATATTAATATCTATTCTAATAATTTACTAAAGATTAACAGATGTGGAGGAGTGGAGCTAGACCCAGCATAAACTTTATAATTTATTATTAAAGTGACCTGTGGCCTGGATACTGCCGAGCTATAAGAGAATCGGCTTTCTAAAAGGATAATCGCAGAAGAAATGTTGGAGGCTGGTGGAATGATCAAACATGGGATCAGAGCCCTGTAGGTATATCATGAGAGCGGTATCAGTATGAGATCATAGTCTTTCCATCCTGACTGCATGACAAGGTAATTACAATTGGAATAGGAAGAGGGTCGGCCAAACATCGGGTTGGAGCCCTTACGAGTGGTCACGAGCGCGGTATCGGTATAAGGTCATAGCCTTTCCATCCCTGACCATGTGACAAGGTTCCGTGCTATTATATTTTTTTGTATGCTCCTTAAGTGTGAGAACAAAACGTTTACAGTATCTCTTTTACATTTCTCCGATATAAAAATTCATGTATCAATAACTAGCGCAGTTTACAACTCTAATGCAAACGTATTTATTTATTCTATGCTTGGCAAGATAATATAAATCTATCCCCAATCTCCACATGACTAGCACTTAATTTACTACCATTAAACCCCCCCTCTTTCTTCTTAACATTATGGCTTTATTTAAGATTTAACTAACCTACCATGAATGATAGCCTCTTAACAAATACACTAATTAATAATATAGATCTCGTCTTTATAAAACATATTAAAAATATTATATGATTCCCAAGCTGAAATCTATTAACCGATATGATTTACTGTTATGATATTAAGTCACAGAAGAGGGTAGCCCTTCTGCGAATTAGAAAAAAACATCAGCTCGGAAACCACGTGGGCATGAAATATAATCTTAACGAATACAATAAAAAATTGGATACCCAAGTAGAATAATGATAGATAGATTAATTTATGAGGTTCATTATAAAATAGTATTATTACAGAAAATTGTATAGATTTAATTTTAGAATTACATAATAGTAGAAATTAAAAATGAAATTAATATATTAGAAATATAGAGTTTAATTACAGTTCCAAAATAGTTTTATTCTTGGGTATCATGTTACCTTTAGTTCATTTAAGTGTGCATGCTGTTTTGGAGAGTCCGAGTTTCCTGGTTCAGCAGCAGTCATATTTAGGAAAAGATTTATTTAACAGAAGTAGCAGAATTCTAGGTTTATCACATTTTCGTGGAAATTTTAATATTGTATAGCCATCATTCCAGAGGAGCGTAGCATAATGCCTACTCTTGGCACATTGCTAGATATAAAATTTGGATCGCAAGAAATATAACAAAACAGCATAATTAGAATTAACGTTTCTGGTTCTAGCCTTTCATTGCTTATTTTAACAATCAGTTGTCTTTTTATTCTTTTTTTCCTTATTCTGGGATCCATCGAGCAATACGTCATCCCTGCAGCTGTCTCTCAGATCCATGCCATACATCCCTTTAGGTCATGGATGCAATAGTTATACAGGTTGGAATTTCAATCTGATCACTTTTTAAATTTTACCATTTACATGACATAATTTATAAAAGTTGTTTTTAACAAACCTTTTTCTTTGTTTTTGTATGTTTAAAATACCTTTTTAGCTCTGTCATCTCTTTCCTCCTCCCGCTATGACTTGCCTTTAATTAGCAGGGGAATTTTAAAAGTATCTTTATTTTAATTGAGAATTATTTATTTTCATAATTTAAGTATTACCTGGGCCTGACCTAAATAATAATATGTTTATGTTTTAAAATATAATTATTGATTTTTTTTATAATTTAAAATATTATTTAAACCTATCAGAATAATTAATAGGATTATTTAACTTTATACAACTTACGCACGGCAATTTAATAATACCTTGCAATGCGTTATTTTTAAATAAAACTATCGGAGTATGTGCGCATATATAACATTTAATTATTTATTTAAACAATTTACAGATATTGTATATTATTATGCAGTAATCCGATATTCAAAGTCAGAACCCATGTAAACCCATACTAAAAGGGGCGAGAGGTAGAATAATGACAGAACCAAGGTGAAACTAAGATTTGAATACAAATCTTACAGTTTCATATTCCCTTACTTGGAATGGGTAGTAATAAATGAATCCTCCCTTTTTTAATAAAGAGGAAAATACAAAATTAAACAGAATAACATAATAATACAAAAAAAAAAAACTCCTAGAATTCATGACCACTGCTTAAAAACAAAAAAAACAACTGGATTTTAAGGGCACAACAATATCATACTCGGATCAGTGATTAACTTGCTAGCCTCTACACCCCCTCATTTCTTTCTCTCCTGCCTTGAAACAACAAAAAATTTTTTGAGACTCTCCAATTGTGATTGCGGCCTTTCTTCTATTTCCCCATTGAAGGTTTCTATCTGTATTTCAATCATTTCTACAGCGTTTTCCTAATCTATTGCTACTTATATCTCTAATGGCTTATTTCTAAAACTCCCCCGATACTATGGCTATATCTGCTCTTCCCACTATTCTTTTCACTTATCCTGCCCTCCTCCTTCTGCTACCCCTATTTATTATAATTTGCTGCTGGCATTACTCTTCTGGCTCTCATACATATTTTTATTATATATATATATATATTTTCAGATCCGAGTATGCTTCATCATCACCCTTTTACATACATTCGTATCCATTCCATGTCTGCTGCCTGCTCAATATCTTATTTGATTTATTTATTTATTTATATATATAGTAGTTATAAACAATATATGAAGGAAAGAACAATTTAATAATTAAAAAAAAATTTCTCTTTTTTTTTCTTCTTTTTTTTTGATCTCAGGGTATTTTCGTATTCAGCCCACATTGCGGTGACAGCAGCTAAAAAAAATACTATGTTATGGTAAGATTTCGTATGCCTTGTTAACATGTTGCAAAATTTCACCACCACATCCGAATGGCGGCATAACAGGTGGGTTCAGGGCCTTTGATACCGTATTCGAACCCAGTAATTTTATTCACAACAAAAACCCACATGACAATGCATCTACCCTAACAATAGCATTATTTCCTAGGCCCGGTGGTCAGATAAATAAGAGACTCTTGCTAATGGTTTCACCTTAAAGACCACTACTATATTCTACTATTCATTGATATGTGTGATACTAATTATTATTTAAATTAAGCAGACACAGACATGGATATAGATAATTTAAATATTTAATTGTGGTTAATTTACATAGATAAATATATTACACTACCTGGATATCAATATAAATTATATCCCATGCCTCATGTTTCAGTGGTGAATATTATGAGGCACACTACGATATCTTAATGAGGAGTGCATTCGTTCACAAAGCTATCATCTTATTTACTTTATAATATTAATATCTATTCTAATAATATACTAAAGATTAATAGATGTGGAGGAGTGAAGCTAGACCCAGCATAAACTTTATAATTTATTATTAAAGCGACCTGCGGTAGCCTGGATACTGCCGAGCTATAAGAGAATCGGCTTTCTAAAAGGATAATTGCAGAAGAAATGTTGGAGGCTGGTGGGACGATCAAACATCAGATCGGAGCCCTGTAGGTATGTCACGAGCATGGTATCAGTATGAGGTCATAGCCTTTCCATCCCTAACCACATGACAAGGTAATTACTTTTGGAATAGGAAGAGGGTCGGCCAAACATCGGGTCGGAGCCCTTAGGAGTGGTCACGAGCATGGTATCGGTATGAGGTCATAGCCTTTCCATCCCCAAGCATGTGACAAGGTTCCGTGCTGTTATATTTTTTGTATGCTCCTTAAGGGTGAGAACAAAACATTTACAGTACCTCTTTTACATTTCTGCGATATAAAAATTCATGTATCAATAACTAGCGCAGTTCACAACTCTAATGCAAACGCATTTATCTATTCTATGCTTGGCAAGATAATATAAATCTATCCCCAATCTCCACACGACTAGCACTTAATTTACTATCATTAACCCCCCCCTTTTCTTCTTAACATTATGGCTTTATTTAAGATTTAACTAACCTAACATGAATGATAGCCCCTTAACAAATACACTAATTAATAATATAGATCTCGTCTTTATAAAACATTAAAAATATTATATGATTCCCAAGCTGAAATCTATTAACCGATATGATTTACTGTTATGATATTAAGTCGCAGAAGAGGGTAGCCCTTCCGTGAATTAGAAAAATAACATCAGCTCAGAAACCACATGGGCATGAAATATAATCGTAATGAATACAATAAAATTTGGATACAAGTAGAATAATGATAGATAGATTAATTTACGAGGTTCATTATAAAATAGTATTATTACAGAAAATTGTATAGATTTAATTTTAGAATTACATAATAGTAGAAATTAAAAATGAAATTAATATATTAGAAATATAGAGTTCAATTACATTTCCAAAATAGTTTTATTCTTGGGTATCATGTTACCTTTAGTTCATTTAAGTGTGCACACTGTTTTGGAGAGTCCGAGTTTCCTGGTTCAGCAGCAGTCGTATTTAAGAAAAGATTTATTTAATGGAAGTAGCAGAATTCTAGGTTTATCACATTTTTGTGGGAATTTTAATATTGTATAGCCATCAGTCTGGAGGAGCGTAGCACAGCGCCTACTCTTGGCACATTGCTAGATATAAAATTTGGATCGCAAGAAATATAACAAACAGCATAATTAGAATTAACGTTTCTGGTTCTACCCTTTCATTGCTTATTTTAACAATCAGTTGTCTTTTTATTCTTTTTTTTCTTATCTCCGGGATCCATCGAGCAATACATCATCCCTGCAGCTGTCTGTCGGGTCCATGCCATACATCCCTTTAGGTCATGGATGCAATAGTTATGCAGGTTGGAATTTCAATCTGATCACTTTTTAAATTTTACCTTTTACATGACATAATTTATAAAAGTTGTTTTTAACAAACCTTTTTCTTTGTTTTTGTATGTTTAAAATACCTTTTTAGCTCTGTCATCTCTTTCCTCCTCCCGCTATGACTTGCCTTTAATTAGCAGGGGAATTTTAAAAGCATCTTTATTTTAATTGAGAATTATTTATTTTCATAATTTAAGTATTACCTGGACCTGACCTAAATAATAATATGTTTACGTTTTAAAATATAATTATTGATTTTTTTTATAATTTAAAATATTATTTAAACCTATCAGAATAATTAATAGGATTATTTAACTTTATACAACTTATGCACGGCAATTTAATAATACCTTGCAATGCGTTATTTTTAAATAAAACTATCGGAGTATGTGTGCATATATAACATTTAATTATTTACTTAAACAATTTACAGATATTGTATATTATTACGCACTAATCCGATGTTCCAAGGTCAGAATCCATGTAAACCCATACTAAAAGGGGTGAGAGGTCGAATGATGACAGAACCAAGGTGAAACTAAGATTTGAATACAAATCTTACAGTTTCAATATATATATATATATATATAATATACTATTAAGTTTTTATATAAGTATATTAAATATATATTTTATATGTAATTTATTTATCTTATGATAATAGCAGAAAATGATTAGTTTAATATTTGTTTACATACCTCTTGTTCCTACAATTATTACAAGGTTAATACTTACCATCAAAATCATTACTCTCATTAGTCTCACATCTGGCATCTTTCTAGGTGATTTTAATATGAACTACTCTACTTTTGTTTCCAGGTAACTTCACCAACTTGAATTTTTCATTAATGAAGGCTGAAGAAATTTTTGCCACAGACTCAATCTCATTCTATAATCATTTACATGCCTCTCTCATAAATTTATGCTTCTACTTCCCTACGCTTCTTCATCTAATTAGCCTAATGCTTAGTGCATCCCTCTTTTAAAATCATGCAGCCCAGATGCTTACACTTGATTTAGTTGTAATTAGAATACTACTTTCTACAAACACCACTGAATTTTCAGACTCAGATAATACATAGTGCTATTTCAACTTAAAGATATGCTTTTTGATCCAGTCCAGTGATATATCTCATTTAAACATATATTATGCTTTAACATCAATCACATCATGTATACTACCTTTCCACCTTCCAAATATGACTTGTTTTAGCTGATGAACTCCACAGGAGAATTTCCATATACCTACACACAATTGAAAACTTATATACTTATCTAACAACACATGCAACTCACTGAAAGAGTACCTAGCAACAACAAAAAAGAAAATCTGCCTGACTCAACAACACAAATGGACCTGTGGATATATCCAGTGGGCTGTAGGATACCCCTCCACAATTAGAGTTCCTTAGACCTGGGAGTTGACAGAATAATAAATGCAATATATAACATGATAGAGTGTATTTACAAGCATTTAAAACAGAAATTGCAAACATATTGTCTTTAAACTTAAAATAGATCTTTTTGGACAGCCAGAATCCAATACACCCTTCAATACTGCTGATTTAATTTTCCAGCTTGCCACAACCCCAAGCAATTGTTACCCTGGGCCCCATGAAATCCCAAAATTGTCTCTGCATATCTTAGTCATTTTGGGACTACATACCTCTGTGACTTATCTAATTGCTTATCATAAAAGTTATATAACATACAATGTTTATATCTCATTTTAGTCCCATTCACTAAAAACCTGCTCAGATATTCAATTTATCAAACTGATTGGTGGCACACCCTGTATACTAAACCACAGACATTTGAGGAATATAGGCACAGCATTTTAAGTACATTTTGGAGTGAAGCCAGACATGATGGCATACTCTATAAAATATCTCAAGAAAGATATTCCAGCATCCATGAAGAAATTTACACTCAATTTTTTTTAAACAAGTTGTGAAACTGAAAGTGTTAATGGCATACTGTCAGATGATCAAATGATGAGAACTACCTGGCATAACATGCCACCAAATGGGCAGCAAATGATGGTAAGTAGTAATGTCAGATGATGGAAGAAATGGCAGAATTTCTGATGCTAGTGAATTATGGAAATTAGGCCATGGAACATACAGACAGATACAGGATGATAGACCATTATATTGATCAAAGTGTTCATAAAAGGGAGCCACCTGGCTGAGTTTAGGGATCAGCCAAAGGATGGAATAAAAATGGAAAGAAACAAAGAACTGGAAATGGATAATGAGTTTGAATAAAATTATTTTAACATAAATGATAAACCTGAATAAGAAAATACATTTATAGTAGAAAAAGAAACACTAGGTCAAGGTTAAATAGTAAAATGTAAAAAAAGTAGAGAAATTTTGTATTAAAATAATAAATAATTTTTTTTAAAAAAATGAAATGTTTCAGGAAATAATAATGATGGAGACACTGTCAAATAAAAAACAGTTTTTGAATACATGGATGTTAATAAAAGAAAGTTAAATAAATGGGTTAAAATAATCTTTGTAAGGATTTAAAATAATATAAATGAAATATAAGTCTAAGTTTATGTTAGGAATGTAGAAGGAATCAGTAATTTAAAGAAAGGAGGGTAGGAAGTATAGAATTGAGTTTTAGATAAACAGTAAAAGTGTAAGGCTGAAGGCTGGGTGAAAATAGTACCCATAATGGTCTATCAGGGAAATATTCTCAGGGTGAGGGTTCAGATAGTTCTGGGCCTATCCCTTTATTCTTTTAATATGCATGCTGGGAACAACCAGGGTAAGCCACATGTCAGTTCTTAGGGGAGCTTCCCCATTCTTTTTTAAATATATGCACTGGGAACAACCAGGAGAAGCCACGAATCACTTCTTTGGGAGAGAGTCCCATATCTCATACCTCGTTTCCAAAGCGCAAGTTGATTGGACAGTAGATGAATCCTGCTATTAACAGTGATGTTTTTTGTGTTATGCCTTATGGATGTAGTCCCAATCAAGTAAGTCTTGGGCTTATCCCTACATCTGGTAGAAACACAGCATAGAAGCTTCATCTACATATGTGTAAGTCAGTCTAATCCAGGGAAATCCTGCATCCTCCTCATCATTAAAATCCCTGTCTTACCAAAATAAAAGTGTGGTCTTGGTGGTAATCATAATTGTAAGACATGTTATCAGTCTAAAAAGAAGAGAAGCATAATCAAGGATTGCCATATGGATAGTCCAGATGTAAAGAAAGAAACTTAGATAAAATAAATATCATAGTGTAAACAGAAATAATATATGTTAAAAAATGTTATTAAGAGATAAAATGGTCAAACTGATGTATTTTACTCTTGTTGGGGGAGCAGTATAATGAACCACTATTTAAGCATTACATATTTATAATAAATTTTAAGATTAAAATTTTATTCCAAAAATATTTAAGAGAAAACATAATGTTAAAAAGTCCGAAGACAAGATTAAAAGTTTTAAAAGAAATTTTGTTTAATTTTGTTGTAAAAATGTAGCACAGATTGCTGGAAGGAGAAATGAAAAAAGGAAAGCTGTGTCATTACTCTTGAGTTTAAAAAAAGAAAATAGCTGCCTTCCAAGTAGCTGGCCTGGGTTCGCTTCCTAGTCAACACTTTGATGTATCAAAAAATAGGAAAGCAATTAAAAAGGGAAGGGAGAGATATAACTAAGTAAAGGTTTAAAATTTAAAAAAAAAATCTTTTCCATGAAAATTAAAAAATGTGCTCTTTTCATTTATTTAAAACAAATAAAAATATATGTGTCAAAATTAATTTAGTTACATACAGAAATTGGAATATATGTGTGTGTGTAGATGAAAGAATCGATTTTAAAATACATAAAAAAAAAATAATAATATTGAATTAAAAAAAAAGAAAATAAAGTTGTAACATAAAGGTTAAGTTAAATTCAAAATTGCTCAACTGGTAAACCAAAATGGAATGAGAATAATTAATTAGCAATGGCTAAAAATGAACAATGGAAATTTAATTAATAAATTTAATTAATTTAAATGTTAATCAAGCTGATTTGGAATAACAAGAACAATAAGAGGGCCACATATAAATAAGCCTGAGAAAATTCATCATCATCAGATCTCTTTTAACAGTGTTATTGTAATATGTGCAAATAAACTTATTTTTGTGGACACCAAGAAGACATGCATTGCTAATCAGAAGTCAAATGTGCTGCTATACTCCAGTCTCTGACCACCCTAGAATATCTGAAGATCTCTAATTAGCTGCAATAAACATATAGCAACCTGAGCCATTTGAACATTTGTCTGCCGGACTGAAATGCAGCAAGGAACAACATTGGTCAGCAATCCAAATTCCAACCAGTTGATATGACACACATCACATAGGAGAAAGAAGCCACCTATCCAGAAGAATGAGTATCTGAAAACCTATAGGTAATATTAATTATTTTTTATTCCCATTCTTATTAGGTCAGTAATTTATTATTGTAGCCATTGCAATCTTTGAGATATCCAGAGTCAACAGAAATGAACTTTATAACCAGCATAAAATGAACTACTTATCTGCAAGTTAATACAATAAACTGATAGGCCTAGAACTTGTCGAATCATATTAACCAACAGCTTATATGACAGAATATATGTGTGTGATATATAATGTTTTAATGCTTATGTTTATTTAATGTCTTATGTTTATTATAATGTGTGTGCCTGAGATATTCAAGAAAGGGATGAATCGGTTCTCTAATTAATTGTAAAGTATTTAAAATACATTATTTTTGGAAATTAGTATTTGTCGGTCAAATCTTTTACTATGCCACTAATTAAAGCACTTTATTATATTACTTTTTCAATTGAGCTAGTATTTCCGGATATTCAGGCAGTGAATTAGTAGCTGTCATTCAGGGATGTACAACTTCTTGTAGTTAGCTGGCATCTGAAGTTTATTTCATAACAAATAATGAGTTTTCAAAACAAATAATGAGCTTTAAATGGCAGAGTTTGAATTCAGCAGTGGGAGTTCTGTAGCTTGGAAATGTGGCTGTAAATTATATCTTGTATAATTTTGATCTAGCTATATGTACCCTCTGGGTATTATGCTTTCCTGCCTGAGGGACCGGTGTGAGGCAATACTGAAATTTCAGCTGGAATAGATCGAATTTATAATAAATAATTTATGTTTTATATAAAAGAAGTCAACAGTTTGTTTTACAATTTGTTTTTTATTAAAGAAAAACATTTTATTGTATTTTTTTTTGTTACAACTTCTACCCAGTTCATTTGGCACCCAACATGGGACCATCATGCCCATGTCTCTCAGGGTATGCATGTTTTCTGGATGAAAAAAATTTGGTTTGTTGTTCTTTTTTTTTTCAGTGTTAGCAATATCTCTAAAATTTCTGTTTTATTTTCTTAGTTTGGTTTTTTTTTTTAAAAATTGCTTCACTCTCCTAATTGTCCCTGCAACTGTCATCTCTTTAATATGCCAGCTTTGATGTCCTTACATTGTATTTATCTCGTCATATATTCATAGTTCTTGCCTGACCTGTGTTCATTTATTCTTTTACCTGTGCTGTATGTTGTATATCTGACTATAACTATGTGTACTTGACATACACTTAAATGAAATATGACTACTACTGCCATGGAGGGGGTGACTATTTGACTTCTCTTTTTCTCTGCTCCTTGTTTTATCCCTTCCTAGCAAAAAAATATTAATATATGATTTGGTTTTTTTAACCTTTAACTGAAACAACTTACAGAATATACATTTTATCAACAATTGATAGAGAGCAAAAAGCACAAGAGAAAGTTATATATACACTTCTGTCATTCACTATTATTTATTTACAAAAAGCACAAATTTTTTTTTCCTGATTATCAAATTCCCATACATCATATCTCATGGTCTATCTCTAAACAGCAAGATCACACTTGGGATGCCAGATTATACAAAAAACTGTAATGGTAAGAAAAATAGAGCTCTTTTAGAGGGGGTTCAAACCTCACCGACTCCTCCAGATTACTAACAAGCAACTTACTCCTGAAACCTCACAAGAATGAATTCTTTAATGTATTCCCAGTGGTCAGGGAGAGAAGAGACCAAAAAAAGGAATTTTTAATACATAATGATCAGGTTTACATATATCTATCACAAAAAGAAAAACAATACTATGGACTTTTAATAATAGTGAATAAAAGACAAAAGAAACATTTATTATTTATATTAGCAGAATTATACAAAGCTTAATTAGTTGTGTTGCAGTCTATTTCACCACAACCATATACAGATATGTAGGAAAATTCTTTTTATGTCATGAGAACAAGAGGAGAAATTTATATTATGATTTTTTAATAATATTTCTAGCCAATGGTCCAGTTACACAATTTAAAGAGAGACATAATTTCATTAACTCTATGGTGAGAGCACATGGTAAGAAATAAATGATTAAACTAACTAAACACATTTTTGATGCATTTATAAGTACAACCCTCTATTAATGACTAAAATATAATAGTGACCCCCGATGGATATATTTCAGTTTTATTAGAAACATTTCAATAATATTTTGAAAAGGTTTTTTGAAATAAAATATAAATAAAAAATATTGTGTCCTAAGGTGACTGAGTCCCGAGACATGATGGAAAAACTAAGAGGCTAACATGAGACTAGATAGCTCTCCATCTCTAAACTGAGTTAGAGAAAATGGAATTCGTTCATTAACCATGTGATCCAAATTCAGGAATGAAGTTTGTTGCTATGTCCAGTTATGTATTCATATATATTCGAATATTAGATCCAATCCATAATTTTCATTGTGATCCCAAGGAAGGTATGTTAGCCCAATGAAGACTTGGTAAAAAGAGTGCTGAACACATACCGAGACACCCACAGATCACCCAGTATACAATATAATACAAATATGGTCAAACAACCTTTAAATTTAAAAAAAAAAACATTTGCAAAAATATATAAACCATTATGAAAGTTTAACCAAACAGAAAAATCCATTATAAAATAACTAATTTTTCGTTTATAAAATTGTGATCACCTATACAAAGGGACAAAAATTTTAATGATTAGTTTTAGTTTAACCCATCTACCCACAGAGCCAATATGTATTTTAAAAACTTTAATATATATAGTCAACTGTACACACTCTTTGTACAATTAGAATAAATATGAATGTTTATTTTTATTTTACATTCTTCAAAAATAGAAATATACATTACTAAACCTTCCATTGATTAAAAAAAAAGAAAAAGAATCATCAGTAGGGATCTTCCTTTTCTTTTTGTGAAAAAAAAAAACCTAAATAGAATCTCTAATAGTTAAATAAAATCTTTATTAGTTAAAAATAGACTCTTTAGTAGTTAAAAATTATTTCTAAAAATATGGGTTTGCATTTTCTGCATTTTGCTTTCTCTCTTCATTTGTTTTTAAAAAAAAAACATATACTTAAAAAAACAACAACTTGATTATAGAAATATAATGTTGAGCAATTTTGGTGAGGCATTTTCATTTAAATTAATAAGAGTCATCGTCACCATTATATATATTAAACCAATACCAATTAAAACATTAAATTTATATATATATATATATAGAATATTATGGACATGACATATGTATACAATTTCTAATATATATATAAAACATAAATCTAGATTTAATTTACAATTACAAAGAGGTTTTTAATTTATGTGATAGTTACTAGTAACTAGAGGGGGTGGGTCAAGATAAGTTCATTTAATGTTGCTAGCAGGTCTTCTCAGTTTTTCAAGTTTATTTCATGTGTTTTGGATTGTAGATATTCATTAATACAGGGCAGGCATTGGTCATTAATTCAGGGCAGTTCTTTAGTTATCTGGCTGACTCTGGTCTCAGGAATGGACAGGAGAGTGAAGGCAAAGAGATCTACTCACGCATTTTTGTAGAGTAACACCTTACTGGATTACACATATATATTCTGAACAAACAGACTACAACTTGAAGTAAGTACAGCAAGCAAGATTTCCCAGTGAATTTCTTTTGTAAAATTTTTCAGCAAACTCCTTCCAGAAAAATTCTTAATATAAACTAATTCTTCAGCAGGAGTGACAGCAGGCATAAGAAGATCTGCGAAGCAAATCTTACCGTTTCATTTTCCCTTATTTGCAGAACAATTTTTTTTTAAAAAAAGGTGTTACAACAGGTGTCCATTGATATTTTGAAAGCTTCCATTAATCAAAAAAAAAAATGACGAGGCAACAAAAGATTTATTTATACATATATACCTGGATCATATTTTAGTAAGGTGATTTACCCTCTAGCGAATATATTTGATTTTATATGTGTATATTGATCTAATCTGTGGTCATCATATATATATATATTATAAATTACTTATCTAAGTTTATAATAGTTACTTATCTAAGCTTATTTATGCATTCTAAATTTTGAATTTGAGGTCTAATTTTCAGGTAAGTATGTCAGGTGAGGTACACATTGGATTTTCTGAGTTCAGGTTCTTTTTCTTATTTTTTTGTTGGCCATCCTTACTTTTGCAGTTTTATATCCCTGGGTCTGGTGGGTGATATTGATCTCTCACAGTTAGTGATTGCAATCTTGGGTTATCAGGTTTCTTTACTCAGTGTGGTGGTTCTTTTTAGCTTATGGGCTAAAGTCCAGCATTGTCAAGAACTCTGCCATTTCTTGTACATCATCTAGTTAACATAAGTTCTCTAAATAAGTTATGGATTTTCTTCAACTTCCCCTCAAAATATATATAAATAAATTTTGACCTACGAGTTTGAATCCCTACATCCAGTAGTACCATTTTTCCACAGGCATTGGTGATCTCATTCTCCATTGTATTACTGCTGATTTGAAGTGGTGGTAAGTCACTGTTGGTGGTCTTGTTGCTTTGGTTTATATCTTGATCCCCTCTTATGTTGCTGCTATAATCAACCTCTGTTTTCAGTATCAGGATTTCCTTGACAGTGTCTTCCACTGATTTTGAGCACATCTTATCTTCTATTGGTTCACTTATTTCTTTAGTATTTTTTGTAGCCTTCTTTGATTCTAAGTTGGGGGGCTTTCTTTTCTTCTTTTACTTTTTCCAATTCTTGGATGACCAACCTGGTAAATTCTCTGTGCTCTTCATTTCTCCTTCTGGCTTCTTCTTCCCTTCTTCTCGCTTCTTTTTTATTTTGTCTCAGCAGCTCTTCTATATATTTTAAGATTAAAATCTATGCCTCCTGTCTGCTGGGCAATTTTCATTATTTCTGGTGGGGGAGTCAGGGAATTTGGATGAGTCAAGCTCCTCCTGTGCTTGCTCATCATGACCTTGGTTCCCCATATCTAAATTCTCCATGTATTCCTCCCTTCCATGTTTGATCCAATTATACTGGTTGATGATGATTTTTTTGTTCTGCAGGTAAGGGAAACAAATATATTATGTAACGGTCAGATTCATATACCTCACTAACACACTGCAGAAATCAAACCCTAGACATGAAACTGAACTCTCCAAGAGGGATTGCCTCCCAGAAATTCAAAGCTCAAATCCAAAGTATATGCTCCACAACACCACCTATGTGACAATGTATCTGATGCCATTGATATCATAGTTTCTTGCCAGTGCTGGTGGTCAGGGGGAAGCAAGAAACTACATTAAAAGCATATCCTTAAGTTTGTGAATTAGATCTATGGTTGGTATAAAATATAACCCTGAGGGTTTAAAACATGTGGCATATGTAGCATGTAACCCAGACAGGTGCGGATTGAAGATATATTCATAAATAAAATTAAAACAAATAATACATGAATTTAAGAGTATTTATTGCTTAATAATAGATATTGACACTGTCTGCATAAGCCAGACAGTGATGTGGCAAATAGTTAACATATATTTACATGAGCATTTCTCTATGTCTTGGGTTAATATAAAACATTACAGTCACATGCCTACACAGCATGGTCGGTTTAAGAACAATATATTGTGAAGATATGTGACATGGGTACAGTAAAATATACTACATCTATATTTAATAAGTATAACCCCATCTTAATATTCTTACAAGCATACAGTATTGACATTAAGAATCAGGCAGATGAAGGTTCATTGAATTATATTAGAGAGGAATGGATTCAGATGTATACAAATACTAAAGTTAAGAGAAGTTGGTGGTTTTGGGGAAAATTAAGTGCAGTACATTGAAACCAAGACTTTGTAAAATAAAATAAAATTAAGAAAAATAAAATATATGGGATGGTGTCTTGCCACTTGTCTGAAGATAATTATGTCACTATATTAGCCCAAGCCTGGCCTTCTATCATGTAAGTCTATGACTGGGTAATTGATGGATGAATTTCAGATGAGATTTCTAACTCATACTATTCTGGAAGCTATAGGAAAGGAATAAATGATCTCTGACATTTTGATATTCTGAATAAAGCAAACAAAGTCAACAGTCTCAACACCCAGTGTGTTTAAACTGGCAACACAAAATAAGTAATGTATATAAAAAATATAACAGGGCTATACTTTAATTAAACATAAATGCTCAATTCATTCCTAAAGATTTATATTTATATGGTCTACCTATTCTCAATCTCATTAATGAACTATTAATTATAAATATATTTACAATCCATATAGAATGACACTAGCATGTTGGGAAATGCATGATTCAAGGCTTCATTAAAAAGGCAATCAGGAATTTATATAATAACAGCTGCACTAAACTTGCACATATCATTGCATTATTTTTTAACCAAATAGAAGTATTACATATAAAATGACATAAATAAATTATATAAAAAAACAAGATTATACAAGTGTGTTTATTCCACTCTACAGAAACAAAACATTTAAGAAAATAACCATCAAGTAAGTAAATCAATAATATATTTAAATAGAAGGGCAATTTCTACAGCTAACCCGTATTAATATGGCAGCTTTTTCAGGAAAGAAGGAAAAGGGGATATGTGATTTGCCTGGTCGATGGTTATTCAGGCACATTATCATAATGGAAGTAAATTAATAAATTTAGAGTTAAAAAGTAGAAATTTACACATTAGATTAGTGATAGATTAGGAATATAAACTTGAAACATAATTTCAGATTACAGGAATAATGGAATATAGCTTATGAAGGCAATATAGGTTACGCAAGAGCTCTTGGGTTAAAAGGTTACCTCATACAGTCTGCTGGAGAATCGGTGTGTACTGAGTCATCTATTGACTCCAGTTTCTTGGCGAGAGTCCATTCCATTGGGACTTTAGGTTTCATTTACTCTGGTATTCTAGATTATGGGGGATGGCAGCAACATTCTTTAGAGTTTGGTAGCAAAGCTTTTAAGAAAGATTAGCAGCATAGCAGTAGCTCACATCTAGTTTTTTCTTATGGAAAGGGCATCAGATGGTGTGCAGGCTGCCGGATGACCATTCTCAAAAAGAAAGACAGCCTTCCTATTAGCCTCTACTTACACATTCTCACTTCCCTTCACAAAGGTTGGTATTTTACAAAATAATAAGATTCTAAACTTTTAATTAATATAAACAATTTTTATTTATTTTTTCATCGCATTTTTACGCGATTAAAAAAAAAGAAACAGCAAAAACAAAGTCTAATCAATCATACATAAATTAATTTGTTTTTCTATTTATCACAGATGTTTATTGTGGGAGGGGAGGGTAGAAAAAAGTTTTTATTATACAAACTCCATTTGTCTTTTGATAGCCAATCACAGCTGCTTGTCAGCATTATTAAAACAATAAAATGTAATGTGACTTTTTTTGATCTCTTAAATTTTTTCTACTCTCTCTTTTAATATTTCATTTTTAGTGTTTTTTTTTTTTTTTGGCTTTAACTTTTATTTTTGAAATCAATTTTTATTATCTTTTTTTAAAAATAAAAACCAAAAAATAAGTTCTGTCTTTAACTTTTACAAAGTATTTCTCAATACACCCCCACCACCCCAAAATAAACTAAGATCAAAACTTTTGACTTTTTCAAGTTTCAGTTGTTGCTTTTTTTGTTTAAAAATATGCCCAATTTTTTGGCCTATAAAGCAATATTTTTTTTGGCTTTATTTGTATACCGCTAAAATACTAAAACTTTTATTTTTAAAACTAATTTCTGTTACCTTTTTTTAAAAAATAAAAACAAACAAAAAATAACTTTGGTCTCTATCTTTTGTCTCAGTGATGACAAAGTATTTCTCAACCCACTCCCCCCCCCCAAAAAAAAAAAAAAAATTAAAATAAGATCAAAACTTTTGACTTTTTCAACATTCAGGTGAATAACATTTCATTATTGCATGTTTTAACAATGAAATAAATATAAAATGCAAGCACATTAATGAGAACGATTGTTATTGTACTTGTTTTCTGTAGCAGTATGACTGCGCAACTCGAGAAAGAGTGTTCAGCATGTGAAGGTAAGCACCATCCTTACAATACACAATAACTAGTGTGCTGTTTCAGTCAGTTATAACAATTATACTTATCTAAGGCTAAGCAGGTTACATCTTTAAGAAAATTTATTTGTAAATTTCTGCCGGTCCGCAGGTGTGAAAAGGTTGAAGAACACTTGAATCTTTCCACCTATAACCTGGAATAAATTAAGGAGGATGCTTAAAATATTTTACTATGACATTTTTCTTATGAACTTTCAAGTTACATTTAGGTTGACATCATAAATTTTAATTATTTATTTTATTATAAATTTATTTAAATGCAAAGGCTGTAACCTCAAAAATATTCATGTAAAAATGTGATAGTAGGGACCTCTAGGTCTTAACCACAAGCTTACTCTTTTCTTCCAAAATGTAAGCTTGTGGTTAAGATTGGTAGAGGTCCCTGTTATCGCATTTTTACATGCATATTCTTGAGGTTATAGCCTTAGTAAATATTATTTATTTTATGTAAATTATTTTGTTTATCCTTTTCCTTTAATATGAATGAAAATGGGATATATGAACATGCTTGCTTATAGATCCAATCATCATCTAGGGGGAGATAAGATTTTATCTTAATATATATTAATTGCCAACACTGACACCATTCTTTATTTTTTGTTTGTTAGTATTAATCATTTAATTAATTGTTTTCAGTTTTTAATATAAATAGTATTTCCTGTATTTATCATAATCAAACACTTTAGCAGGAGGATCCCATATCATCAACATATGATTTATGTTAATTAATGTACCAAGTTAGTGGGAATAATAAATTATAATTTTATTAAAATAATTTACAAGCAAGGATGATTTAAATAATCATAAGCTGTAAAATAATTTTCAATTATGTTAATTTGGACATCAAATGGTGATTCTCTGAAGGGAACAAGGGGTTGGAACAATGTTTAAAAATAATGATAATCAAAGAATATCCATCAATGTTAAACTAAGTTATTTATACATTGTTGTAAATTTCATTACTAAATTATACTTACTGTAAATAAACTTGTTAAATATATATGTTTTTAAAATTAAAAACTATCACTTGTATTTATCCATATTTATTTTTCAATTGTCATATATTTTCACACAATTACATATGTTGTCACACACTCACATACTCTCATATACTCATACATTTTTGCACATACTCACACATTATGTGATATTGATATACCCTGAACTAGATGACTATGTTGATTCTTTCTGTGTTTGAAACCTGGAAATAACTGAAATTAAAAATGATAAGAATGAGGTGAGTATATGGATATAGTTTAATATACATTTGAGTATTAATATCCCATCTACTAAGAATGAGATTGAAGTGTGCATGGGTATATACATGCAGAGATCCTACATAGATTGTCTTACCCACCAGGATGACATGGCTAATCTGTCATCATACCATGTAAAAAAAAACCCATTCTATTACATATGGTGCAACCAATCATGGGGGGGGGGGTAGAATATATTAATATCCATGCTCTGTTATATATAATACATCCAGTAGAAAGTTAATAGGATTTTATATTAATACTATAATTCAGTAATTTCAATAATAAAATTTAATAAAACATATCTTATTTCTTTACAAAGAAATTGAATTTGAATATTGATCTTTACTTACAATAAAAAATCACATAAAATAGTTTATAATCAATCAGTTAAAAGACTTTAATAGTGAGAGAAGAAATAGTAAAAAGAAAGGTTGAATGAAGTAACAACTCATGTAAACACAATTTTTTTTTGCAAGGATAGTAAATGGTAGTGACAATGATTATTTCCACAATGTACCTCATTATAAAAAATATTTATCAAAGATAAAAGTTGAAATTAATTAATACAGTAAATTAAAATAAATAAGTAAGGAAGTAAATGATTTCAAGAAGAAAAATCAAAATGATACAATCAGAATCTAGTAATGAAAAAGAAATTGAAATTGAAGTACAAGGTGACACAGATAGAGAAGAAATGGAGAGTGCTATTTTAGAAGATCTAGAAGCAGAACAGAACTTTAGGGTATCTGGGGGGACCACAGTACAAAATGTTCAATCCCCAGAAATTATTAAAACTCCAGAAAACCAGGAGGAGAGATGGGAAATACAAATGACATATCACCTAAACAAATGATGTTGCTGATGCAACAAATGTTTGCAGATCAACAGCAGAAAATGTCAACAATAATATAGCAAATGATAGCAGACAAGCAGCAATTGTCAACAGATATAATGATGGGATTATCCAACATGATAGATGAGATAAAAACTGAAATAAATGCAGCTATAGCAAATGTTGTTTTAGAAAAAGTCAAAAATAAATCTGAAAAGATAGCAAGGAAATTGAACTAAAAGCTGATATTGATATTAAATTGCTACCAGTAGAGAAAATGATAGATAAAAAAAAAGATAGCAGATGTAAACAAAAACTTAAAAAAGTTGAAGAGAAAATTGAAAGCAAACTAAATACTAAAGTCATCAAAACAAAGTAAATAGATGATAACTCTAAACTTAAATTTCTTAGGAATACCTTTCCTCACTTACTTGACAGTTAACAGACTGGAATACTTCCATATCATGATAATATTATAGCAGCAAAGTATCATAATTACTGTTTTAAGTGTAACTTAAGTAAGTAAATACAAAGAAATTCCTCATGATAACTTTAATATCTGTATAAGTCCTTGAAATGTTATAGTCAACTGAATAAAACTGCAGAGTTCTATGCATATATTGATTTGATTTTTCTATGACCAATAATAATAAGCATAATTACCGTTGCCTAATCCATTTTTTTTATCAAAGCATTCTCTTAAATATAATATTTTACTTGTATTTATATAATATCAATAATTGTGCGCTTTTGACGCTCGTTAAAGAAGTTATATTTATTAATAATTTATTTAAAGCTTAGCGCTTTCAAAGCTCCATGGCTTCATACTCATAGCTGTGTGCAGTTGATAGTGATAAGGGGGAGTATTCAAATTTATGTTAATTAGTTAGATGTTTCAGTATTTTATTTGAAATATTGTTTGAATTAGTTTGTCCAGGTGAAACAGGTGTCTTTTCTATTAATTGATTGTGTGTCATTATTTATGAAATATGCCTTCTTTATTTTGCACCTATGGTCATTTCTCTCTTTTCACACTATTCTAGGGTTGGTGGGTTCAAATCTGTGTCCAGTAACTTTTTCATGTTCCAAGAATGCTGATGTAGACTCCTTGTTATTCAGTGCCTTTTTATACATATATATGTGCTGGGATGCTCTGTTTGTAATGGTAGTTTTTGTTTCCCCATAATATGAGGTTCTTAATCTGGCCTGAGGGCGTTGTATTTGATAAACCACTTGATATGTTGATTTGGGATCAAGTTTATCTTTTGAATTGTTTATTAGTCTATTGGTGTTGTATTTATATATTATACTATTTCTATAATCTAATATAAGTATTAAATATCTTGAAAAAAAATTAACTTTATTTAAATATTTACACAGGTTAGTAAATGCATAACATATTTCAAAAGATATTATTGTCTCCTTTTCTTTAGGTGTTGCTCGCCTGCTAGTACTAGCATGGGAATCGAATCTGTACCCTTAGATTCTTAAATATTGAATTTTAAGAAAACACTCTAACCAACTGAGCCATCCTGTCAAAGGTAACAGTCGATAGAAATTTCATATACTATTTGTCATAAAATGATAAAAAATCAAGTCAGATGTCACATGACTTAATTTTAATAAAGCTTATATTTACAAATGTTATATATAGAGCTCGAAAAACAAGCTCTTAACAAGCTTTGAGTTAAGAGCTTGTTTTGCGAGCTCTATATATAACTATTTATCATTTAAAGATAATAATAATAATACACACAATTATCTTTATATATATATCTTTTTCACATGTGTGTGGTACTGTGCATTAGATGTATAAGATGGAGTAAATGACTAAAGGAAGTTTGAAAGTCTGGGTTCATTAAAGTATATATACTATACTTGTATTTAAGTATTATATATATAAATGCTTTCTTTGTAATATATTACAAGTATAGAATTTATAGGATTAAAATAAATTAGTAAAAACTACATATTTTCTATCAATCAATCAAACGAAAACACTTAATATTATTTGATTTTCAAAATCTGAAAAATAAATAATATTCAAATTGCAATTTCTAAATTAGTTTTGTAGTTTAAATTGTAACATATAAATTTCTCTTTTACGAAGTTTAGTCTAACATTGCCACACCAACAGTAACCTGGGTAATAAATAATTCAATTCGGTTTTTAAGCTTTATTATAATTAATTTCAACTATCTATAGAATTTTAATACTATCTATAACACTAATTATTACACAATTTTAGTTTTAACTGGGTCCATAAAGGGTAAAAATAAAAATTAATAAGACAAATAAAATAAATGTAAAAACAACCAAACATTTACATTATATTTAAGTCGAGAGAATTATTTCATTACAAAAAAAGATTTCAAGTAACATATAGCTAGTGAATTTTCCTTAAAAGACTTTTCTCAACCTGACTGCTTCTCTTTGCTATAGCTACATTTGCACAATTGCCAAGTTAAACTAATTTTCAGTATTCATCTCTTTTTATTTTGGGAAATAATTAGCCAGCGCATCTGCGCAAACAGCATTACGTTATTAAATCAGAGTAGAGGATAACTGACTTTTCAAGTCGTTCCTTTAACTTGATCAGCTCAATGTAGTTTGTCGACTGACAACCTTTTCAACGCAAATTGAAATATGATTGCCTGGCATCTAATCGACACATTACTCTGATCAAATCTTCACGAAAATTTTTTTACCAATCAACGAGCAACATCTCAGCCTGGGTGAATGCAAAATTACTTTGTGATTGAAACTTTTGTGTTTACGTTAGAACTCCGGTGCGTGGAATGACGAAGCATTTGATTCTCTTTTGAATAAATTCGCAATACTTTTACATTCTCAAAGCTGGAACTTCTTTATAATCTATATGGAGCTGCTTTAATTCTCAATTGAATTTTCGCGATTGAATTTATCAACTTTAAGATGCAAAGACGAGCAAACCAATGTCATCATGGAATTTGATTTAGCTAGTTCAATAAATAAATAAATAAATAAGCAAATAAATAAAAAAAGATACCTCCTTTGAGAATATAGTAATAAAGTCAATTGCAAATTACATTCAGGATAAAAATTATATATGACCACAATCGTATACGTCTGATTCTATATAGAGAGAGACACAGATATAAATGCAATTATATATATATAAACTCTCTTCGAAATTGTTCTTAAAACTTTATAGTAAATGAAAATCAAGCGATACCATGCTGATCATCATTATTTAAATTTCTTTATTTCTAGTTAGAATTGTAAATTGAGAGAATTTTTAAACAGAGGATTGACCCTTTAAGGCATCAACAAAAATTCAACCTTTGACAGTATTTTAGTTCAATTTTTTTATTTGATGGAAATTAATATAACAACATTAAGTCTGAAACACATACATCGTCATCATTAGAAACCACTGCAAATGAAATTGGCCACTACAAATCCAGAAAAAAAAATGGAAAGATTAAAAGTTATTTTTATATTGGACTATTTCCATAATCTAATATGAGAATTGAATGTCAAGGCAAAACTCTCCATACAGTAGTGCCACCCTGTGCCAACCAGAGTAACCAATGGATGCTGTGCTCTCAGATCCAAAGCTCCTCACTGATGAAGGCCACAAGCCAGAAACTAGTTTGGGGATATTGGATGAGTAGGCATTAGATAGGGATTTTATGCACAAGCCTTCTGGCATCCATTGATTACTCTGGTCAGCACAGGGTGGCACTACTGTATGGAGAGAGTTTTGCCTTGCTAGAAACAATTATGTGCTAGTATGAGATGGTGATCATGTGATGCTTAATAGAATTGAATGTCTTTAGAAAAATTTAACTTTATTTAAATATTCCAAATACGTTCAACTGGTAATAGCACATCAGCTAGCCAAAGCAGAAAATCATTTAACTTTCTTATGTAAATGAATCTGAAGGGATAATTCCTAAAGGTTTGCAACTAAAACTTTGAATCCCCCCCCCACCGGAGAACTGAGAAAATTACTCAGAGAGCAAATGAAGCTCTGTTAAGAGAAAGAATAAATGTTCAAAGGTTTTCTAAGTATCAAATAATGCATTCCATTAACAATGTAGAATGTTTTCTAAAAAATAAACTTATTGATCAAGACTTCATGAGAGTTTCTCAAGCAGTAAGAAAATCATATTTGACATTCATTACATGTAAAAATAAAAGAATGTCAAAAGAAAAAACTTGCTAACTTACATGGGCATACCAAAAATCATGATGTACCAAGCAGTGTACCAACTTCATCTGTTAAAAATCTCAGTTCTAAACATCTAACAGATACTGAAATTTCTATTTTTTGAAAGAGGATTAAACTTTGTCATAATGCTGTCTTATATCCCTTTATTAGATATAATGGCAGCCAATGAGGAAGTCGTTCAAAAATTACCTTTAGAAGAAGCAGCAGAATTATGCTGGAAGATAAAAAGAACACTGGACGAGCAACAAGAATTGAAATCAAACATATCCTACAGTGAAAGAAAAGTAATTAAAACTCTCAAAATAGATACATCTATAATTATTTTCCCTGCTGACAAAGGCAGTGCAACAGTTATAATAGATACAACTGATTATGACAACAAAATACAAGAATTTCTCACAGCAGGCCAATATAGAAAAGTGGGGAAAAATCCGATATAGGGTATGGAAACAAAGTCACAAGCATTACTGAGAAAGCATCGCAGGTACTTCACTGATTCAGAAAAAAGTAAAGTAACATCATATTTCAGAAAAATTTCTCATCTTTATGGTCTACCTAAAATCTATAAGGATCATATTCCACTAAGACATATTGGTAGTTCTAGAAATTCACCTTGCCAAAATTTGTCAAGATTTCTTCTCAAATTTTTAAGTCCTTTGGCATACAAGACCCAGTCTTTTGTCAAAGATTCTAGACACTTTGTAGAATTAATCAAAAACATGAAAATTGAAAGAATTGACTTACTGGTAAGCTTCGATGTGGAAAGTTTATTTATAAATGGACTATGTGAAGAAGCATTGTCTATTATAAGGAAAATATTAAATGGTGATAATAGTTTACAAACCAGAATAGCTCTTCCTATTTATCGTATAATGGAACTATTAATATTCTGCATAAAAACAACCTACCTTCAATATAACACAGAATTCTTCCAACAAAATTAAAAAAAATGGCTATGGTCTCATAATTGTCACCCCTGATTAGCAATATTTAATGAAAGAACTTAAAACCACAGCCATAAAAACTATCCCACATCCACCTAATGTTTGGCTTTGCTATGCAGATAATACATTTGTTGTGTGGCCACATAGTGAAGCACTGCTACAAACTTTCTGGAAATTTAGCAATATCCTTCAATTAAATCCACAATAGATTCAGAAAAAGAACAATAATTGGCATTTTTAGATGTTCCTGCGACAAGATTCCCTCATGGCAAAATCAAAACTACAGTTTACCGAAAACCCACACAGGCAAATACATAGCCTATACATCCAATCACACAAGAAACACAAAACAGAGTTATATTATCACTATGGAACAGAGCAAAAGAAGTTTGTTCAGAAAAATAAAAGAACTATATAGAACAAACTCTTATGAAAAATGGTTATCCATCAGCTGTTATTAAAAAAACCTTAACTAGACAACAAAAAGAACCATCAAAAGGAAAAACACATATTGATACTTTCAAAGATCAGCCTTTCAAGCTAATTGTGCATGCATCTTTTGCGAGTGTTAAATAATAAATGAATACTTCCCTCTACAACACAAGATATAGTATTTATGTAGGAATAAAAGGAATCCTCTTATTACTATGACTCAAATTCTTTTATATGAGCAAATCTGAAGTACTGTTGAGGAAAGCGTGAGAGTAGAATTCTCACTTTAAATTACTATCTACGATGTTTGGATGAATGACGTCGGTGAAATCGTCTAGAATTTACTAAATATCACTCTAACTGAAACTTAATTATAAGTAAATAAGCATTTATTTTTATATGATGCTATGTGTACAATTGTATTGCATTCAAAGATCAGCCTTTCAAGCTAATAGTGCATGCATCTTTTGCGAGTGTTAAATAATAAATGAATACTTCCCTCTACAACATAAGATATAGTATTTATGCAGGAATAAAAGGAATCCTCTTATTCCTATGACTCAAATTCTTTTATATGAGCAAATCTGAAGTACTGTTGAGGAAAGCATGAGAGTAGAATTCTCACTTTATATTACTATCTACGATGTTTGGATGAATGCGGTGAAATTGTCTAGAATTTACTAAACGTCACTCTAACTGAAACTTAATTATAAGTAAATAAGCATTTATTTTTATATGACGCTATGTGTACAATTGTATTACATTCAAAGAGCAGCCTTTCAAGCTAATTGTGAATGCATCTTTTGCGAGTGTTAAATAATAAATGAATACTTCATTGATACTGTAATGTATCCATATGTTCTAAAAATAGCAGACAAATTTAAAAAAATCTGAAATCAGTATAACATCAGAACAACTTTCCAAAGACATATTACACTGAAGATTTCTAATATCCACAAAGCCTAAACTTGAAATGCTGGGGAAAAAAATCTATAAAATACCATGTGGAAGAACATATATTGGTGAGAGCAGTCATGCCATTGAAAAGCACTTGCATGAACAGAAATTGATGATTAGAAGAGAGAAAACAGATGTGTCTAAGGTAGCAGACCATGTATGTGCTAATGAATATATGTTCAATTGGGAAATTATAAAAATATTGGATAGAGAAGAAAAAGTACAAAGAAGAAAATTTAAAAAAGCTGCTCACATGACAATGGCAAATAATCCCATAAGCCAACCTAGCGTGACTATACATAATGTATGGAAACCATTAATCAACTTTGTTCTTAGGAAAAAATAGAGAAATCAGGAGGAACCTCGTAGATAAGTATATAAAATTTCTAATGACTGATGCCTTTGGCAGGATGGCTCATTTGGTTAGAGCATTACCTTGAAATTCAATACTCAAGAATTTAAGGGTCAAGGTTTGAATCCCATGCTATTATTGTCACTGTTCAGGTCAGTGACACCTGAAGAAGAGGGGAGAACAATACCTCTTGAAATGTTGTGCATATACTAACCTGTTTGATGTGCTATTCCTAACAGTTGAATATAATTGAAAAATTTAAATAAAGTTAAACATTTCTAGACATTAAATGCTCATATTAGATCATGGAATAATCCAATATAAAAATACAATAAAAGTTATATGATTATACAAAGTAATTCATGAATAGATATATAATATTACTAATGCATGACTATAAACTAACCCATGAATATGTTCATACACACATATATAATTAATTAATTCATAGCAAATAATTATAATAAATGAGAAGCATATTTTTATTGTTCTCTAGTGAAAATTTAAATTTTGATATAGTAAATTATCTAATTTAAAGAGATTGACCTCTCATATAATTATAACCTTGGTTCATCATATATGCTTGAAATCTAAAGTCCTGTTTATTACATCCAAATAGTGACTAGGTTAATATATACATTAAAGAATAAATATGTAAATATACAACCACAATTTTAAATTGTGTTTACACAAATCAGTGACAGTTATAATATCAAAAACAAGCAAAAACTCTCCATATGTATTGACACTCAGTGCAAGCTAGAGTAATCAATGGATGCCAGTAGGCTTTTGTATAAAATCCACAAAACACAAGCCAGAAAATAGTTTGGAGATATTGGATGAGTAAGCACTAGATGTGGATTTTATGCACAAGCCTCTGGCATCCATTGATTACTCTGGCTTGCATTGAGTGGGAATACATATAGAGAATTTTGCCTGTTTTAATAACAGGTTATGAGCAAGCATAAGAAATGGTAATCATGTGACAGTTATAATATCATTTCAAAACAATTACATTGAAATGATTATAAATACTAAATTAAATATGTAATATTAGCAAATGTACTAGGAATAAATATAATTAAAAAACACATTTTTCATATTTTAGTACAAATTTAAATTTTAATATCATTAATTAGTATAACTTTCACACTTTAAAAATAAAATATATCTCATGAATATATTTATAGTGGATCATATTATTTGCTATATTTTGTCCCAAGCTTTTTCAGGTATCATACATTGAACATAGTAGCTCATTTTATGGATAAGCTTTGATTATAATAGAATAGAGTATTTATTGTTATTGAACTGCAAATAAACAAATACACATGTATAACACACCTTTGTATATTATAGTATGCAAGCATCAATTAAGATTATAATATAAACAAAATTTTAAAAATTTAATGTAATTATTAATAAATTAAGAGATGCATACTGTCATATATTTTAGTGTGTATTCACTCAGTTACATTCACTCAAGAAATAAAAATAAGAAAAGAATTTATTGATCAGTATTTTTATGGAGAAAATGTCTGATTTTCATCACAATTAAAAATATTCTGGGTGATTTTTTTCTTTTTTTAATTTCTGAAATGTAATAGCAGTCTCATTTATAACAAACTATACTCTTTTCAATTGCTTTGATATTTTCATGTCTGTATCAACTTTATGAATGTTTTTAAATTTCTTAAAATTTTTAGCATTATGCTTACAAAACATTTTATTATGCACAATACTGTACATGGAATTTGGAAAGGATAATAAAAAAAAGATGAAAATGTATGTGTTTCAACATAAACAAAAGAAATTTTATTAACAAACCTAAATGTTCCATACTGCTCTGAGACAGAAAAAGAGCTGTTGTCATACTATAAAATTTATTTCATTTAAGAATATTTATGTTTTTATAAAATATGATCATATACAACATTCTGACACAGAAAAATGCTTGATGGCATATTACAAAATGTATTAAATTTATGAATTTTAATGTTTTTCTTATTTATATATATTATTTGGATAGCATATAATTAAAGTATTCCCAGCTTTATTATATGTATAAATTTCTAGTTACTATTCTGTTGTGGAATGGGCAGTTAGGCCTGCTTTTATGATGAGCACATATATAGTTAGAAGTTAAAGTTTGTACTATAGAGTACAAAATATACTTCAATTACAGACACCCACACATTTATATATTTATATATAGATATATTTTTGTTTTGCAAAATTATTCTAAATAAAGAGAATATTTTATAGCTAAGGTAAGTATTTCTAAATAAACTAATAAATAATATTGTATACTTTAAATTGTAAGAAGAGGGAATATTTTCTTCTCAATATGATCTACATCAAAAGAATTTTCTTAATTCTAATTTTAAATGTAGTTTGTTTTTTACTTTAATTTTATTGAGATTATAGTTTGCATGCAATTAAATTTACATATAAAAAACCAAGATTGAACAAAAAAGAAAGAGTAAATGGGAAAAGAGTTGAAAAATAAATAGCAAAAAATATAATATTATCAAAGTCATATTAATAAGTGAGTAAGAGAGGTTCTTGTTTCAGGCGCCAAATTGAAAGAGGCTAAATGAAAAATGCAATGAAATCCCTCCAATTAAAAAAAACTACCATGTTACTATATTTAAAATATATAACATTACGTTCAATAAAAAATACTTGTAGTGACTCAAAAATTTATGATTATATAATTATAATAAATAATTTTCAAAAATAGATTATATTTCATTATTCTACTACAATGTTTTTGTAATTATAAATTTATTTAAAGACACATTGATTATGTAAGTAATATTTACTAAGGCTGTAAACCTCAAGAATATGCACGTCAAAATGTGAAGGTAGGGACCTCTACAGGTCTTAACCACAAGCTTATGCTACTGATTTTTGATATGTTACTTTAATGATGGAATTGATGTTAAATCGTTGCAAAGAATTATTGTGAAATTTTACAGTGAGTATAGTTTAAAATAATAAATGTCTTATTAATTATATTATTACTTTTATTCATTATTTTAATTTTTTAACATACTCTAGATCTAGATAAGTCCAGCAACAATGTGTGTATTTTTTTTTTAATTAAAATATTTTTGATAAAAAATATTTTAATAAAAACAAATCCTAAAATATTTTATAACAATTTTGTTATTAAACTGAGAGAGTGCAAACCTCTCAAGCACTTAGCCAATCAGATCACAAATACTGAGACAGAGAATTTAACAAGAAAAGAGCGGTTCCACTCTCTTCTTTACTTGTTTTTCTATATATCCAAGCCAGTCCAAAGTACTTAGATCTGAAAGCGTGAATCTTAAATATCTTCACACTCAACTCACTGAGTTCTAATTATAAACACACAGCGGGAAATCTTTCGATTTACTACGTAGTAGTTTTTTCGATGTTATAACTTGCAGCAATATATGTAAATAATATTTATTTTGTTATATAATTTTAATTTTAATTAACATTTTTATCTTTAAATATTCATTTTAGGTATAATAAATAACTTATTACAAATTTTATTGAGAAATGAATTCAGTTTCATTCAAATAAATATTGAAATAGGACGTTTTTATATATTTGTTCACCAATTTCAGGGCAAGAAAATTCTAATTATATAAGCATGATATATTTTCCAATATTCTGAGATAGCATAGCTTTAAAAAAAAATTAAAACTGTGTTATAAATTTTTATATATCGTTATTGGGTGTAAGAGCCTCTTTTTATTTCAATAATAGTTCTGTGTAGTGTTTATAGATGATTAGTTTTAATATTTGTAATTTCGTAAATATCTCACAATAGCAGATAAAATAAGATAAGTAGTCATTCAAATTAGTGATACAAATCCTAGATAATTTTCCAGAGGATGAAAAAGGAAGTTTGTTTTTTATTTTATTATGCATATTAATTAAAAAACATAAAAGAATAAATTGAAAATGGTTGGTGTATTAAAAATATAACAATGCAATATGTCACTTTCATTGAATTCTTTTTATCAAAGACTGGATTAACAAAAAAATGATTGTCTTGAGAATCATCTGATTGGGAAAATGTTTCAAGAAAAATTTCAAATCGTGAATGTTCCAAACAATATATTGATATCGCAACAGCAAATGAAGAAAGAAAAAAAAATAGACTAAAGAAAAATTTAACAATAGATGCAAAACAAATGATAATTGTAGAAGAAGCTCGTAGAAAAAACATTTCAGAAATAATTTTAGCTATTATAAATTTTTTGCCAAGTCAAAATTTAAATGAGACGAACTTCTAGAAAATTCTTCAAACACATTAATAAATTTTTTTACGACTTATAGATCTCCTGCCATTAGGGACATCAATTTTAGTATGGTGGTTAAATTATTATATTGTATAATAATAGAATAGTAGAAATAGTCAAAAATTTGTCAAGCATTAAGAAAAATGTGTGGGCACACTTTTGTTTAAGATCCAGAGAAATTTTATAGTCTCTCAGTCATTAGTCTCTTTACTAGAAATTTGTGTTGTAAACTTGGTTTACAAAAATAATTAAAAACATCTGAAAATTAATAAAACCTTAAAGTATTTAAATAATTATTAACTGAAAACTGAATCTTTTCATTAACTATTTAACAATAAACTATAAAAAGTACAAACTTATCATTAATCTAATAACTTAATAAACATCATATAACCACCACTTCTTATGCTTGTGTATAACTGTTGTTAAGACAGGCAAAACTCACTATATACATTGCCACACACAGCAAGCTAGAGTAATCAATGGATGCCAGAAGGCTTGTGCATAAAATCCCCATCTAGTGCCTACTCATCCAATATCCCCAAACAAGTTTCTGGTTTATGACCTTCATCAATGAGGAGCCTTGGATCTGAGAGCACTGCACCTAGATATTAGGATCTAATGCAACCCTTCAGCAACCACATTTTATCTCCATTTAACTACAAAACTATGAGTCTTAAACTGAAAACACCTTAATGTTTCCAATCCAAGCCCATCAGTTTATACACAAGCCTTCTGGCATCCATTGATTACTCTAGCTTGCTGTGTGTGGCAATACGTATAGTGAGTTGTGCCTGTTTTAATCTAATAACTTTAATCATCATACCTATATAACAATATAATATAGTACAAATAGCTCTCATGAAAAGATTAAGATAAGAATATGTTATAATAAAATTTGAGCTCCATGCAACATCGCCCTCTATACATATAAATCTGTATTACAACACAATCAATAGAATCTCATGAAACAATAATATCAAATAAATAACACTCTACAAATTAAGGAAAATAATAAAACTGAATTTGAATTACTGAAAATTAAAATAAATGAAAAATTATTTAATGAATGGATTAATTATTATCTTGACCTACATAATATGTCAAAAAATAATGAAGAATGTAAAAGAAGTTATATTATTCTATTATTATAAATTGCACTTCAGACAAAAGTCAGAATTTTTAGATTTGTTGGGAGAAATTCAAATATTAAATTAGAACCACAATAGAATTTTATATGTTTCTTTTGAAAACAGACTCAATTGGATATTACAATTCATTAGTGTAAAACAGAATTCTTACAATCAATCCCTGATGAGGCATTCTTTGTTCCTTGCTCATTCTCTCTTAGTTTAGTAATTATTGATATGGTTTTTGTTTCTGGAGAAGTTGTACATTTTTTGACTGATTGTTAGGAATTTGTAAAATTTTCAGTGGTCTGGTTCCAGAGTAAATAAATGAAAAAAAAAAAAAATATCATAAGGAAACTTGTCACTAATTGGTATGGTTCCAGGTGCCATTTTTAAAAAAAATCTGACCTGAGATACAATTTTCACAATAACTTCAGTTTTAATAATGTTAGTTTACATTTATAGAAACTAGAAAAATTAAAGAAAACAATAAGTCTGAGACAAATAGTGATAACCATTTAAAAAATAAGGGGGAAAATTTTCAATAACTGATCTAACTATTACTTTATTGTTTGTTCATATTTTCTAATTTATCATTAACTAAGTTCAAATTACATCTTCATTGATAATTTCTTTGTATTCCTCACAAAATTATCTTTCAAACCATATATAATACTTCTTATCTGAGATAGTCCATAGCTTCAGAATCTCAAAAACAAGTCACATATGAATTCTTCATTTTTATCTTGTACCCCAAAAGTTACCAAATCTCAAAGGTATCTATAAGAAAAAGTTTCCCAAAACAAATCATTTCCAAAAGATGGATATGCATTTGTCATAGCAATTGGCTTCTTATCTATCTAACACTAGAAAATGTAGGCTACTGTCTGTATCATTGATAAAATGAGTTTCATCTCATTTTATATTTTTTGTGTACATCAGTGATGTTTATATTCTTTATGCACACCAGTGATGCAATCTTGTTATATTTATTTTCACACATAGATATAATTTATTTGTATATAGATCATTTGCTAACTATAGACTTCAAAATAATGTGATGCATTTTTTTCATCTAATGTTAAATTGCTCTTATATTTCTTGGGTTGTTTCTGCTGAATTGCTTCAATATCCTGATAAACATTATCAATATATGTATCAAGTAAAATGTTTCTCTGATGTGGAGGTGTCCAATCAGACTGTATTTTATTAATGGATATATAGATGATGTCTTTATGATCTGGCCATACAATGAAGAAGAACTTCATACATTTTTTGATTATCTAAATAATATTAATACTAATATACAATTTTCAATTAATTTTTTTAAAACAGTGGTTCATTTTTTTGATGTTGAGATTACATATAGGAAGCCAACTGATAGTCATGCTTACCTACATTTTTATAGTAATCACCCTAAATACTTAAAGACTAATATCCCTTATAGTCAATTTTTAAGGATTAAAAGAATTTGCGGTGATCAGGGATTTCTTCAGCAAAATAACAAGGTTTTATATAATAAATTTATCAATATGAAATATTCTAATGGACTGTTAGATAGGGCAGTGGTAATATCTTCAGGAGTTGACAGGAAGGAACTTCTATCTAAAAAAAGAAAAAGTCAGTTGTTAAATATACCACTGGTTCTTACCTTCAATGATGATTTACCTAATATTAACCAAGTATTATGGAAACCTTTTAATATATTAAATTCCACAGATTACCTGAGATCTGTTTTTCCCTATCCACCTAATGTTGTATATCATAGACATAGAACACTTAGGGATAGACTTGTAAGGACAGTTTTTGGCACTAATTTTGTGTCAGGAAACGGATGTTTTTCATGTGAGGATAAAAGATGTCGTACATGCAAACATATTATTGTTACAAAGATGGTTAAGAGAGATACCATTCATGATTTTAAATGGTATATCCCCAACTATGTTAATTGTAAAAGTATAAACTTGATATATTTAATAGAATGTAATAGATGCTTGAGTCATTACATAGGTGAGTCAGCAAACAGTCTACATATTAGAATGACCAATTATAGGTTTGATGTTTTATATAAAAATGAAAATAGATCAGTTTCTAAACATTTCAATTTATCTGATCACTCGATTGATGATTTAAGAGTGGTTATATTGGAAGATAATTTTTCTTTCATGAGAGAAAGAAAACAGAAGGAGAGTTTTTTTATTTTTAAATTTAAGAAATTACATTCTCATGGGATGAATATGAATATAGGTACTATCTCATCTTTGAATTACCTGGTTTCCTAGGAATTTGCATTTTTTGTTTCCTGGATAATTATTTTATAGGTGGACTAGCACAAAGTGGAATAAATATAATAAATATATATGTATAAGATATATATGTATATAGTAAAATACATATAGTAGAATATATATATATATATATATTGTAACGATATATAAATATGCCATTACATTAAATTGAAATAAAAACTTTTAAGTTTGCAAATAAAAATAAATGTATTAAAAAAAAACCTAAACGTTAAAATTAAAATGTTTGTTAAACGTATAACGTATATATTATTTGCACAGATGCAAAACTTTAAAAAAATTTTTTTTTATAAATAAAAAAAAAGTATTTGAATGTACTTTTTTATAAAAAAATACAAGATTTAAATATAAAAATATTTTAATAAAGAAATAACGTAAGTAAAAATAAAAACAGGTATTAATTAATTCCTGTAATCTGTAAATGGAAATGATTGTTTATTAATTGAAAAGCAAGCTAGCCTTGGGGCTCTTGTGTAATTAAAAAGTCAGATGAAAATTAGATAAAAAATAAAGAATTAGCTTGTCCAATATAAAAGCAGAAAATAAAGGCCCGGACCATAATGAAAAAATGGAAGTGACGGTTTTGTTCGCGGAATCCATAGGAGGATTATAAAAAGAGAAATATTCAGTTTCCTGCGAGTTCCAACTTGATTTTGTGAGAAGAACAATAAGATGCACTTGTCGTTCTCTCTCACCTATTTTAACAAACGAAATGACTGTAATACCAGGATTGTTCCAGCTAAGGATGCCTTCAGATAGACCGGGTTTCAAATAAAGACTCCGTGGAAATTAACACCAGGAACCGGGAGCTCTTCTACCATAAGCTACATGAATGGAACAACTGTTAAAATCATAAAATTAATTAAGAATTTTCGTCAAGAGTTGACAAGTTTAATAAACAAGCTAACCTAAATTTCGAAAGGACTTTTATCTGACTTTTGTAAGTTTTCAGGTCAATTAATAATGTTTAATTTTATAAGTTTTCAGGCGTTTGATAAAAATCATTTCCATTTTTTTCTTATTGTATAAATTATTTAAATGCATGAAATTTAAGGTTGGGTATAGACATTGCATATATTTGTTAGCAGTCGATTGTGTTGTGGTTTTCACCTTCGATTAGAATATATAAGTCATCGATGTCACTGCGGCATTTTATGATGAATGCTATTGGGTTTTTTGTATTCCCTATGGAATTGATGTTATCGATGATTTTGTATTTTGATCAGTTGTGTTTATTTTGAAATGTTTTTAACCATGGAATCTATGCAGCCGATCTATACTCAACATTATAAAACAAATTGTATAAAATTCATCTGTGCGAACGTATCTAAATGTTAAATTTAAGTCGGGTGTGAATGGCTATATAGATTTGTAAAGTTATATATATAGTTTAAGGGAGGGTAATCTTAGGGTATTTGTTTTGTAGTTAAATTGGGTCAATGGATTAGATGTATTGATGTAATTAGTAAACGTAGCAGAAGATCCGCTACAGACAGGATTGCATATATACACCACACACCTTCTGTTTGCCTATGGATGGGATTGTAAATCGGCAAAAAGGACTGCAGTCCATTCCTATGGAGTTTTTTTGTTTATTGTTCTACTCACCAACAGATGTAGCATTCCTGTTGGTTGAGAGACAATATCTCTAACTCTACTGACTGTTCAGATGTACATTCCCGACAGTATAGTATTTTGTGTTGTTGTATTCATGCTGCATTGAATACATCGATATATCCGATGGATTGATGTTGGTTTGGCTGCGAACTTTTGGCCTAAGGTTAAATAAGGGATAGAACATTTTCTTTTCAAATACAATCTATGTAGTCTATTCATACTCGACAATCTTAATAAAATATTAAATTTATTCATACGTTACAATCTTAAAATAAATATAAATTTCATCTGTGTAGATGATTTAAAATTTTAAAATAATAAGTTAAATTAAAAGAATGTTAAAATCTAAAATAATAATATTATTATTCCTCAAAATTTAAAATGATTCAAAATTTATATGTGCGTAAATAAATGTTTGTGTATTAATTACTGGCAGTGGGTTTTGTTTTATTTTTTTTATATGTAAGATATAAATTAAAGATATAGATTATTATCTCTGTGTTATACACTGAGCTAGTGACTTGGGCTAACGATCTGAATATTTAAATAAAGTGGAATCTTAACAGCGCATATCTGCCTACCCTATAAATTTTTCTAGGCTCAAATGCCTAGATGGCATCCTGGTAGTGCAGATATCGTAGTTACGATAAGATTTGATCTTCACTTCCTTTTGGATCGTTATAATATATATATATTGACTAGTTTAGCTTTATGCTTGTAATGGTTATATATATATATATATATATATATATATATATATACAGGTTTTTTGGTGTGTACATATATAATAGTATATTTTTATTGTTTTTTGATATATTTTAATATATAATAACAATGTATGTATGGTTTTAGTTTCTTAAAATAAGTTTTTTTGTGAAATAATTTTTTTAGTATTTTTTATACAAAGTTTTGTAAATATATATATATTATACAAAGTTTTTAAAGATTTTTGCCTATAGGAATTAGTTTTGTTATCTGATACCTATCTGTAATATTTTAGCACTTAGGTTCTGGAAATAGCCATTTTGCTTTCTGATAAAAATCGGTCTGCTGGTTGAAATATTAAAGCAGTTTTACAGAGAAGTAATTCTATGTTTTTATTTTTCTTTTAGTTAGTTTGTATATTTATTATTTTCATATATACATATATATATTATTGTAATGATATGGAATGTGGTGTAACATGTCAAGGTGGGAGAACATTATCATCCCCACAAATTAAATAATATATAGAAGAAAATATAAAATGTTACCTGTAAAAGGACCATGAGATCAGCACTGCAGTAAATTATAAATAGTTAAGTTATATTTAACTGCATATTACACAAGAATAACCAATAACCATTTCATTTGATTGGATTTAAAAGATTAAAGAGTCAATAGAAAGATTAATGTACCTATCCACTACCAAACTTAGGGCATAATATACAACAATCTTCTGGCTGCACCTTTTTAAGTGCCAACCTATCAATCATAATATAAAAAATGTGGGATTTTATTACATGTTAATTATCATTAAGACTCTGACCATATATGTACCATGATGTCACAAGCCCATTATAAATTAATTTCTAATCTAATAAACTAAGGTGCAGTAAATCACATTTGTACCATCAAGAAAAATTTCTGGACGAACAAATACAAACATGCACCTTTACATATAAATAACAAGCATTATTGCTTTAGAGCTAGTTCAAATGTTGGGGCTGTGAATGGAAACAAGAGAAAGTACATGCTTAAACTACTTAATTTGAATTGTTCTAGTGGCTTAATTTACAAATCCCTAAAACATTATGGTATTATGAAATCAAGTCTCACACTCTGCCAGTTAATGGAACAGATAGCTGTACAAATAAGACAATAAAACTGATTTTTAACAATTAATAACAAATTTTAAAAATTGACAAAGGATATGATAATTCCAACTTTCATACATTTTATCAAAGAAATATAATTTCATAGAGCAAGTAATCATTATTTATTGATGATTACTAATTCAATTAATTAATCTTAACTTTAAATAAAATTATTTCTCACTTCAAGATTAAAATTGTAAAACAATATTTCAAAGATAAAATTGTATTAACTTAAACTCTTTGTTTTTTTTTCTTCTGAAAATGTTTTATACCAGGGGTGGACAAATAGCAGCCTGAGGGCCACATACAGCCCACTAAGAGTTTTTATGTGGCCCATCAAGACAATCAGAAAAATCCACATTGAACTGAGATTTCCTTCCTGTGCGCCACCAAAGATTCATCTCTTATTTTCTACTAGGATAGCCATGTCAATATACATGCACAGTGTAGATACGATGTGCAGTGCTTTTCCTGTTGATCTGGTTAATTTCAAGTTTGTCTTTGCATTAGCAAATATATACATTTCTAACTTTAGAGAAAGCATGAATCCTCTGAAAAAATGTAAAATCAGTGATGAATGTTGTGTGTTTAATGAAGAATAGACAAACAAATATTTCTTTGGTAATACAGGGAATAAAGCAGTATTTTTATTGTGTCATGAAAAAAAGGTGCAGCCTTCCACTAACCTTCGCTTCCACAAAGTGGCCCCCAAGCCAAAACAATTGACCACCCCTGTCTTATACAAATATAATTGCATTTTGAAGGGTAAATAAGGTAACAAAATAAATATCAATTTAAAAAAATGCTAATAAAATTATTCATTCCCATTAATTATCACATTGTAAAAAATTATCTACAAATTTACAATTTTTGATTTTCTTTTAATTTCTTTTTTGGTAGTTGTAATTTTCACATTTTTTCATGTTGAGTTTTCTTCTTATATGCTTTTCCAATGATACATATTTCCAGGATAATGTACACAGATAAAGTTATCCATCTGGCAAATAGAATATTTTCCTGTTTTACTCGGGCTGAATTTTTCCATTTTTTAAAAAATTAACTTGCAGATCAGGATAATACACAGAATAAATTTAACTATTTTGCAAATCTACTAATTTTCAAATCAGGCTGATATATAATGAGAGAGTAATGTTTATGGATAGAAACAAGTTTTGTTGCAAATCACTTCAAGATTCTTCATTTTTCTTAGTGAACAGGTTATATGTTGAGGCTTAATATTGTCCAGCTTCTAGCTAAAATTTAGCACATGGTTTCCTTTAAATCCATTTTAAAAAACATTTTAAAATCATCATGAGAAATTTTTTTTAAAACTACAAACCATTTCTCACTGTGCTTTTCATAGCTGAACTTCTGTTTCTGTATTCTTCAACAGCTGAATTACGGACCACTGTCCCAAAACACTAGGGTCTACTGCTTTAATTGATGCCCATATTATTTTTTGGAACATTCCTGTAAACATCCAATCTCATAACGTTTAAACATGCCCACATTAAATCATGAAATCTATTTTTATAAAAAGGTTGTTAGTTATTTTCCTTTTTTTAATTAAAAAAAATGTCAATCATAAAAAAAAATTCCATTATAGTCATGACAATTAACATGATAATCTTAATTACCCTTTAATTTGAATAATATTTTGTGTACTAGAGAGATAAAAAGAACAGCTAAAAAACAATTTTAATTAATTAAAATGAAATTTCTTAACAAAAATGTCAAAACTTTATTTTTTTTTAAATATCTCTATCAGGAACACCCCCCCCCCAAAACCACTGACCATGGTTTTGTGCTTTGGCACTCATCAGAGAGGTGCTAGGGTAGGTTCAGGCCTACCCTGCCAAAGCATGAAACCTACCCTGGCACCTCTCTGAGGAGTGCCAAAGCATGAAACCATGATCAGGGGTTTGGGAAGGGTTCCTGACAGAGATATTTTAAGTGCTGGCTCTGGCTAAGCATTTATCACAAAGCTTGTTGAGGAATTGGCAATCCTCATTGTTTATAACTAACAAGCTTAAGAGAATAGGGTCATGTGAATTATGACTCTTATTTTGACTATTTTTTTTCTTTTAAAAATCTGATAATAAAGCTTTGCCTAATGTTAAATTCAAAAATTTTAATAACTTACTGAAGACAATTTTTTTTTCTCTTAGTACTTTTTTTCAAAATTAAAATTGCTAAATAAAATTACTGACGAAAGAGAACAAAAAGAATGATTTATTTAATTTTGTACTTTCCCTTCTTTTTTTACAACCACCCTAATACATTATAAATATTCACATTATTTTTTAAAAAGTGTTTAGAATCATCATATCATTTAATAAATAAAAAATATTTAATTTAATGAATTCTTATTATAAAAATGGGAGCAAGTTAAATATTATTTCCCCATTCTAATTTTATTTTTATAAGTTCGTAATGTTTGACATGACTATAGTTGTCACTGTCTACAATATTACAATATATATATGAAAACATGTAAATACATATGTATTACAAATAAAAAGCTAAGAACTTATGTAATTAATTACCATATATAAAAGAATATTATATGCAATTATTCAAATTAGAAAAGCCTGATTCTGGTCAATAGAATAAAAATTTAGTAATAAATCTCTTCTAAATACCATGCCAGGAACAAATTCCATAAAAGTAATTTTTATTACAAATTATTATTTGTAATTAATTTTATTACATATTTTTGTGTTTTGATATGTCTTGGATATTCTATATATATATCACATTGTATGCTTAATAATTAGTAATATAAATTAGTTTTTCATGTGAGAAATATATTTCAACTAAAATCCTAAAAGTTGATTATTTAGTAGTATAACTGGTTGTAAAATGTTTAATTTTTTTTTACAATATTGCTGTTGTAACTGAAACACAGGCTTATTATATACCTGTGTTTATATATGTAATATAGGGTATATGAGCACAGACTTTCATATGATCCATCACTCTCCACTCTATCTAATAACACTGATACACTCAAGCACATATATGCTGAAAAGATAAATAATCACCAATATACGTATTTCATGCTAAACCAGCAATCATTAGTTGGTCCAGATTATCATCTCCACATATATATATATACTATAAGTGCTCAGATATATATTAAGATAGACAATCCTCATACTTTAATGGACAGGCTCCAATCTACTACACACCCCAATTCTTCAACTGTCCATCCAATTGAAAATCTAATGATGGAATGCTCGAAGGCCACCCTGAGGCCGAGATTCTAGTCACACCCATGTTGACCTAAGGTCAATCTGAACCCCACATGTACAGGACATAATCCATTAAATACATATGCAAGGATGGGCAGACATCTCTACAATGTAATAACTGAAACACAGGCTTATTATATACCTGTGTCTATATATGTAATATAGGGTATATGAGCACAGACTTTCAGATGACCCATCACTCTCCACTCTATCTAATAACACTGATACACTCAAGCACATATATGCTGAAAAGATAAATAATCACCAATATACGTATTTCATGCTAAACCAGCAATCATCAGGTGGTCCAGATTATCATCTACCACATATATATATACTATAAGTGCTCAGATATATATTAAGATAGACAATCCTCATACTTTAATGGACAGGATCCAATCTACTACACACCCCAATTCTTCAACTGTCCATCCAATTGAAAATCTGATGATGGAATGCTCGAAGGCCACCCTGAGGCCGAGATTCTAGTCACACCCATGTTGAACTAAGGTCAATCTGAACCCCACATGTACAGGACATAATCCATTAAATACATATGCAGTGTGTATATATAAGTACACGAAAGCAATCAACACTTAACACAGTATCAATAACAATCAAACTTTGAGTGAAAAACAAATAATATACAGATTTAAATTAATTGTGTCTGTTCTCCAGTTATTGTTATACTAACACTTCTTTTACTGAAAGAACTTTTATTTTTATTATTAAGAAGTCCATGCTTCGTATTATTAACGCGTATTTAATCATAAAAATTTTCACAAATAAAGAAGATAAATCTTTTTATTCATTTTCTAAAACAGAGTTCAGATTTCAAGTTAGCCATTCAAATTTTTGAAACTTATTTAAGAAAAAGATATATTAGACTTTTTAAAGTGAATTCTATAAATAACAAATAGATCATATTTAATAGCAAATTATATACTTTTCAATAATATCAGTAGTACATACACAAATTTTTAAAGCTTTAACGAGATTTTGAAGCAAAATAATCTGTATAAATAAGTATCGCTTACGTTATAAAAGGGAAAAAGAAAGTATTCAAAAGTTTTTTCTTATTGCAAAAGGTGAATTATTACTAATATTAAATACAAAAAAAATTATATTGTTAATATGTATATACAATCACGTTTAGTAATGGTAGATCTGGATGTAGATTTAATAAGAAATTAAATACAATATAATGGAATATTTTCGCTAACAACTAAGTTTAAAAAAATCCGATAAATAGAATTATTTAAATGTATGAATAAAAGAAGTCGGACAGTTGTTAAAATTTATGCTTAGAAACTTCTTCAGAGTAGAGTATTGTATTAAATTTATATATATTTATTAATATATATATGTACTCTGTATATTGAAGCTATTCAATGTACGTAAAATTATCAAAAATTACCGCCAAGCGCTTTCGGGACAGTTTATAACCCCACATTCACGGCGACTTGTATTTGATTAATGACTATAATATTAATGCAAATTTTATGCAAATTCATATGCAGATGTTACGCGGACCATTTTCGAGACAGAGAAAAGCAGGCCTCTCTTTTATTGATTGTAGCTGGGTCACTTACGATGTAGTAAGCTTTCCTGACTTTGCGTTTGGGATCGTTTATTTCAGAGCAAATGACACTGGCTGTGGTGGGTAGAAAAGCATGGCCAGTGGGTCTCTCATGCTCAACGAAAACCGAATTGCCTTCAAGCTTTGTTTTAGTTCTGTTATAGGGGTATCTGTGTTGAGCTATTTATTGCAGGAAAGCATGAAAATAAACAGTCGATATGGCATTATAACTAAATATGTATATTCGTAGTCTTTGGCAGCCATAGTTTGGCAGTGCTTAGTCTCCTTTAATATTGAATCTAGATAATTGAAATTCTTAGTATTGATAAAATGTTTACAAAGGTAAATGAATAATTTTCTGTCCAGCTTTTATTTCATCAGCCCATCCTTTTTGGCATATTGTAACAATCTGACTCAGCATTCATAATTAATCAAATGCGCCTTCAATTTTGTTTACGATTTTCACCATTTCCCATATTTTAAAACATCCATAGTATTATGTATACTTACAGTTGATTTCTCTATTCAATGGAAATTGATATATGTAATTTATGTGCATTAAATTGTAGTAAATTTAAAGAAAACAAATCGATTTATTTAATTTAAACATATCTTCAATATTTTTAATCAATACTGCTTCCTGAGCACACCTTGTAAATTTTGTTACACAAAACCACTTAAGCTTTCTCAAAACTCCTTTTTTTTTTATTCCAACATCTTTCTTAATACACAAAATAATTGTTTTCTGAGTATATCAGATGATATACTGATGCAAACATGGCTTTATTCATCATGCATGGAAATATCTTGCTTTTACAATGAGTCATATGAATACTATCAGAAGCTCAGAGCTATCTTTGTCAAGCTATCAGCAATCAAATGTACTTTGCAGTAACATGAGAGACTATGTGAGTGATTTAAGAAAAACTCACTGATGCCTTGAAGCTAAGATATGTTTGACTACAGCAATGTCTTTGCAATGATTGTTAATGCCTTGCTAAAAATGAAAGCTATGAAAGATTAACTGTCCAGATTAACATTGATTTTCCATTTTTAACTAACATAGGCATTTTCAATTTTTGAATATGTTCCAACAGTACCAAACTCTAGTGTTGTTCCATTTAACATGAAATGAAAACTAACATAGACTTGGATTTGCGATGAGAGGATAAAAAAAATCACACCTTTGGAAAAGTCTTGAAACTAGGAATTTTGTATAAATGTTGTTTTATCTGTAGTTAGAATATTATTTATGAATGTGTATGAGTTTATATTCCAATTTTCTTAGACGATCATTCACCTACATGGAGTTTGAAGTCTAAAAATATTTGCATCACAGATGATGTCTTGCTGGGATTACTTTATGTGCACACACACTAAAAACAAAAAAATAAGTGAAACACACACACAAAAAAAAAACAAACAATTTAACTATTAAAAACAATTTCTCTATCAATTTTTCATTGTCTTTAAATTTCATTGCTTCTTCTTTCTCTCTCCCTCTCTATATATAATGTGTTAATAGAGTATCTTTAACTAACACTTGAAGTTAGAGATGATTTCCAAGTGTGAATTAGAGCAACCATATACACAAAGCATCAGCATAATTTTAGAATTTTCTTGTAATCTGATCTGGATTCTATTGCTTTATTGTGACAATAAATATGTTGCTTTTTCTGAATTTTTTTTTATAGCTCATTGTTTATTTTGCATCTGATGATGGCTTAAAGTTAAAGTTGACTTTTTAAAAATAATTATTTCCCCCTATAACCAGGTTCAACAAATTTTAGGAGAATAACTTCATGTAGTCGAAGCAAGTTTTTTTGCAAGGAAAAATAGAAAGTTAATTTTCAAAAACTAGATTAGAGAGTATTATATATTTTGGTGCTTGTCTTATAGATAAAGACGTCGTTCGATGGCACAATTTTCACAAATATGATCATTCCTGGGCCATTAATTATAATCATTTTGATGTGTTTTTTGTAATGCGAAAATATAAACAAAAGAAAATCGTCTTTTCTAAATATTATTTAATTTTAAATATTATTTTTTATTAACATATACAAATTAAATGATAACAATAAATGTAAAATAAAATACACAAATTACAATTTGATTCGTATTTTTTAGTTTGCTTTATTAGAAAAATCAATTTTCTATCGGAGATTTTTTTACTGGGATTACGGCTTTTTTTTTCTTGTTGTTTAAAAACTCATAATCAGAATAAAAAGTAAAATTTCTTAGTCTTCCTTTTACATTTTAGTTCTACAGAGAAACAGATATTATTGTGTTATCCCTATTTTTTACTTTTTTAGTCTTTGTTTTACTTTCTTTTTTTTTTTTTTTTACAGACAAACAGATATTACTGCTATTTTTTATTTCAAACAGAATAACAACAAAAAGTAAAAGTTGTTACGGTTAGGTTTAGTTTTAGGGTTAGGTTTAGGGTTAGTTTTAGGGTTAGTTTTAGTGTTAGGTTTAGTGTTAGGTTTAGGGTTAGTTTTAGGGTTAGGTTTAGGGTTAGTTTTAGGGTTAGGTTTAGTTTTAGGGTTATATTTAGTGTTAGTTTTAGAGTTAGGTTTACATTTAGTGTACTGTTATTTGTAATGCTAAAATTAAAAAAAATCAAAATCGTATTTTTATAGATATTTTTTTTAGTAACATCTATAAAATAAATGATAACAATAAACATAAAATATATTCAACAAAGTATAATCGTAGTTGGAGAAAAGAAAGAAAGTAAAACTTTTTTAAACAACAACAAAAATGTCTTCTTTACTTATTAATCATGTTTATAATATATGCTTTTATGAAATTTACAAAAAAACCATGCATAATTGTACTTTTCTTACTGGATATTTTTGTGTTACTGCTCTTTTTTACTTCAAAAATATACACACGATGTTTGTCTCATGGAATGTTACGATTACTTGCTGCATTACCTAATTCCAACTCACTTTACACATATATCTTGTCAACATTTTCCCAATTAAAACTTCAATACAGTACGATGTAAAAAGTCTGATAATTATTACTTTACAAAATCTGAACATTTCAATACTTAAAAAACAAACAAACAATGAAAACAACATTTCCATCCAATTCAAAAAAACACACCCTCTCACCAAGCCGTAACCATTTCATAAACTGTGCGAATTCAAAAAACGTATTTGCTGCGATGCGACATACATGCTGTACTGCATCATGACATAGTGGCCTGAAATCTGTAGCACAACACAAAAGTTGTATTATAGAAAACACATGTTCGAATGTGTCGGCCACGGAAATGGCATTTTTATGTGTTTTAGCATGAAAACGGCACCATAGAGTGGCGTCCTTAGCTATAAAACTAGTACCTATATTTTAAACAATATTTGATAAATTTCATTTAACAAAGTTGTACTTTATTTTGTGATTTTATACACTTATTATTCTTTAAGTTTACTACTATATAATCTTAATTTCGCAATTATATAATTATTGTTTAAGTTTACTAATTAATATAAAACTATTTTATGTTAATTACACACATACACACATATATAAATAGACTGTCTTATTAATAAAGCAAAGTAATTTCACAATTCAAAGATTTTTTTAAATATATTTTTTAAAAAAATAATTATATTTAATTTTATATTATTAAGTATAATAGAACAATTTTAGATACAGTATTTAATTTTTAGGCAATATCTACAAAAATTTTAATCATCAATATACAATTGATAAACTTTTATACATCACCAATGTATAATTAATATATTATAATGGTCGGGGAAGATCACAGTCTTACAGTATCTGTGCTACAGGGTGCCCCCAGGCTATTTGAACCTGGAAAATTTATAGAGTAGGCAGATACATAAGTTAAAGATCCACATTTTTATATGATCTATTTTATTCTGACCATCAGCCCATGCCACTAGCTCAGGGAGCAGCAGAGATATAAATTCTTATAAGTTTTAATAAAAATCTATATTCTCAAAATATATTAATATTTAAAAAAATAAAATAAGCCACTGCCAGTAATTAACACACAAAACATTTATTAACGCACATATAAATATTTAAAATTGAGGAATAAAATTTATTATTTTAGATTGGTTATTAATTTTTAAATTTAAATGATTAAGAAAGTCCGCACAGGTGGACATTTTATAAAAGTTTGTTTTATAATGTTGAGTATAGATAGGCTACATAGATTACACAGTTAAAATCTTTTCAAAACAATCGTTCAATCTCAGACTAAAAGTTTGCAGCCAAACCAATGCCTGCTTCCAGATATATAGTCACAACCAATGCAATATGAAGATGCTAGCATAAAACCATGCTGACAGGAATGTGCATCTGACAGTGTGATATTATTTGAGGGACATGATCCTCATCCAGTACAGGAATGTGCATCTGTCTGGTGAAGGAATCATGTATATAAATTAATTAAAAAGAAATGCTACATATGGGGAGAGAGTGGTCTTACTGCCAAATTATAGTCCCCATCCATAGAGCTAAAAAGGGGTCAACAGCACAGGAAATACGTCTGCATTCATTGCAATGCAATGACTACATTTTTGGTCATGCATTCAATTGGGCTTTACCCTGTATTCTAAACACACTTCATGTTACATTGATATAAACACCCATATATCCCTCTACCAGCATCAACCCAACTACATGACAAATAGCCTGAAATTAAAACCCATTCAAAATAAACATAAACGATTAAAATATAAAGTCATTGATGGAATTGCAGAGAGAAATTTACAAGAAACCCAATGGCATTCATCATAAGATGCCACATTGACACCAATAACTTTAAAGATATTCAAATAAATATATTTTAAAATACTCAATGTGAGGTATCGTATTTACTGAATATCTATATATTTTAATCAATATGAAAATTAAAAAATAATTAAACATTAACGAATCTATGCAGTCATTTATACCCAATTTAAATTTAATGCAATTAAATAATTTAGTCAATAAATATATATATAAAAAAATGGAAATGATTAAATCAGCAAACTCAAAATATTTAAAATAAAACATTAATAATTGATTTTGAAATCTTAAGTCAGATTAAAGTTCATTTTAAAAATTAGGTTTAGCTTGTCAAATCTTAATGAAAGTTCTTAATTACTTTTTTTTAAATTTTTCAGTTCATATCTTACAGTAGAAGAGCTTCTGGTTCCTGCTGCCAATTCCTGTGAAGACTTTATTAGTTATAATTTCATGGAAGACTGATCTATTGTTCATATCGTAGTTCTCAATCCAGAGGCTGCCTTAGCTGGTTCAATCCTGGTACTATTTAATTTCAGTATCCATATGATTCAGGATCTGCAACAGTACCATTCATAATTCAACAGTCATTTCATTTGAAATAAGTGAAAGAGAGTGACAAGTGCGTCTTATCACCCTTCTCAAAAAATCAAGCTGGAACTGTTCTTAATTTGGATATTTTTCTTTTTATAGTAATCCTCCAGATTCATTGAACATAGTTTCCTGTTCCAATCATTTTCATTAAGGTCTGAGCATTGGTTTGCTGCTTCTATTGGACATCTAATTTTTTTTGTTCTCTTATCTATATCTTTCATCTGATTTTTTTTATATAAGAGCCCCAAGGGCTAGTTTGCTTTTCATTTAATTTATAAAATAATCATTTCCATTTATTGAGATTACATAGGAATCTTTTAACAAAAATATTTTATCTTTAGATCTTGTACTTTTTTTCATAAAAAAAATACGTTCAAATTTCTTTTATTTAAAAAAAAAAATAATACTTTTAAAGTTTTCAAACCATCTGTGCGATATATTATATACATTAAACAACTTTTAATTTTCAGTTTTTAGGTTAAATTTTTTTCATTTTAATAAATCAATTTTTATTTATAATATTTTTATTTTAATTTAAAATAATGTAATGGCATATTATATACTGTTACAATATGTTTATTCATTTTAAAAATTACTCTGGAAAAATATATGAAATAAAGTTAAATAAAGTGTATATTCTGTCTCTAAGCATTTTATTAATTCAGTGAAGTCATTTTGTATTTAAAATTTTTGTTGACAATTGTACATTATTTCTTCATCTTTCAGAAAAGTGAACTTTTCTTCTAACAAATAAATTAACATTATATATATATAACTGGAGTTATAACATCGATTAAAGTTTTTAGTAGATTCTGTCATCAAAATAATAATAATAAACAGCCACTCAAAATGAGTATGACTAGTCCACCTCAAAAAAGAAAAAGAATGAGAGGGGCCACACAAAGAGAGAGTTCTGAAAATTCAAATTAATAATGCTAATATTTAGTAGCGACTGGAATTTAATCAATTTTCTTGTCAACATGATTGGAATAACATCTATTTTTTAATTCAACTATCATTTTAATCGTGGAGTGTAGTAAACTCTAATCTGTCCAGCAATTTGAGCTTGTTAGTACTTGTGTAATGAGAACTTCTCATACATTCTGACTCCTAACTATAAAGTATATCTATTAGTTGCCATTGTTTTGAGCATGAATGCATCCATATGTTTTGTAGCAGTGTCTTGGCTAAACAGAGATTCATAATAATCAATCAATGTGTTGTGCATAAATTCAATAAAACAAACCTTATGAATTTACAGCCCTGATATCATTATTTCCAATAACTTTTGGCCAAAGTTGACTATTAGTACAAACATATGCAATAAAGTCTCCAAGAAGGAAAAACATTAATGTTATTAACAAGGAAGCAAAGCTTTCCTTCTCTGAATTCTCGGAGTCTATGTTTATAGCATAGACACTAATAAAATGAGAACTATACCATTCTGTAAGACATGTTTCAAGATCATTAGACTTTCATTGATACAACCAGGAATTCCTTCCTTTCCAAAAACAATTTGTTATCCATCCATCTATTTCAATAAATTTCCTTCCTCTGGGAGATGAGTTTCACTAAGAATAGCTATATTAATCTTCAATCTTGACATTTCCTCACTAGTGCCATCAGTTCACACATTCCAAGTACCTATATTTAAGAAATGGACTTATGATACTTACTTCGATATTACTGTTGTCTCTTCCTTTTCCAACTACTACTGATATTACTGTAATGAATAATACCCTGCATGCAACAGCTTATATGGATTGTAAGTCAGGCAATTTTTAGATATTTCCTATACCCTTCCACTCCCCCAGTAGGCAGATCGTTTTTTAAATATGGATTTCTTGAACATACAGTCTAAAACTCCATTTGACTTAAAACTAGTTTCAAGCCAACTCAGCAATGATTGTATTGCCTCAATCAAAGCTCACAAGTAAGGATTTCCAGTCTACTAAACTTCTCTCTATCATTATTTTTTTTAATTCTTGAGAATTTGGGAGCGGGGAAGGCATAAAGATGGAATATTGTAGTCAGAAATGCTGTGTATGTTATTAAAAGATGATAACATAATTCTATTGACACAGTTATTATAAAGAAATGCTCAATGACATGATAGATAATGTCTCATTGTAAAATATTAGAAATTTCAGCATGAATAGTAATATACATTCTAACATAATATTCAGGTGTTTTTGTGTGCCCACAGACTAGCCACAATGATGTTGCTATAGATTTATGATACCTGGTCACCATGATTTTGAACAGGGCTACTCATCATAGCATAACCAGGATTTTGATGCTCTCCCATAAAAATTTCTGGAGATCTCAAAAGGAAAGAAAAAATAATAATTAATTTTTTTTGCCTAGTTGAGATCACACGGTTGTGAGACAGCTGAAAAGAAGGTATGCTATTTTTAAAAATAATTTTTATTAAATTGATAATAAAAAAATGCAATTCCAATAGTTTTAAACTTTCTTGAAAAGATATAATTCAATATAAATAACACATACATGTACAATAAAAAAAGCTTGTTTAATAGTTTAAAATAAAAAATGTTAAATACATCAACATAGTAAGCTGAACATGCTTTTGACTATACTACCAGTTAATCAAAAACAGGTTCAATATACCATGTTGATGTATTTAACATTTTTATTTTAAAGTATTAAACATGGTCATCTTAGTATATGTGTTGTACATATTATTTATATTGAACAAAAAATACCTAAATGATTATTTTTAAAAATAAGATAATGGAAATAATATTTCCACCATGCACACACAACACCTTTTTAAAAACCAAAAATTGTTACAATAAATAGTTTATTTACTTTAAAAAAATTGTTATAGTTTTTTTTTTTTTTAAACAGAAAAAGCCTAAAATAAACAGAAGGTATCCTTCTCTCCAATGACAGTTTTTATTTTCTATGGCAAAAAAAGTTTTGTATTGGACAATCTATTGAAAGTTCATATTACTGAAATTTTTTATTATTAAATACATATATCAATTTAAAGATAAATATCTTTTTTTGTATATTTAAATGTTTTACATTATATTTACTGTTTTAAATGATTTAATTTAAACAAGTAACTTTTCAGAATATATACAAATTTATTTTTTAATTAAGTTGATGATAAATAGGCAAAACTCACTATATGTATTGCCACACACAGCAAACTAGAGTAATCAATGGATGGCAGAAGGCTTGTGCTTAAAATCCCTATCTAGCACCTACTCATCCAATATCCCCAGACTAGTTTCTGGCTTGTGGCCTTCGTCAGTGAGGAGCCTTGGATCTGAGAGCACTAGTTTGGGGATATTGGATGAGTAGGCACTAGGTGGGCATTTTATGCACAAGCCATCTGGCATCCATTGATTATTCTAGCTTGCTGTGTGTGGCAATATGTATAGTGAGTTTTGCCTGTTTTAACAACATTTATACACAAGCATAAAAGGTGGTGGTCATGTGATGTTTATTGGCTTAAGTTGGTGATAAATAATACAGAATTTTTTAATACTAAAAAGAAATAAAATAATTGTTTCTTCAACCACAATTGTTTTAGATTTAACTGAAATAAAAATCTGGGGGGGGGATTCAGAAATTAATTAAGTCAATTCCTTGTTATAAAAAATAGGATTGACTTAATTAATTACTGAATCCCTGCTTTTATTTCAAGTTAAATCTAAAAACTTCAATTGTAGTTGAAGAAACAGTTATTTTATTTCTTTTTAGTGCACAGTCACTAAAAGCATTTAATATTTATGAAAAATTATCTTTATTATTTTTAAGTTTTTAGTATTGGTACAGTATATAAAAATGTAAAACTATATCATACTTTAAATTGACTGGACACTTATAGTATATATATATATTTCTGCTATGAGTTTAAATGTATACCTATTATGTATATATCATATTTAGTATGTGTACATAATAATACATTTATATATATTTAAATCAGCATTTATTTTTTATAGCATCTGTATACAATTGTAATCACATTCATATCGGCTTTTTCAAACCAAATTGTGCAAATGCTTTTTGCGAGTGTTAAATAATAAATGAATAACCTCTGACCCATACAAGATATAGAATTTATGCAGCAATAAAAGGAATCCTCTTATTACTATGACTCAGATATTTATATATGAGCAAATCTAAAGTACTGGCACAGAAGGTGTGACTATAGAACAGTCACTTTGAATTACTATATATAACTTATGAATGAATGACGCCGATGAAATTTACTAGAATTTACTGAACGTCATTCCAACTGAAATTAATCATATATATAAAGCAGCATTTATTTTTTATAGCGTCTGTATACAATTGTAATCACATTCATATCGGCTTTTTCAAACCAAATTGTGCAAACGCTTTTTGCGAGTGTTAAATAATAAATGAATAACCTCTGACCCATACAAGATATAGAATTTATGCAGCAATAAAAGGAATCCTCTTATTACTACGACTCAAATATTTATATATGAGCAAATCTGAAGTACTGGCACAATTTGGTTTGAAAAAGCCGATATGAATGTGATTACAATTGTATACAGACACTATAAAAATAAATGCTGATTTATATATATGATTAATTTCAGTTGGAATGACATTCAGTAAATTCTAGTAAATTTCATTGGCGTCATTTATTCATAAGTTATATATAGTAATTCTAAGTGACTGTTCTATAGTCACACCTTCTGTGCCAGTACTTCAGATTTGCTCATATATAAATATTTGAGTCATAGTAATAAGAGGATTCCTTTTATTGCTGCATAAATTCTATATCTTGTATGGGTCAGAGGTTATTCATTTATTATTTAACACTCGCAAAAAGCGTTTGCACAATTTGGTTTGAAAAAGCCGATATGAATGTGATTATATATATTGTAAATGAACTTCAATTAATGCATATAATTTTACTTTAAATCAATGTCATAAATGTAGTTTATCTAAATCTTTACAAATTTTTACAGTAAGTCAATGTACATATACTCTTAATGTTATATAAATTTCCATTTTATCTTATTTCTTAATGTATTATATTTAGTATGTGTACATAATTATATATGTATAATAAATTGGTAACTAAATTTTTATATTTAAATTGATGTATTTGTTTTATTTTAAAACAATTGTTTTTTTAAAAAAAATGTCAAAGAAAGAATTTGTGATCTTTTTTAACTTTTCACAATTGTTTTAATTAATGTGATTTTTCTAGTTTACTTTTTTAAAAAAAACCAATTGTTTTAAAATAAAAATAGAAAGTTTTAAATAGAAAACATAGTTACTCATTTATTATAGAAATATAATTATGTACATATACTAAATATGATAAATATATTAAGAATTTAAAATGGTTTTAAAACAAATTGAAAGAAAAAAATTGAACTGTCCTCCCATGACCATCATTTAAAGCAAATAAAAATTCTAGGAATAATTGTTAATTGCAAAACATGAAATTATTAAATATTTTTCATATTTTTCCCATATCCTCTGTTGCATATCTATCAAACTAGTTGCCACACTGAAAACATAAGTATTTTAAATAAATTAGAGTGATATAACTTAATTATACATCAGTTTTCAAGCAATTCTATTGAATTTAAATATATTAAACCTCAATTTTTAAAATTTCATTCTAACTTGAAAAAGATCAAAAATTAACAAGCAAACAGATTTTCCAAAATTAATAAAAGCATTTAATAATAATAATAATAATAATAATAATAATAATAATAATAATAATAATAATAATAATAATAATAATAATAATAATAATAATAATAATAATAATAATAAAAGGAAAAGTTAATAATTAATTAGTTATGAATGATTTATTCACTTTAATGCAGATGACAATCATTAAATAAGGCAAATCTTTCTATACAGTAGTGCCACCCAGTGCCAACCAGAGTAATCAATGAATGCCAGAAGGCACTACTGTATGGAGCGTTTTGCCTTGTTTAATAACAATTATGTGCTAGTATAAGAGATAGTGATCATGTGCTGTTTAGATGACAGTTATCATTTTCATTAATTAACTCCATTGCAGATTAATCCAAGTTTTTAATCCAGTTATTTGATTTAAAATCACTTGTCATTACATTAAACCAGCAAACCTTCTTCATTTTCCATGAGATTTTTTTACAATCTTTTGGATCTAGTTTGATACTTCAACTGCTTAGATATTATATTTTCTTATAGTAATATGTCCAGCTCAACTCCATGTCAGTCTTTTAATTATTTCAATGTATCTGTTTGTTTTTCTTACATATACCTTTCTGTACTTCTATGTGTAATTTGAAATATCTGTTTGTTTTTCTTACATATACCTTTCTGTACTTCTATGTGTAATTTGAAATATCTATATTGCTATTCTGATGAGAATCCAATTTCTAGATTCATATGTTAAAACTGGAAAAACTTATTCTTAAAAAGTTTTTTTTTTTTTTCAAATATATATATCTACAAAAATGTTCAAATCACCCTCCCAAATATTTTGGTATCTTTTTGAGTTATGCTGTTTGAAGTTCAGACTTTATATTTATTCACAGAATGTATTGCTGAAAAATATAACATTTAGGAGTGTGATTTGAGCATTTTTGTATTTGAATTTTCAGTTAGCGATATGCAGTAGAAGAATATTTTCTTATATAAGTTATTTCTAGTAAAATCACTTGATCCAAGTTTAATTTTATGATTAATTTCATCCATTATGTTTTCAACAGTATTAAAAATTTGTCTAATTGTAGTTGTTAAGTTCTTTTAATTTATGATTACCAATCTTTATTTTTTTTTATGGAAAAATCCAGAAGAACATTAGTTTAGTTTTTTTTAGCATTTTTTAAAATCTTGCACTTTTACTTTTATCTGATAATTCTTATAACATTTCTTGAATCTCTGAAACATTATTTGTGAAAATAATCCTATTATCTGAAAAATATAGATGATTTAAATAATCTTCATGTTTTTTCTTTTTCTTGGCTTCTGATTTTAAGCCACAAAGTATTTTATATAAAACTCCTGTAACATTTTTTGAAGTTATGACTGCATTTTTATACACTTTTATCAAAGTTAATCTTAGTGCCACTACTTAATCTAATCATTGCTGTTGCATAAATAGTCTCCACGATATGACAATATCCTGGATTTATATCTTGATTATCTAAAGCTTTAATCATTGTAAAAAATACTTTTATAATCTACAGATTTAAAACCCAGTAGTATCCTATTCATTGATTCTTTCTATAACTTCTTTTAATAGTTGAATGTGGTCCTCTATGTTAAACCATTTTAAAACTCTATTTTAGATCATTTGAGTCCAAAGTATGATGTATCAAATTATAACTATTTGGTAAAGATTTTGCATTGAACGGTTAGATCTGCAACTTCTATCTTTTAATTGTCCTTCTTAAATAATTATGTGACTACTGCATTTTTATAATCATCTGGCTTATATTTTTTATTTAAACATTTGAAATATTGCTTTGCCAACTATTTTTGGTTTTTTTTTTACCTCCTAGTTTTAAGATATCAATAGAAATTCCATTATTTTTAGACACATTATTTTCTTCATAGATTTAATTGTATGTCTCATCTCTTTTTTTCCCTATGTTATAGCATCGGCTGGGAGGCGAACCCACAACCGTCTGCAACCAACTATTTGCTTGCAAGGCAACTACGATGACCTCTCAGCTAACAACACTTGACATGTCTCATCTCTTGATTTAAAATAGTTGGCACTTTAGATGTAATAATTATAGGGGATATTTTGTTTTCTATTCTTTATGACTATATTTTTTTATAGAATTCTTCAATACCTTTTACTTCATCTCACTTTTTAATTATAATTCAATTTTTTTTCCTATAGCTTTTCTTATCAATTCATAGTTATATTTTCTTAAATAATTATTAATATCTGCTTGTACTACTTTACAGAATTCTAAATATTCAATTCTTTTTAATAAATTACTTTAAATATTTTCATTTTTCTTTTTTTCTTTATACATTATCTTGTTCAAGATGAAAATTGCTAGTGGACTAAAGAATTATATTAATATTACAAGCATCCAAACTAAATTGGTTAAAAAAATATTTAGGCAATGGTCTAAGATTAATTAAGAGACCTAGCAGTAACTTCCACAGAAATGGTTCTATCTAAAACAATATATTATCAAAAAAAAAAAACTACTGAGCTTTTTGCTGTACGTAAAGGCCAAAGAATAATACATTGTGTTGTGATGTTTTTTTGTTTAAGTTTTTATTATATTTTAGTTTATTGTGTTATATTTTTTTGCAATTTTTTAATTTAATAATTTTATTATTTGTGTGTAAGCGTGTGCGCTTTTAATATTTCTTTTATTTAACATTCATTTTTTTTATTATTAATTGCTTTTTCAATAAACTATTTTGAATAAATAAACAAGTAGTCTTTTCCAATAACTTGGCTGCTTCAGGGAAAAGAGTCTTTATCAGGTTCCATGGAATAACAATGAAGGACAAAGCAGATACTCACCAGGCTTGCCAAGTGATTAGGGTTCGAGTGGTTTTCCATTCTCGTTTGAAGTCTGTTCATTAAAGTTTGAAGAATTGCTATCTTAATATAAACCACACACTCATTGTATATATGTGTGGGAGATTATAATCTGGTTCAACTGATGAGTACTGGTTCTGAATAAAATACATATATTGGGGATCATGTACCTTTGTCACATGTGTGTGATCATGAGTATTGGTTGCTTTAGATAGAGTGGACAATGAATAGATTGAAAAATCCTGAGCACAAATTCCTGTATTTGTATCTATAAAAAACATTCAGTATAAGCCAATGATATTCTGCCTTATAATTACATAATGCTTAGGAAATTCATTGCATCTTAGTATCCCTCTCCTACTAATATATATATATGTGTGTGTGTTTGTGTGTGTGTTAGTGCTCAATTATATGAGGGGTTAGATTGACATAATGTGCACATGGGTATGACTATAAAATCAAATCCAACAAGACCTTTGAGTGTTCCATCACTAATTTTTCAATGAAATGAATGGTTAAATAGTTGGAAGAATGAGAGATTGAAGCCCGTTAATTAAAATTTGAGGAATTACTATTATAATATAAACCAAGCACTGATTGTATATATATATGTGTGTGTGGGAGATCATGATCTGGTCCAACTGAAGAGTGCTGGTTCTGCATAAAATACAATATTGGAGATCGTGTATTTTTTACATGTGTGTGATCATGTGTATAGGTTGTTTGAGATAGGGTGGGGAATGAATAGACGGAAAAATCCTGAATTCAAATTCTTCTATTTACATAAAATATTAATTTACTTATAATAACTGATTGTAGAAATCAATCAACTAAAAAAAAAAATATTTTATTTCTCTATTTTCTTAATTTTATGGATATATTTTTTTATACAATTATTTTCATAGTTGTTGTAAATAATACTTACAATAAAAAAAATCAAATTTGAAATGATATTTAAATAACCAAATACTCTTATTAGAAGCAGTATTAGATTCCATTTGTATTTTTTTTTTTTTTTTTATAAACCGTGATGTACCCATTGCAGGTTAAATATTTTTGATTATTTTTACACAATAATTGTACAGTAATTATTTAAAACCAAAAGAATATATGTATATTCTTTGTTCTGTTCATGTATGTTTTATTTTTAAAAACCACTAAACATCACATGATCACTATCTCATACTAGCACAATAATTGTTATTAAACAATTCAAATCAAAACAACACTCTCCATATAGTAGTGCCATCTTGTGCTAACAAGAGCAATCAATGGATGCCAGAAGGCTTGTGCATAAAATCCCTATCTAGTGCCTACTCATCCAATATCCCCAGACTAGGGTTGCATTAGATCCTAAGATCTAGGTGCAGTGCTCTCAGATCCAAGGCTCCTCACTGATGAAGGCCACAAGCCAGAAACTAGTCTGGGGATATTGGATGAGTAGGCACTAGATAGGGATTTTATGCACAAGCCTTCTGGCATCCATTGATTGCTCTTGTTAGCACAAGATGGCACTACTATATGGAGAGTGTTGTTTTGTTTTGAATTGTTTAATGTTTTATTTTTAACAATAATACGTAAAAAAAAAAAACAACTTTTTTAAAATAATCCTTTTATAAAATAATAAGTAAATTAATCTTCACACATGCACTGTTTTAATATAAATTATTACACACTCATTCATAAGCAAGATTTTAAGGAAAAAGTGAATTCACATTTACTTCAAAGTTATCTACATACAAGCCAACTTTTGCTTACCCTGCATTATTCAGGACTTGAATCTTTATTATATACCTGATTTTTAAAATGATGTTCAAATTGTACAAATGTAATTCAAAAATTACAAGGAGAATAATTTATCTCATTTTTAATCACCTGCAATTAATTCCTAATAACTATTTTTTATACAACACAGTATTTATTGTAATGTATTTGAAAGTAAATCAATCTTCACACATCATAATAAATACTGTGCTGTATAAAAAAATAAATATTTATTAATATATTTAGATTCTAAATTATTATACTTTAACTGCAGGTGGTTAAAAATCAGATAAATTCTCTCTCCTACAATATTTGAATTATATTTGTACACTTTGAACATCATTTAAAAAGTCAGGCATATAACAGACTCCATAAGCAAAGATTGGCTTATATGTAGATATGCTTGATGGACAAATAGAATTCATATTAAAACAGCATGTGTGAAGATTGATTTACTTCCAAATATATTACATATACTGTGCTGTATACAAAATAAATGTTTATCAATATATAATACTTTTATGTAAATAGTTGACTAAAAAGTAGAAAAATATTAAAGTAATCCACTTTTCAGTTAATTTGCAATTCTTGAAAAATATCAACTATCTTAAAAATCAAACAATTAGAAATTTCAGGAATATTGTTGTTTCATAAAAGCATTTGAGGCCTTTTTGATTTTTATGATTTATTTGAGCCTCAAATGCTTTTATGAAATAACAATATTCCTGCAATTTCCAATTGTTTTATAACAAGTCCAGAAGTGGTAAATAAATCAAGAAGTGGATTTTTCTACTTTTTAGTTGGCTATTAACATAAAAGCATTACTTAAAAAAATTTTTTTTACATATTTTTTTATAATTTAGTTATATTTACATATTATTTTTAAAAATGTTCAAAACTACAAAAAAAAAAAAAAATCTGACAAAAAATTATAATTTAATAATAAGTTGTGAAAATAAAAAACATGCCATCTAACAAATGAATTCTAAATTTAAATATCATGTGATTGTCTATTTTATAAAAATATTTATATATTTGGCTTTTTAATTAATTAAATTAAGTACAAATGTAATGTTTCCATCAGATATATATATATATAAATGTAAAATACAATACCCGTTATAAAATATATATATAAAAATAAACGGTAAATACAATATTATATTCTAAATTCTTTTGTAGTGCTTTCGATTACATGGTAATCCTCATCAGCTTTAATTGAATTTCAAATTTTTTAAACTCAATGTTACGTATATTTCCATAAGTTGTGTATGGTCATATTTGCAACTTGCCTATTAATAACATTATTCTTATATTTATCAATTAATATTGCCTCTTTAATTTTCCTCTTTTTATGATTTCTTTCTTCCATTGATATTTTTATTTCATTACTATTAAATGTAAACTTATAATTACAAGTTTTTTCATGGTCAAAGAATACTGAAGCTGTATTAAATTGACTATTTACGTTATTTTTAATTCAATTATATAATAATTGATGCTCCTTCAATCTTTTTTCCACAGAACATCTCAATTCTAAGAGTAAAATTCCTAAATTGCAAAGAAGTAGTATAATTTATCAAATTTCATGTGAATGTCAGAAATTTTATATCGGTGAATCGAGATGTTCTGTGGAAAAAAAGATTGAAGGAGCATCAATTATTATATAATCGAATTAAAAATAATGTAAATAGTCAATTTAATACAGCTTCAGTATTCTTTGACCATGAAAAAACTTGTAATTATAAGTTTACATTTAATAGTAATGAAATAAAAATATTAATAGAAGAAAGAAATCATAAAAAGAGGAAAAATAAAGAAGCAATATTAATTGATAAATATAAGAATGATGTTATTAATAGGCAAGTTGCAAATATGGCTATACACAGCTTATGAAAAAATATGTAACATTAAGTTTAAAAAATTTGAAATTCAGTTAAAGCTGATGAGTATTACCATGTAATCGAAAGCACTACAAAAGAATTTAGAATATAATTTTGCATTTACCGTTAATTTTTTTCATATATATATAAATTAATTTAATTATTTAAATATTAGTTAAATCAATATTAACAAAATTTTATTCCACAAATGTAATATTTCTGTTACTCACTTGTTAAGGAGTTTTCTTGAGAAGTATAAGAATGTGAATTCAAGTTTTAAATGTGAATGAATTTTTTTCATTGTTAAAATTCAAAAATGTGAACATACAGATGGAAACATACACAGACAGAGCAAGCTAATATAAAAGCATTTAATGAAAATTATTAAATTTGAGTGTAATGTTACCAAAGAAAACTACATTCAGTACCATGACTATTCCTTTTGAAACTAATTACCAACAGCTAACCATAACTGTTGCCGGATCATTTGAGATATTCTAAAAATCATAAATGCAATTTTAGTATTTTTCAACAAATATTTATAGATTTATAAATGTTTTAGCTTTATTCATTCCTGTTTTAAAAATAAATTTGTCAACAAAGATTTCAATAATTTTTCTTGAATCATATGCACGATTTCTTTTTTTCCGATCATGTACTGATAAAAAAAAACATTTTTTCTCATTACAAACTCATTTTTTCAATATTTGCAAACTTCCAATATTATGTTTTAGAATGTTTTCATTTATACACTTGAATTTCTAAGAAATGAAGTTCAATTTTTTGAGTTTTATTATAAAATAACAGTTTTATAATAAAATCAAAGCTTGAACATTGACAAAAACTGTCACTAGGGCTAACAATAGAAAATGTCAACCTTTTAGAATGTTAAAACATTTTAGATATATATAACTTTATTCAAAAATATTTATAAGTATTTCAAATATTGCAAAAAAAAAAGTGGATAAAAAATTTTAAAGTGGTTTTTGTTTTAGACTCAAATTTAGCTTTATTTGAATACAGAGGAAAATAAAATTTCACTTAACAGTTATTAATATAAATGATAGGCAAATTCTACACATCATATGATTTTCATTTAATTTTAATTTGCAATTGATAACAACTCCTGTATGAATAAATCATATTTTGCAAACCGTTATCACCAGAATATTTTATACTACTATTGCATAGATATAATTACTAATCTTTTACTCATTCTTAGAGTATTGCATAATTATCAACCATATAATGATATATCTTGATCCAGAGCACTTTTAAAGTATAAATAAGTGTTATTTCTCAGCAAAATATTTTACTTTTTTAACCAGTTGGTGTTTTGTATCAATAAATAATTTATTTAAGCTGTTTCTCTAATCCTAATATGTAAAATAATAGTTACTTTGACCAAACATATTCTAATTATTATGGTATTGAATATGAGTTAGATTTAGAATATGTTAAATTAAACTAAGTCGTAACAAAATATATTTAGAATGGAGTTAGTTATTCCAATAGATTTTACTAGAAATACTGTCTATTCCATTGCCTAATACCATAGGGTTTTAGAGTAGAAGTACTTTCCCAGCAGTTGTTTATCCTTTTACTTACACAACTCATAGTATAAGTGGAAAATTAGGTAGACTTGATGCAAATTAATGATTTTACTAGAAACACTATCTATTTCATTGCCTAATATCTTAGGGTTTTAGAGTAGAAGTATTTTTCCAACAGTTGTTTATTCTTTCATTTACACAATTCATAGTATAAGTGGAAAATTAGGTAGACTTGATGCAAATTAATGACGTATAGCAAGTTACAAATAAATAGGATTGTATTGTGACTCAACTATCTTATGAAATGATTTAAAATCTTATTGAACTAATGTATTTTATTTTAAAATTAGTTTTGTAGTGTAAATAAAATTATTTGACAATGAGACTATATCTAGAAATTTGTATCTGTAAATTCCAGCTTTGAATCCCAAGTTTTTAGTGATAAAGGAAAAACTAGAAATCTGTCTGAGAATGGAGATTAAATTGCACTAACATTTTATAATCACTGATGGCGCTAGAATAGAAAACAATTCTTGTTGAAATACTGTAATAAACTGAAATAATTAGTGCTGTATTGATACAGATATTAAAGAAATAGTTACTTTAATAAAAATATTAGATTTTGTTTTTATGTAGGTTGGTAAAGTTTGAGATGTAACTTTAAATATTGAGTCGTTAAATTCAATTGTATTAAAAGATGGTCAGAGTACTTCTTTATCTGCTTAACCCAGTTGCTTTCAGCAAAAAACATACATCTCTACAATTTAATAACATTATTTAAAATAATTATAGAATGGATTGATAGGAAAAATACTGAGTTATGAGGACAAGTGTATAGTTTTATTAAAGAAAAAAAAAAAAGGAATTCTGCCAATGATATAAACCAATATTTGTCAAATACATTTGCCTGAAAAAAAAAGGTAGAGAAATAATGATGTAATTGCTTCAAATTTATCTATATATTTTTTACTCTATTAATTCCCTAAAATTTTATTTAATTTCGCAACATGCAGATACATTATTAAAAGCTTAAAATACTAAATATTTGTTATCAAAAGTAATATTCAGCCCTAGAAAAAAATAGTATCCATGGTCAATCAAGATTATTGGCAGACTTGTTCAACAATAAGGTAAATATAAAATAGAATTTCCCACGTTCGAAAAAGTAAATACGTTCTACGTAAAACAATGAGGATTGCCAATTCCTTAACAAGCTTTGTGATAAATGCTTAGGGTTGGTATTTTTAGATCTAGTCTGAACCTATCCTGGCACCTCTCTGAGGAGTGCCAAAGCACGAAACCATGGTCAGGGAGTGGGGGTTGCTGACAGAGATATTTTAAATGCTGGCTCTGGCTAAGCATTTATCACAAAGCTTGTTGAAGAATTGGCAATCCTCATTGTTTATATCTTACAAGCTTAAGAGAATAGGGTCATGTGATCTATGACTCTTATTTTGACTGTTCTACGTAGATTTGTCATTTGTGTAAATTTATCTTTTTACTTTAAGGACATCATTCATAACAATTATAATGTTATTTTCCTTTTTAGTTTTTCATTTTAAAATATTTCTATAAGAATTATATAAAATTATCTATATTTTTAAATGGGGAAGTCTTTAAAAAAATTGACAGAATCGATCGTACTGATTAGAAGCGCAATCTACCGGCGCACATCAAAATCCGATATGTCCTTAGTCCCAAAGCATACATGCGTCTACTAATCAATAAAAAGAAAGCTTCCGCCACACAGACTTCCGTTGTAAACATTTCTAACAAGCGAATTCTGACAAAAACAACAGATAGGAAAGTGAAGTTCATTCTTTTAAATTTTGAAAAGGAATAAAACAACAAACGAAGCGGAAATTTTTCCTTTCTCTACGTTTTTCACTTCAAATCTAATATAATGTTATTTTTATTATTTGTAAATTTGAATTTGATTTGTCTCTCGGTATTAAAGTTAAAATGAATAATAATCACCAGAAATTTTCATTGTTAATTGATTTTCAAAAAGAAATGACTTTAAATAAATGATTACTATAACTAATAATATCACACATACTTTTATAGATATACACACATAAGTATCTAAGAGTATGTATGTACTTATCAAATCGTCAATTTTTTTTTTTTACTAATATTAGAATTATTTAAATTATAAAAAATAAATGTTGTAAAATATAGAGGCATTGCAAATCCAAATATCGTATAACAAAACTGAAAAATAATAACATAATTATAATAATTTGAAAAAACAAAACAAAACAATTTATTTAAATAAAAAAGCCTTTAAAATATAGTATATAGTCTAGAATTATATAAATATATTGCTTATGTAAACGAATATATTAAATGATTTTCTAAAAAGGAAATTTCGTGCCCCCTCCCCCTCTTAAAAATATTTTGACCAGTGGCACACATATAGTTGCTCGAGAAAATTGTTTGTACTCGAATTTTAAGGTCACTGGATAGTATAAAAAAAGTAAAGATGATTGTTAAATTAATATAAGCAATTCAGAATTGGAACTGTGGTATTAGAGCTGTGACATGAAGAATTATAATCGTTTAATCATTAAATTAATTAGGTTATTAAATCAAAAACATATTTTAAAATCTACATTAAAAAAAACAACAACAATTTAACAAAAAAAAATACGAAAAGCATTAATGTGAAGAATAGTTAAAATGCGTGTTTAAATCAAATTGGATCTATGTTTGCACGTGCATATTTTCATAATCTATTTAATACATTGTACAGGCTTACGCCTGCATTTATATATGTAATATATGCGGGATTCGAACTCAGACTCACACGACTCAGGACCATCTTATTTTGCTGACTCACCTGATCACACATATGTTGAAAAGATAAATAATCATTAATATGCGTATTTCGTGCTAAACCAGCACTCATCAGTTGGTTCAGATTACCATCTCCACACATATATACAATTAGTACTCAGCTTTATATTAAGATAACCAATCTTCATACTTCAATGAATGCTGGTTTAGCACGAAATACGTACATTGGTGATTATTTATCTTTTCAACATGTGTGTGATCAGGTGAGTCAGCAATATAAGATGGCACTGAGAGCTGTAGGTCATGTGAAAGTCTGAGTTCGAATCCTGCATATATTACATATATAAATGCAGGTGTAAGCCTTTACAATGTATTAAAATAGATTATGCAGAATATGCACGTGCAAACACACATTCAATTTGATTTGAACACACATTTTAACTTTTGTTAAATTGTTTTTTTTTTTAAATGTAGATTTTAAAATATGTTTTTGATTTAATAACCTAATTAATTTAATGGTTAAACGATTATAATTCTTCATGATGCAGCTCTAATACCACAGTATCAGAATGTCTCACTATGAAGATCAACAGGCAAAATGCTACAATCTGATGTCTATTGACTGTGTTTGCATGCACAAATTACAGGATAATGTGATAATTATTTAGATTTATATACATCAACAAATGTATTCCTGAAAATGTGTTTTTACCACTAGCTCTTAGTATCATTACAGACTAAGCCGCCAAAGAAAATTTGATGTGTAGACTTACTGCAGCACCACAGATAGTTTTTTGTTTTTGATGAATATATTTATTTTTTTGCCAAAATTAAACATGTAGGCATCATATTGGCAAAAAGTTCATTGAAAACAATGAATAAATATCATCAGTTCACAATCAAATACTTTCAACTTGAGCACAATGAATTTTAAGAGACTTTAAAAAAAAAAAATTATAAATGAATCTATCACATATAAATTCTTAAAGAGAACATTTTGAAATTTAGGTCAACTTCTGGTTCACCTGATAAAGAAAAGTTGTTTTTAATATGTGATATTCTTGACAGCATAAATTAGGGGTTCTTATCATTTCTCAGGTTATGTAGATTTCACTATCTTTTTATTATAAAAATCTTTATTCCCCTGAATGTTTTATGAATTTGATAAAACTAACATCAACATCAGAGAAACATTAACTTAAGTGTTTCTTTCTAAAAAATGAAGTATTTACACCACACAATATATTAATAGTTTGTGAAACATTTATTAATGCGTCAGTTGACAATACATTTTGTCCCGTCAATGTTAAAAACCACATGCATAGATGATATTCTGATGGAGATTCATATTTTATATTTACGTAAAAGATCTTGAAATATGTACCATAAAATGATTTTTTTCTGTCAATAAGTATTTTCATAAGAAAAGAATTGTTTGTTATTTCAAGTGATAAAACTTGAACAAATAAAATAAATGATATACAATACTAAAAAGATATCGACCATCAACACTATATTTTGCAAAAGGAAATGATCAATAACAGTTATATATCACATGATCACCATCTCCTATACTAGCACATAATTGTTATTAAACAAGGCAAAACTCTCCATACAGTTGCGCCACCCTGTGCCAATGGATGCCAGAAGACTTGTGCATAAAATCTCCATCTAAGTAGAGATAAAAGACGGCTGCTGGAGGGTTGCATCAGATCCTAAGATCTAGGTGCAGTGCTCTCAGATCCAAAGCTCCTCACTGACGAAGGCCACAAGCCAGAAACTAGTCTGGGGATATTGGATGAGTAGGCACTAGATGGGGATTTTATGCACAAGCCTTCTGGCATCCATTGATTACTCTGGCTTGCACTGAGTGGTACTACTGTATGGAGAATTTTGCCTTGTTTAATAACAGTTATATATTATAATGAAAATCTGAGTTTTAGTCCTAAAATTTATAAAATTCTAGAGTATAGAAATCTTCAATATCAGAAAAAGTTTTCAAATTTTTTGACCATGATAAATATAGTATATATTATACCGCATGCCTCATGGCAATCGTTTTGTGAAGCCAATCAACTCAATATTATTCAATAATGTTTTTAGAATGATATACATTTAATCCATAAATGCATAGAGTTGAATTGGTAAGAATCTTAAATTAATTGAATTTTAAATACTGTAAGTGGTGTGTAATACTTAGTGTTATGGAATTATCTTTTACTTGCAAACTGATTTTATAAAGGCTCAGAAGGGATGGATGTTTTTAAACTGTACTCATATGTTTAATAATATAAGCGATTTTTGAACCAAAGTTTATTGGTATATTATTTATGCTCCAGATTTTAAATTTGCATTTGGTTATTACTGCATTGAATTTTTTTTATAATAACTCATTATAATTGGCATGCTTATTTGTTTTATAAGTCAGTTTGTTTTCAAAGAAAAAGAAATTAGTTCTTAATAAAAATAATATCAAAGATTGACTAAATGTTTTTCATGTGTTATTAAAACAATTTATTATAAAATAAAACTAAAAATAATCTATTAATAGAAAAGAGACAATAGAAAAGGATCTTCTTGTTAATAATTTTATTTTACATACTATCAAATGTATAAAATTTGCTCTAATATCTTGGTAGGAAGATCTATATATTATTTAAAATACTACAACAATTCTGGAAATCGTTTTGAAAAAATAAGGCCAATTGGGAAACAAAGAAACTTTTAACTCAATTCTGCATTTATCTGGTATCACGTAAGCTGTCTTGGACTGTAATTTTTTTCTTTTATAATTAGCACATAACTACTCACCTGATCAATCTTAATTTTTTTGAGATCTTGTCCTTCAACCAAAATTACTATAAAAACTTTTCCATATTGTTTGACCTCTTAGTAATACCTTTAAAAAGAAATGAAAAAGAAATTCTTTTATAAATGTATCTCCATAAAAATATCTTGATTCCACATACGTCAATTCATCTATAAGCTAAATACAGAGATTTTCTGCACAACTTGATTTTCGATTTGCACTGATCATGTGACTGATTTTCTTTTAAATTATATTATTTAATAATGCAAACAAATACAAATTTTCTTTTTGCAATTGACTTTTATAATATAATTTTCAACATTTTGAAAGTGCATTTTGAAGTCAAAGTTTTTTTGTTTATGGTTTTTCTATTTTGCTATCTTCAGTTCTATGTCCTAAGAAGTTTAATAACTTTGTCTTTTATTTTTTTGGAAAGCCTCTATTAACTACAACTTCTTATGTCTAAGATAAAAAAACAACTTTTGTTCTTAAATATTGAGGATGGTTATTCTACAAATGTTGCTTCAATTTTATTGATTTATAAATCATTTAGCAAAGCTTTATAACAAGTAATATATTGTGGTTTTTCTTATTCCCTAATAATGACAGATGATATATAAATTATTAGGTTATTACCTTATTTTTTGGCACTCATGATGGACTTCAAAGTCTACATCCAAAAAGGGTCAAATACTTCCACAGTTAAAAAGTAAAATGTTTATTTTTATTTTACTTAAGAGTCAATTGTTACAACTGAGTATGCAGTATTGTAAAAATAATTCATATGCTTTAATTTTATAGAATATTTTAACTGAATAAGTGTCCCTCTCATAACCTTCCCATATTTTGCAAAAATCCGATTATTTTAAATTTTGCTCAGATAGTATAAGTTTTGTGCCACTTTTATGCATAAGCCTTCTGGCATCCATTGATTACTCTGGTTGGCACAGGGTGGCACTACTATATGGAGAGAGTTTTGCCTTGTTTAATATCTCATATTGTTTCTCATTTTTTGTAATCTATGGTTTCATTTTTCTACTTTTTTAAACAAATATTATAATACTTATTGGGAGTAATACTTACAATAATAAAAATAAAATGTATTTATTTTAAAAATAGATCATCCTTTTATTAAAAGAAAGTAATCAACTGATTCCAGTTAGAAGCTATTCTAGACAAAAGTAATTTTATCGCGCCATTTTTGCAATTTCACGGTTATATTTTTTAAAATTTTTGTACAAATATTACAATACTTATTGTAAATAATGCTTGTAATAAGAAAATTAAATTTGAAAACATAAAAATATTTTTTTAGGAGTGGTATAAACCATATTTAGCTATTGCAGGTTAACTTATGATATTCAATAAAGTGAGATCTTCTTTAGATTATGCATAAATTTATAGAGTTGTACTTTATATAAAAATCAATATTTCAACAATTTAAGCTTATCAATCATTGATCCCATTACCTTCTATCTAAAACTCTAAAATTTGTATCTTACTTCTTAAAGTATGATCTGCATTAGTAAAGAATTCAACATTTTACAAGTGACCTGTTTTTAAAAATTTACTCTTATTTTAAAAGACAGGTATTATTTCTTCCATAGCGTAAGTTTGTGGTTAAACACCGGTAGAGGTGCCTACTATCGCATTCTACGTGTATATTCTCGAGGTTACAGCCTCAGTAAATATTACTTATATATATTAAGTAAATTAATGGATTGTAAAATTAATTATAACTACAGTAATGTACAAATTTTATTCATTGAAAGAATCATTTGTTTCTCCTTTTATTATTTTTAATATTCAGTTGAGACTGATAAGATGTCAAAAAGGTTCCCAACTAATATAGACTGAGGAAATTAGAGAATTACAAAGATTATTATATTAATATTGCAGGAATGTATAGTTTTTTTAAATTTTTCTCCTTTTAGATTTTTAGTATTCAAAATGACATGAAAATATCAAAAGACTCTCAAATGAATATTAAGAATCTGAAAGAAGAATGATTTTTTTTTTAGTAAAGTTTCTGCAGTTATAATTAATGCTTCCATAATTCATTAATATTTTTATTCTATTTTACACATACATATAATGCAATAAAATTCTGATTATTTTATGATGTAGTTGCAGTAAATTTCAAGCTGAATTATGTACTAAATGTCAAGCGTTGTTAGCCGAGAGGTCAGCGCAGCTGCCTTTCAAGCAAGCGGTTGGTTGCAGACGGTTGTTGCGGGTTCGCCTCCCGGCCGATGCTATGACATATGAAAAAAAAAATGTACTAAATGTCATTTCATTTCTTGAAACTTTATTTCACATAGTGGATAAACTGATCAAATAAATATATTTTTTGTATTGTCATAAAAAAAAAAAAGAATTATATATAAATGTAATAGATGATTCATTAATATTAATTAAACTTAATCTACCGGTGGAGGGGTTTCTTTACAATAAGTAAGAAAATTGAAAAATGTGCAATGCTGTGATTTCTTATAACTATATATGTAAACTGCAGTGCTTTGTTTCTAAATTAGATGTAGAGTGGTAATCAAAACTGAATTCTTCTTTTGAATGCAATAACCTGATAGTTTTACTTTCACTCTTAGCCTGGATTAGTTAACCTAGATTAACTAGTCGCAGGTAAAGAACTTTTTATTTAACTAATTTTAAATGGATAACTCCACTCACTAAATATTTACATCTAAACATCTATTAAAAATATTATAATAATCTCTCTGTCATAGGTCTCATGTATAACTTTTTAAAAATAAATTGGAAAAGGTTATTATGTGTTTAGAACTTTGTAAAAAGTTTACTTATCAGCCGGGAAGCGAACCCGCAAACCCGGGTAACTGCTTGTAAGGTTACTGTGCTGACCCCGCCAACACTTGACTATTTATTTATTTTTAAAGCAAATCATAAAAGTATGAATAAGTTAAAAAAATATATTTTTTAAAAATAAAAAAAAATATTTTTTTCTTTATTTTTAAGATAATAATTCAAAAATAAAATTAATTATTTTCAAAATATTAAGTGCCAATTAAAAAAAAAAAACCTCATAGAATAAATGCAGGTTAATTCAGACAATACAAAGGTTGCTATGGGATTTTTTATGGTTGCTAAACAAAAAAAAGGGTTAGTGTCTGCTATAAAATTTGTCTAAATCAGTTGTTTTCGTACTGCTCATAAATTAGCAGCTGTAAAAATGAATTATTTTCTTGTATATTTATTCTCTATAATGAGATAAGTCAGTTGGAGTGTGATATGTATGTGTGTGAGTACACGCACATGCGTATACAGGTAATAGTAAATAAAAAAAAATAATTGTAGAATTAAAAGATTTTTTTTTTTTTAAGTGTCATAGCATTGGCCGGGACGCGAACCCGCAACCCGGGCAACTGCCTGCAAATGCAAGACAGTCGCGCTGACCTCTCGACCACCAATGCAAGACTAGAATTAAAGATTTATCGTTTAAATGTGAAACTAAAACATAATTAGAAGTTGTAAGATTAGAAAAAAGATTATACTCTAATTGTAGCAACAAAAAAAAAGTAAAATTAATGATAACGAGATGAAAATGTATTTATAATAATTAAAGGAATGAGAGTCGGATTTCTATTATTGATAACAAGAATTTGAGACATAATAACTCTTTAGTTAAAGTTAACAAAAGGTAAAAAAAACATTATGGAATCCAACATATGTGCAAATAAAGAAATAACTACTTATCTGATGAGTGGGAATACCAGCCAATTAGCGATAGGAAGAAAACAATGGAAGAAGACATGCAAGTTGGAGGAGAAATGGGTGGATGGACTAAAAGTTGGGTTCTGGATGTCACTCCTTGCCCAGTAGCTTCTAGAGTGGAGAGCTTATCTTCGGATGTGAGAAAGCAGGTTAGGTACTAAAAAAGGTTGGAACCATCTTTATTATTATTTTATACACATGTGGGTCTATGTGTACATACGTATATAAAGTATAAAGTTACTCGAATAATTATTGTTAGTTAATGTATTAAATTATCATGAGCTAAATTTATTAAATGCACTGGATTTAACTGAAGTAGGGCTGAGTCATTATTGCATAAACTATTGGAATTCAATCAGAGAACAGTAAACTGCCCCGATAAGGTTTCGGGCTGTAAGATTTAGTAAGGTGCGGATATAACAGAGGGCTAATTTCATCTTTCTGAAACTGTAGCTTTCTTCTTGGAACTGTCATAATACCCTAATAATGAATAACACCTAATTGAATCTACTAATGTTAGATCTTATTTTCAAATGCTATAACAAAACTCAATAATTAGATAAATAAATAAATTTAAAAGTCAACCATCAATTACAAGAAGAAATCACCAAGGAAGAGGAGTATATATACATACTATATATCTCTGATTTCTTTTATTATAAAGCAAGACTATCAAAAAGAAACTTAGTTTCCAGAAGAGTCTTCAAGTTGATTTATATATATATATATAGACATGAAACTATAATGATACGTTCAAGATATTGTTAAATTGACATTGATGTTTGAAATGTACTGAGCTCAACACAAAAACAAAATAAGAGAAATTTGGTAAGGTTTTTAAATGACTTTTACTAAATAAATGATAATTTGAATTACAACATTAAAAGAAATTTTACTTTGGAAAATACCATTTTCTTTTTAAGTAAAAATTAATGAATCGATATTTTTTTTAAATCTTAGTTTTAAATTTTAATATGATATAAAAGAATGAAAATATTGATTTAAAACATTGTTGAAAATATAATTTTATGGTTACCTTAAAGATTAAGAAATTAATCAAGTTTAGGAAAAATGAAACATATATATACACTTGATTGATTTCTAATTCGATTTTAAATATTAAATTTCTGACAACTACATTCCATATTTAATTGTATTGATTATATATAGGGTATATGAGCACAGACTTTCACACCACCCACCACTCTCCACACTATCTCATAACATTGATACACTTGAACACATATATGTTGAAAAGATAAATAATCACTAATATACGTATTTTATGCTAAACCAGCAATCATCAGTTGGTCCAGATTATCATCTCTACACATATATGCTGTAAGTGCTCAGATATATATTACAATAGCCAATCTTCATACTTTAATGGATAGGCTTTAATCCACTTCACACTCCAACTCTTTAACGTCCATCCAAATGAAAATCTGATGATGGAACGCTCAAAGGCCACCCTGAGGCTGAGATTCTTGTCACACCCATGTTGACCTAAAATCAATCTGACCCACCATGTACAGGACATAATCCATTTTAATACATATATAAGGGATGGACAGACACCTCTACTATGTAATAACTGAAACACAGGCTTATTATATACTTATGTTACTCTATATATTTCACATATAAACATAGGTATATAATAAGCCTGTGTTTCAGTTATTGTATTGATTATGTAAATATGTAAATAAAATCTTATATTGTTTATATTCTTTTGTTATCATATTAAACAAATTTATTATTATAGTTAAGCAGAGTTTCTCATCTGACATACAAATATGTTATTTTACTATTTACATTAAAATATAAATGTGGAGTGGACAGTGGTCAACAAATATGACTGAATCTGCATGAATGTAAGCTTCTGTATGATAATTGGTCATGATTATTAACAAAAGGATAAAAATTTGGTTATGATCATTTTATCTTGTAAATGGTTACCTATGGGTTATTGATAAACAGGTAATCATCCCCTAGAATAAATTCTTCATAATAGTAACCAAATAGTTAAGTGTTATATCTTATAGCAATTCTATTACCATATATATGTATATTTAACGTTTTCATGGTTATATGATGTAAATAAAGTAGTTTTGGGGTTAACTGCTTGGAATTAAGCCGTCATATTGAATTTTTTAAAATACTGGCCTGAGACACAATTTTTACAATAACTTTAGTTTTAATTATGTTAGAGCAAAAACAATTACATTTCTAGAAACTAGAAAAACTAAAAAAAACAATAAGCATAAAATAAATAGTGATAACTATATAAAAAATAAGGGAAAAAAGAAAATTTTACATCCAAAATAATTATTATTTTATTGTTTGTTCATAATTTGGAAATTAACATTAACTGAAATTCAAATTACATCTTCAGTGATAATTGTTTTGTATTCCTCACAAAATTATCTTTCTAAACATGTATAACATGTCTTACCTGAGATAATCCATAGCTTCACAATGTCCAAAAGAAGTTGGTTGTGACTGCTTCATTTTTATCTTGTACCCCAACAGTTCTAAATGTCAAAGGCATCTATAAAGAAAAAGATTCATCATAATAAAAGATATAAAAGAAATCATCATAGCAATTGGCTTCTTGTCTATCTAAAACTAAAAATTGTAGGCTACTGTCTATATCACTGATAAAATGAGTTTCATCTCTTCATTTTATATTTTTTGTGTACATCAGTGATGTTTATTTCTTTATGGACACCAGTGATGTTTATATTCTTTATGCACACAAGTGATGTTTGTATTCTTTATGGCCAGAAGTGATGCTATCTTGTTATGTTTATTGTATCATATAGATATAATTTATTTGCATATAGTCCATTTGTTAGCTATAGACTTGAAAATAATGTTACAAAACATATAGCAAAACCAGAGTGACTTCAAAGCATGAACAAGAATAAACAAAAACATAAACAAGAATCAGAATTTGATTATATGCCTGTGTATGCAATCTTTTTATACATTTGATTATTAGTTTTATAACTCATTACTTGTAAACACAAACATATTATATAAACATAATTATAAATAATAAATTATTAAACTTTTTGAAAATCATTATTTTATAAAATAAGTTGATTAGAACTTTAAAAAAATACGATAGAACTTTAGAAAATTATGGTAGATATGAATTCTATATGAGCATAAATAAATATATAACTACAAATTAACATACACTAATTACAAACCAAAATTAATAAAAAAAGATAATTTTTTCAAAAAATTAAATATTATTAAAAAAATTAAAATTTTTATACTTACATGTCACTACATTGAAGCTCTATTGTAGGCCTTGTTTGTGAATAATACCGGAGAAAATTTCACTTTCAAACTGTAAACCATTTTTATCTTTTATTGCTTCATGATAATTACAAAAATTGAACTAATAACTTTTAGATTCATAAATATTAAGGTGAAATTCTAAATAAGTAGGTATTTTTTCAAAGGTAATATTCAGCAGAAAAATTATAATTATCTAAGAGATTTCTCTCTATTTTTTTTAAGAACAAGGTTTGTGAATACTTTTCAAACATTATGGATTATTATACTACATTAATTGATGAGGTTTTTTATCATTATCATGTGAGTGAGTTTTTAAATGTTCTTTTTATTTATTTTTTCTGCTTAATATTTTTGGATATATCCCATTGGTACAAACATAGTCTACAATTTTAAATATATTTGCTTACATAACAATGGTATATAATCTCACCTCACAAGTCTACTTAATGGGATAAACTCTAATGTTTGAAAACCACTTCTTAACTTTGCCCTTAAAACATGATGAAATTATAAGGCAACTCATTGATAATCATAAAAAAATATCATCTATTGATTTTTGCCTTTAACAGAACATTTCACTTGTTTAGAACCTCACTTCAAAATAAATATTAAGCAATCTAAAAATCATCAGTTCAATTCCTTTGCTATCTACCACTAATCAGGTTAGAAGCACTGAAGAAGAGAGTAGAATACAATCATTTAAGACATTAACTTTATTATAATCAATCACTGTATTTGAAAAAGTATAAAGTTTGATTTTTTCCATTTAACAATTCAATTGCATGGTATAAAAATTACCATATATAACTATAGTTTAAATGCCCCTATCATAAACCTTCAGAGAAATATATATAATATTTATATACATGTATATACTAAACTTAATGCAATTTAAGGGACTTGAACTCAGACTTTCAAATTTCCCACAACTATCCAATCCATTTTATACAACTATATATATATAATTAGATACCAACCAGTAACCACCTAAACATTCACAGTAAAGATAGTAATCAATATTTCTCACTGCTGTCAAGCAAAAATATTGTATCAATATTTCTCTCTGTAGTCAAGTTGCAATCTTTAAGAGTCCATATATATTCAATGGACCATTAGTAAGAATGGATTTCCATTCTTGCTATTAAAAGGTGAGAAGGTTGCCTTGACAGCAGTTATAAATATTGATTACTATTTTTACTGTGAATGTTTAGGTGGTTACTGGTTGGTATCTAATTACATCATTATCCCATTTAGCTCTAAGCACTATTTAACTATATATATTTATTTTCATATGTCATAGCATAGTCCAGGAGGAAAACCCACAACCGTCTGCAACCAACTACTTGTTTGCAAAGCGGCTGTGATGACCTCTCAGCTAACGATGCTTGACCTGTATATTGTAAGTCAAAAGTATCAATTAGGCATAAGATGGTAAATTTTAGATCTTTTTTTATTTTACAATGAAAAAGTATGTTGTTATGAAAGTGATAAATCATAATACATTGAGACAGTTACAAAAGAAATGATTGAAGTTGGTTATAATGTCCAACATATTTCATGCCTTATAAGTCAATTTAAAAAAATTCCTTCAAAGATGTCGAAAGTTAATAATAAAAAATGGATTTCTATTCCGTATGTATCAAATCCTCAAGCTAATTTTTATATATAATGATTTATTTACATATACACCCGGATCTCATTTTATGCGGATTTATTTGATGCAATTTTGAAGTTATGCAATTCATGTTTCTTCTTAATATCTTTGTATGTGGTTTTCTTTTATGTGATAAAAATTATTAGATCAGAAGTTGAACTCCGATAATGCACTATTACTTTAAATATTATAAATTCCGTGCACTCACATCATATTTAAAGTAAAAGTGCATTATCGAAATTCGACTTCCATCTAATAATTTCAATATTTTCAGTGCTTTATAATAGTACTGTAATAGATTTTATGCAATAAAGAAGTTCATAATTCACTTAAAATCAGAATTTCCCCATTTTATATACACACATTAAATTTCACAAGACTATAACATAAATCTGTTCAAATGTTATTTTTAAAAGGTGATTAACAGTGGTGGGCACAATTAAATTTGGCAATTAAAATCTGATTTTTAATTGTAATTAACAATTTAAAAATTATGTAATGTGAACTGAAATTAAGGTGATGTGAAACAATGAAATTTGATTTTTAAACATAATTGAAAATGAAAAAATTAAAGACAAAAATAAGAATTTAATTTTAATTGTTAGTTTTAATTAAATTTTGCCCAAAAGTCGTAAATCGGTGTCTTTTTATTATCATAAGTCTAAGTTCTTATTTTTATTTTAAACTTTTAGTTTACTCTAATGGAGAGAAAAAAACACCCAAGAAAATGAATTTCTTTGTAAACGAAAATTTTAATTTTAGATAGCTTAGCGAAATGGGAAGGATCAACAGCAATTGGAAAATGTTTTAGTTGTATTTCCTTTTGACTTTGTTTAAGAAGCTATAGTACCTCACATCACATCACATCACATCATGATGAATCTGATGTCTCAAATAGCGATTATGATTAAAATACTGTACATGGCTGAAAAAAATTTAAATTACGCATAAAAATATATTGTTTTGAATAAAATTAAATACTGTAGTTAATAAAAAAGTAAAAAAAGTTTGTCTTGTATTAATGTTTTTAAAATGTGAAATTTTTTTATTAATCATATTTTATTTTCTTATTTTTTTTTATGTGAATTTTAAAGTAATTTTACGTTGTTGCTTTGCTTTTATGTGATTTTTGGAAAATTACAGTATGTATCCCCCATTTTTAAAGGTAAGTTAAGTCTATTTTTGTGCGATTTCTTTTGTGTGCATTTTCTGAGGAACCTATCTACCACATAAAATGAGACCCAGGTGTATACAAATACAAAAACTGTATTAAGAGCAAAGCTTTATTAACATTAACAATAGTGTAGTGCTTAGCATGCTTTGGACTGATAATCGACTGATAATTGCTAGCATGCTAAGCACTACAGTATTGTTAATGTTAACAAAAATTTGCAATTAATACAGTTTTTATATATATATATATATTATATTCACGGAGATAAAGCATTTATAAATTTTAGTCATTAAAGATTTATCTAATGTTTCATTTTGTATCCCACTTAATGTTAATAGATTGTTAATAATTCAAAAAATATAGATTTCAAACAAAATGTAATATTATTTATTAAATTTTATATACTGCACCATGTCATACATAAGTGAATCAAGACGTAGTCTTGAGAAAAGGTTAAAAGAGCATCAATTGTTATACAAACATCATCATCATTATCATAATAATAATAATGATGATGATGATGATGATGATGATTTAATACAGTCTTAGAAAATGCTAAGATTTTTCATGAGGAGAGAAACCATAATATAATGAAAAATTAATGAGGCAACTTTTATAAATAGAAATAGAATATCTATAATTCATCAACAATTTGCTATGTAAAAATTCGGGAATGTTGGGATATAATTTGCTAATGTTTACTTTTGCTATATTTGAATAAAATTGATTTTCAAGCGAAGAAAGTTAAAATATTAACTCAAAGTAGTATATAGAATGAAATACTATGTAAATATGTCAAGAGGAATGATTTCTTAATAGCCACCTACAATGAGTAAAATTTTATTCTCACATTTATTCTTGAGTCACTTTGATTTCTATATAAGTTCTGGGACCATAAGCAAAAGGGAGTTCATTTTGTTTGATTGACATTTAGCTACATGAGTTTCTATGCAACTTTTACTGTTGTTTATTGTGGTGTACAGAGATATCTTCACGTCTGACACATTTGCATTATATTTTATATCTTATACATTCTAATATTACATACTAACTACTTAAAATACTTAAATTATTACTTGGATTAAAGTTTTATATTTTAGTAAATTAAAATTTCGCTTTTAAACGTATACGTTCTAGCTTCATTATCTGTGCAGACAGTGCATATATATATAACTACTTAGTAATTCTGTCTTTAAAGCATCAAATTTACAATAAATAAAATTTTATTCTCACAGTTAACAACTACTATTGCTTAAACTTTTTCCAACATTGGAAATTCAGACAAAATAGAACTCATTTTGTTTGATTAACAATATTATACACATAAATTTTTGTGAAATTTTTAATATTGTTTGTACTGCAATTAAGGTAGACTTGACTTTTGATTCATTTATATATTTAATTGCGTACACTTTATATTCCATACACATAAAATTATATATACATATTGTTAACATTAACATCATTTTTATATAATGCTATGTGATAACTGAAACACAGATTTATTATATACCTGTGTCTATATATGTAATGTATAGGGTATATGATATATATGTGTTCAAGTGTATCAGTGTTATGAGATAGTATGGAGAGTGGTGGATCTTGTGATAATGCTATGTGGTAAATTATCATCATATTTAATTTTAATTTGAAATATAAGAATGATGACGTAAGAATTGTTTTTGTTGCATATATATTTATTCAAACATTTATTTATTTTTTTGCTTTTTATCAATGAATCTCTCATATGTGTTTACATACTTATATTTTAGTTGAATGTGGCTAGCTTTGAATTAAAAAAGCTATTATGAGCAGATTCTGCAAAATTTATGTAATGTTTGCTTATTATATATATATTGTGCCAAATTGTACCGGGTCGAACCACTGAAACCACTTACTTATACGTATATATAAGTTTTGGCCAGTTTCAAACTCCTTCATAATACATTTATAATCTTATAAAGGTTACGTGAACGAACCGGCATGTTCGAGCAAAATGGGAGATCTTAATGATAGCTTTAACTATCAACAATGGCCCATCTCGGCTGCTAGATTCAAATCTCTACTATCCAAATACTTTGTTTCGGGGTAAACTCCGGGGTGCCAGCTAGTCTCAAGACTAACGTATTCGGGCAGTAGGCTCATAATCCAGCACTCAAAACATTCCCTAAAACTAGCTCAGTCTAATTTTAATTCAATAACAAAATTATACAAAATTAGTGGTGGAAAGAATTAATAAAAGGTTGGTAAAAAGAATTGACTGACAAATAAAGTTTAAGTTTGAAGACATTTTATTTTAATTAACATTAATTAAGTTTAAAGATAATTTATTACCAAACATTAATTGACTAAATTTAAACATCTTTATAAATCTGATTTAACACACACACATTTTTAAAGTAACATTTCTAAACTAGTTTAAATATTCTTGTAGATTTTAATAGTAGAACACTGGTATTTATGTAATTTAACTAATAACACTGATATAATGATCACGCACATATTAACTCATATAGCATTCACAAATATAATAATAAAGCATTAATAGCATTTGAAACTTAAACACACATATCAATAGTTCATTTTATGTATAATAGAGTTCATATAATTTGAATCTTGAATATTTATGAATTACAGTGGTGGCTACTACGTATAAATGATAATAAATAAATGTTTACCTAGGATTTTTGGAATGTGGATATTGCTTGTTGTTGGCTGCTTCTGCTGCTTCTGATGGATTATGAAGAGATTTTTATGCAAATCCATTGGCTTTATTCTTGAAGACAGTTGAATGCTTGATGGAGGATTTCTGTGTTGTTATGCAGACATTATTTTACAGGCAGGTTTTGATGATCTTGTTGGACTAAAAAGGCTGAAGCATGAGTGTATATTTCCAAAAGCTGCTCAACAATGCATTTTTGTTTCTAAATACATAATAGAAATGCACTGTTATCTCAACTGCAACAAGACTGTCACTGCAAACTAGACTGAAAAACTCTCTCAATTAATTGTCCAATAACAAAAAAAGTCTATTTATACCTGCAACGTGTTGTCTGTGTAATATCCTCCGGCAAATATCTGTTGTTGAATTTCATTGGTAATTAATTCTATGACAATGTGTTTTTTGATTGATTGTTTAATTAGTAGTAGCTATTTCTAAATGTGTTGTTTTTATATCTTTAATTAGTAGTGGACTACTGTGTTTTTTTAAAATATATTTTTCATTTATTTATAATATTTAATACTGATACATTTATTTTACATTCGCACGCACATATATAATTTTACTCTACACATCAAAACTAGTTTTAATACTATTTTTTTTTATTCAATTCGAATGAAAAGAGATTTATATTTTGAAGCTTTTAATTTATAATAATAACACTCTTTAACTTTTATGAACTCTTAGTTTTATATTTTCTAAACAAAACTCCCCCCCTCTCCTTTTAATCAATTAATTTCTATTTTTTTTCAAACTCTTTTACTAAAGATTTTTTTTTATTTTAATAATTTTTTTAGACAAAATTATTTTATATACATTTGCCAAATTGACCTTGGCACAATATATATATTTAATTGGTATTTTCTAATTATATTAAATATGTTTAACACTAAACTAATTAATTTTCTAAACTTTAAAAATTTTTTTTTTTTTTGTTTTTTAATTTGTTCAAATTTAACATTGATATTATAGTGGAAAGCTTTTTGAAAAAATCTTCTTCTTTTATATTGTATGTGTGTATATATATAATAATGGATAGGGAATCAGGGTGATTGGGGACCTGGTGTGAAGGCAAATCATCATCACTTCTCAAAACAACATATTTCAAATAATGAAATCTAATATAAAATTTTAAATACATAAGTAATAAAGTATGATATTAAAGTAAAGTAATATTAAAGGATAGATATTAAAGTAATGTTTAAGTGATTTTATATATTAAATGAGTTTGAGATCATGAAATCTCTCTGAGAGATCAGCCCAGTTAACTCCTTAGAGCAACTATACATGACCATAAATCACCAGCATTGTCAATAAGTATAAATAATACTCAAAAGAAATAATCCTTCATCATCATGAATGATCAGCAATGAAATAAACTAATAGTCAATCTTGTGACTGAATTTGAAATGAGAATACTGTAGACCATACCAACTATTTAGCCTTTGCCAGCTTGGAGCAATTATTTAACCATTAATTTGGAAGCCCAAACTTAAGTGCTAATCCATCTAAATACATAACCATAAAAACAATAATGCTGGGATATTAAAATATGCTGATCATCATCATTTCTCTGGCCACTTAGTACTATTAATGTAAAACCATTAAGCATTACATGATCACTATCTCTTATACTAGCACATAATTATTTATAAACAAGGCAAACTCTCCATACAGTAGTGCAACCCTGTGACAACCACAGTAATCAATGGATGCCAGATGGCTTGTGCATAAAATCCCTATCTAATGCCTACTCATCAAATATTTCCAGACTAGTTGCAGTGCTCTCAGATCTAAAGCTCCTCATTGATGAAGGCCACAAGCCAGAAACTAGTCTGGGGATATTGGATGAGTAGGCATTAGATGGGGGTTTTATGCACAAGCCTTCTGGCATCCATTGATTACTCTGGTTGGTACAGGGTGGCACTACTGTATGGAGAGTTTGCCTTGTTTACCATTAATGTATTGTCAACTATAGACTTAATTTCTAATAAACAAAACTAAGTAAAATGTAGTGCATGGGCTTTAAAAAATACAATCTTCACACCAAACAAGAACAATATCATACTGGAATGCCCTGGCATTAAAATGCATCATTTTTAATATATCAAGCCATTATTCTTGAATCTAGCACAGAGAACATAAGCTTTATAACTGTTGTTGTGATCAAGAGATGATGCCAATATAATATTCTAAAAACCATTTAGAATTAAGTTCATTGGAATACTTTTAACAACTGAATACAAGTTTATTAATAACAATAACAAAAAATGAAGTTAAAGACTCTAGAATAAGACTATACACATATAAATGTTCTGATTTTGATTAATATACAATTAAAACAAACTATCACATTATGATTTACATGATTAACCCTTTAGATGTCCACATCAACTTGTAAAACCTTTGTCTAATTTTTGTATTCAACCATTACTTAAAAATCTGAGAACTATTATTTTTCAATTTCATTTCCAGTTGGTTTCTCTTCATAAAATATTAATCTAAAATACACAGAATTGTTTCAATTCAGCTTCTAAAAATTGAATAATTTTAGATTCAAATTGGTTAAATGTAATGAAAAATTAAAAATAATATTAATAACTGAAAAAAAATATAAGAAAAACATTTTTAAAAATAGCCCAGTGATAAAAGAAAAGAATTATATTTTAACTAATCTATGTGAACACTGGTTATAAATTATTATATCTCATTATTCAGTTCTGTTTTATTTTCTTGGTCTAAAATTAAATATTTAAAATAAAAATCTAAATCTAGACTTATTACTAGTCAGTATTCTGTAAAAAGTAATTATAAATTCCATAAAAATTTATAAAATATAATTGTGTTTTGTTCTTATCAACAAATATCTTTGATAAGCAAATTACAGTCGGTAGCAGTCAGCGTTACTCACTTTTCTTGAAATACGGTCACTTTACCATGCTTATTTTATTTGTAAAATTTAAAATTTTTCAAATCAAACTTTATATTTCAATAAAGTAATATAAAATTTTAATTATGAATGTAAAAAATTATCATAAATATATTTATTTATAATCAAAATCAATGATGAACACATAAAACATTTTGTTTTGATTTCTGACTTTGTCATTTAAAAATGCTTGAGATGCAAATTTCAGTCAGCATCAACCATATTCACTTGTCTTAAAGAGCAGTCACTTTCTCACACTTATTTTTCTTGTAAAATTTAAAATTTTTCAAATCAAACTTTATATTTTGATAAAATAATGTAGAATCTTAATTATGAATGTAAAAAATTATGATAAATATATTTATTTACATTCAAAATTAATTACAAATGCATAAAACATTTTGTTTTTTGACTTGGTCATTTAGAAACAATTTCCAGAATTGGAAGCCATACAATCAGAAAAAAAAGACTGGCCTACACACCAATATGCGGCAATGAAAATTGATTTGTTTTCAAAATATATTGCCATATGTAGACTTTTTTAAAACAAATTTTAATTTTTGAATTTCCTATAAAATAAGCATAAGATGGGACCAACACTGACCAAGAGATGGCACAAACAATATCCAGGAACTGTAATAATCATGAATGAGAAGTAAAACCAGGTGAGATCTAACCATATTTAACAGACAAGAGGCTAATATAAAATTCATGTTATTCCATTGATTTACAATACTTTTATATTTGTTTTTTAAATTTTTTGAAAAAAATTGGTTGTGTTTTTGAGTTTTTTGTTTGGTTATTAGGTTGTTTTGTTTGAGTTTTTTATGTTGTGGTACGTTATGAATATTTAATTATTAAATAAATGAAGAATATAAATTGTTGTAATAAAAAATATTTTATTGAGTGATTATTAAAAAAAGAATATTATTATTTTGTATATTTTAAATGTCAAATAAATTTTCAATTTAATATTTTTATATAGTGATTTTTTATTTTTTAATGTTAATTGTTTAAAATAAAACATGTGTAACAATGGTTTTCAAAACAGATTTGTGATGTGGAACAACAAACAAAAAAGAGAATTATTATTAAGATAGTAATAAACCAACTGAAGGATAAAATTTTGTTGTTTTGTTTCTTTGAATATTCTTCAGAATATTGGAATAAGATAGATTTCTATGGTAAATACATAAATCATGACAGAATAGAGATATATCGGGGTACCATTTCTTCATTTATTAAGGAGTTTAAAAGAAAAATGAAATTTCAATAATGTATTTCATCGCTTGAAGAAATTTGACATATATCTGGAATCTATAATGATAATATAATAATCTGGAGGTAACTAAAATTAATATATTGGATTCAACATTTCAATTTATTTATTTATTTTCAAGGAAAGAAATTTTAGAAGGATAAAAATATAATAATCAAGAATTGACAATTTTCTCTACGTGAGTTTCTTCACTTAACTAGAATGCATTCTAATATTACGGATAAAGAAATAAAAAGGAATAAGTGTTTGAAGGAAAACTAAACAAGTGAATTTTGAAAGGTAGTAAAGAATTTTATATGTATAAATATATTTTTGAGATCGATATTTTTGTTTTTTTATTTTCATTATAAAAATATAACGTTTTATAAATATTCAATTCAAGCGTCTTGTTTTCTAACAGAATAAACGTTTAACAGGTGTCAAAATTAACACTTAAATAATTTAAAATCGTAAAGTATGGCTTATAAGTTTGGGTTGCATATGAGTTGTTATGTATATTTTAATAAGTAAATTTATATTCGAAAATTTTTATTATAAAAATTGTTTTATTATTAATTTATTTCCATTTTTTTTTAACTTTATATAATGATTCTTATGCATACCAAAACAATAATTTATATATATTTGCTGTATATAATATTTTTTTATTTATTATTTTAAATATCTGAAAAATATAAATATGGATTTGTATTTATATTAATACCTACTTGTTAAGCACAGATATGTCTTTATTTATTTATATATATATTATTGAAGTATATATGTATATTATTATTTGGGTTTGTATTTAAAACATTGATATTAACTAAAATTAAACCCTAATATAAAAATAAAGGATGTACTATTTGTTTTATAAGTAATGCCTTTGTAATTTATTTGAAAGAGTATTAATATTTTATTCTTATTTTTCTTTTAGTGCCAAAGTCATTATGAAATTAATTGAATTCACAATTTAATAGAGGATAACTACGTATTTCACTTATTATTTAGTCTTTAAGTTACTTACACATATTATTATTCATTGATATGTTTAGATATACATAAATTTACATAATAGATGTGTATATTGGATTTAATAGAATTACCTTTGTTTCTGATATATATATTTGATTAGTTAGTTATATCAATCTTGAAAATAAATTATAAGGATAGATCTCATTGCTCTATATGATTTTAAATTTATTTCATGTATAGCTAGTTGGAAGGGCATATAAACAATTTATTTAAATATAACTGGGATAATTTTGTCTTTCTTCATTTAAATCATACAATCTATTATATTAGGCTTTCTCAACAATTGGATTCATTTAGATTATATATATTCCATTACATTTATCGGAAGACAATGTTTGAAGCATTATTTTCTTCTCATATATTGATGTTCCATTACATTTGAGGTATAATATGTTTATATGATATATTGTCCATTACATTTGGCACCACAAACTGTTGGTCCCAGTTAACTGATGATTGGTATAATGGAGTAAAAGTATGTTCCATTACATTTGGACACCACAACGTGGTCAGCATAATATGTTTTTTTAATTATTCATTACATTTGGTGTATCAAAGTTAGGGGCTTGGTTAACTAATGATTATTGTTGCAAAAGTTCATATGTTTATTTTCATTTGAGATCATATAAATATACATTCCATTATATTTGGCTTTCCTAATGTTTGGGGCCTTCATTCTTTAATTTAAATGGAATGCAGCAAGTACGTTCCATTACAATATATATATTACTTTTATTTGCGAACTTTTAAGTTTTTATTCTAAATAAATGTAACGACATATTTATATATCGTTACAATATATATATATATATATGTACACAGATGTGCATTTTATAATATATAATGAATACATTTCAATTGACATTTAATAAAATTAACAAAATGATTAAATTTTACATGTGTCTACTTGACATTTATTAATATATATATACACACATACATATGACAATAATTTCTAAACATACCAGAATTGTCGCAAAATAAAAACTTTTTAAGTTATCACTTAACTAATATAAATACCTCAATTTAGGTTTACTTATATATATATCATCTGCACATATATGTGTGGTACCATAATTGATTTAACATATAAATGAAATTCATCTATAATATTTGAATTTATCAAAATAATAAATGATATTAATTTTTATAACATATAATTAACATATATGTTTGTGCATATAGAAATGTATGTGCAAACTGATATTTATATCATATATTTCATCTTGTCAAAGTCATAAAACTATTAAAAATACATTTTCACAATCAATCCTTTGTTGAAAGTATATAAAATTCATATATACATGTGTATATAGAAAAAAATTAATTTGAACCAGTTTATAGTTTCTTTTTTTAAAAAAAAAACTCAAAAGTACAATCCTATAACAGTCTTTGCCCTAACAGGTCACAGTTGATTAAAATTTATTAATGTCTTTAAAAATAATACAACAGGTATTTTTTTCTAATTTAAAAAGAGTTTCTTTTTTTTGAAAAAAATAGGATCATCCATGAATTAATTATTTACTCTTAGCTTTTCTTTTTAATTCAAATTCAAGCAAAATTATTTACTTCTTTAAAAAAATATGGATTTTTAAAATGCCATGGGTTTTTTTTTCTTTTAAAAAAAGTACTATCAACTTTTTTTTTGACAGTTTAAGATTAATTAGACATGTTCTTTTTTTTCTATAAAATTTAAAATATTCTTTCTATATAGATATCACTAATGCAGATTGCTCTTAATTATAACATTTTTAAATTTAAAAATATAGATTTTAAACAACTTAAAATAATATTGTTTTATATATGTCTATCACTTTTAAAATGTCATTTTCAAATGAATTATTTTAAAACAACTGAGTTTATATAAATATAAAACAATATAGACACAGCATATGTATAACTAATTCATCAACTGATGGTTTCTTTTGATGGGGACCAGTTCATTATTGTCTTATAAGGAAAGGTATAGTTTAGGTATTGCCACCAGCAAGAAAAATATAATCAATTAACTGTTGACATTTACTTGATTCCATTTAGACTTCAGGTCAACCATCTAATACTATGTCAGTTATACATAGATACAAATAAGTTGGATTTTCCTTTAAATTACATCCAAACTCCTACATAGTTAACCAATAGATTGCTTCTGTATCTATTGTCTTGAATTCAGCTACATCTGATTCATGATAGCTATCTGTATAGCTTTGGAAACCAATCAATTCTGCCAACTGCTTCTCAGACTATATTATTAGCAAAAAGTAAAAATCTTTTATACAAAAAGTACTAGCCAAACTAAACTATTTTTTTTATCAATTCTTTATATAGTCAGTTGAGATAACAAAAACACATTAATTGAAAATTATTTTTTATCTTTTTAATCTTTTTAAATCACTTTTAATTAAAAACTACTTTTGAAATTTTATCTCAAGTATGATCTATAAAGATTTTTTTGACAATAGATAGAGAAATGTATATAAGCATTAATTAAAAGATTTCAAAGATAGATAATAAATTTTTTATAATTATCAGAAACATGCTTGTTTTTAATTTAAAAATCAGATTACAATATTAATATTTATTTAGACCTTTTTAAATGTTTATTTATAACAAACCTTTATTTTCAATTTAAAATAATTTAATCTTTTACTATGATTTAATTTTATTCCAGGAAATGTAGAAAAATATCTACAAAATATTTGTCTGATTATTTTTACTTTTCCTTTCAACTTTATATATATTTGTGTACACACATTATATTATTGAGTGCCATGTAACAAAGTGTTACAATATATATATATATATATTGTGCCAAGGCCAATTTGACACATGTATATAAAATAATTTTGTCTAAAAAAATTATTAAAATAAAAAAAAAAATATTTCGTAAAAAAGTTTGAAATAAAAGATTAAAAGTGGGAAGGGAGTTTTCTTAAAGTCAAACTAAAAATGTTGTAAAAGAAAGTAAAGTTTTTCTAAATTAGTATTCGTAAAAATAAGTAATTCAAAATTTAAAAAAATATATAAATCTCTTTTCATTCAAGCTTATTACAATAAATTATATATGTGCATGCAAGTGTAAATAAATGTATGCATGTTAGAATAATATTAAAAAATATATATAGATGTAAATGAAAGTTAAAAAAGAAATTATATTTGGAAAACACAACAATGGCTATTAAGTTAAATAAAGATTTAAAAAAACCACACCAGCGGTGGGCTACTAATTAAAGATATAAAAACAATACGTTTATGAAAGCTACTACTAATTAAACAATCATCAAAAACACAGTCATAGGATTAATTACCAATGGAATTCGACAACATATATTTGCCGGAGGATATTACATGGACAACGCGTCACAGGTATAAATACTTTTTTTTTATTGGACAATTAATTGAGTCAGATTTTTCAGTCTAGTTTGCAGTGACAGTCTTGTTTCAGTTTCAGATAACAGTGCAGTTTCTATTATGTATCCAAAAACAAAAATGCATTGTTGAGCAGCTTTTGGAAATATACGCTCGTGCTTCAGCCTTTTTAGTCCAACAAGATCATCAAAACCTGCCTATGAAATAATGTCTGCATAACAACTCAGAAATCCTCCGTCAAATGTTCAACTGTCTTCAAGAATAAAACCAATGGATTTGCATAAAATCTCTTCAAGAAATGTCCAAATCTAACTGGTTAGATAAACTCTATCAGAAGCAACCAACAACAAGCAATATCCATGCTCCAAAAATCCTAGGTAAACATTTATTTATTATCATTTATACGTAGTAGCCTCTGCTGTAATTCGTCAATCCTACCGAGTAAAGTAATTTGAACTCTTAAGCATGCATAAAATGAACTATTGCTGTGCGTGTGTGTGAATGTGAGATAATTTAACGATGTCACATATTATTTATGCTTTTCACCAGATATATGTTATAATGTGTTACTTTAAAAATGTGCATGTGTTAAATTAGATTTATAATGATGTTTAAATTTGGTCAGTTAATGTTCGGTAATAAATTATCCTAAACTTAATTAATGTTAATTAAAATAAAATGTCTTTAAACTTAAACTTTATTTGTCGGTCAATTCTTTTTACCAACCTTTTTTATTAATTCTTTCCACCAATAATTTTGTATAATTTTGTTATTGAATTAAAATTAGACTGAGCTAGTTTTAGGGAATATTTCGAGCACTGGATTATGAGCCTACTGCCTGAATACGTTAGTCATCAGACTAGCTGGCACCCTAGGGTTTACCCCAAAACAAATAAAGTATTTGGATAGTAGGGGTTTGAATCTAGCAGCCAAGGTGGGCCATTGTTGATAGTTAGTCTATCAATAAGATCTCCCATTTTGCTCAAACATGCCGGTTCGTTCATGTAACATTTATAAGATAATAAATGTATTACGAAGGAGTTTGAAACTGGCCAAAACTTATATATGTATAAGTAAGTGGTTACAGCGGTTCGACCTGGTACAATATATATATATAAACTTTTACTGTTAAAAGAAGGTTGTCTTGACAACTGTTTGAGATTGTTGATTGTTATTGATATTGGGAATATATAAGTGTTGACTAATTTTAATAATTATATATATATATATGAAAGTAGGAAAGTAGGACTAAATATCAATGATAAAAAGACTAAAGTAATGTTCAATAAATTTACTCAAAATATGAAAATAAAGATTGATTATGATGAGTTAAAAGAAGTTAACAGTTACAAATACCTTAGTCAGATTATTAATACAGATGGAAACACAATGGAGGAAATTAATCATAGAATTAAACTTGGTTGGAGTGCTTTTGGTAGAAATAACTTGATACTAAAAAGAAATATGCCTATATGTTTGAAAAAGTTTTTAACAAATGTGTTTTACCAGTTCTTACTTATGGATATGAGACTTGGACACTTAATAGAAGAGCAATACAGAGACTTCAGACCACTCAAAAAGTATGAAGAAATGCATGTTGGGAGTAATAAGAAGAGATCAAAATTGTAAGGTATGGGTAAGAGAACAAACAGGTGTTACTGACCTCATTGACAAAATTTAGAAGATTGAAGTGGAGTTGGGCTGGTCATATTGCTAGAAGAGATGATAGTAGATGGACAATTGAAATCTTAAACTGGATTTCAAGAGATTATAAAAGACCCAGAAAGAGACCACATGTGAGATGGATGCATGAAATAAGAAAATGTGCAGGGGTGATGTGGAAAAGAGAAGCTAAAGATGAAAGAAGATGAATTGAACTTGGAGAGATCTTCATCCTGCAGTGTATTGATAATGGTTGATGATGATGATGATTATAAATATATATTGAAGTAAGTATATTGTAAATATATAGTATTATAAAAAATATTGCTTAATATTAGATATTTCCAAATGATAAACTGGTTTGGAAGTATACTTTTTCACTAATCTTTGCACCGCTTATTATAAGTTCTAGTAACTAATAAAATATGCCAGATAATAGTCTTAATAAATTCTTATTCTGTGTTATTCTATCCAATATTCCCAGACTAGTTTTAAGCTTATAGCTTTCATCAGTGAAAAGCTTTGTATATTGGAACACTATACATAAACTTTTAGGATCTAATGCACTTTTCTTAATCATTTACCTCTCTTTTATATAGTCAAGCTATCAGACCAAACTGAAAAAAACATATACATGATTTCAGTCTAAGCAACTAATTCTTGTAGTCATAAAAGATCTGAAACTAGTTCAATTTCCATATATTATGGTGTCCTTAGTTTTATAATAACTATAGTCATCTCTATCCTATTGCTAGGATTTGATTAATTAATAATTGATATTGGTTAATCAAGATCTAAGATCATATGAATGGTATTTTTCTATTTTAATATATATAAGTAATTTATTGCTTTCTCTCAGGTTGAAAGTGAAATTTTGTTTATGATGACTATAATCAATTATTACAAACAACATATTATATTGCTACAGTGGAGTTTATATTAGTAATAAGACATTAATAAAAAAATATAAATATAAAAAATATTGATCTTCTTTATAAAAGATTGACAAAGAAAAAATAAACACAAAATAGAGGTATATATAAGATAAGAAATATAATCAGTAAATACAATACTTATATATAGCTATGGCTCATCAGATTTTACAAACCAACACTTATAGGTAGATAACATTATGGAGTGATATATAGATAAAATGATAGATATGAAAAAATTACTTATGAAAATATATTAATTATTGAACTTTTGGAGTTTTAAAAAGATTACACACATCTGATGAATATGATTTAAACAATCTCATAATGGTTCACAAACTTCCAAAATATAAATAGTTCTCAGTGCTTCTCTAACTTAATTTTATTATTGTACAAAATGTAATATCATGCATCAATTTTGTCAGTATAATAATAATAACAACAACAACAACAATAACAACAACAACAACATTGCATCTTGTAATGTGCTGTAATTTAAAACTACTAATTTTCAATAAATAAAAATATTCGAAGTATAATTTTCTGGAGCTAGTTTTATATAAGTGAGCACAATATATAGATTACGAAAAAAAAAATAGTATTTGTATTTTCACCAACTTAAAAAGTTTTCCATTTTTGTTACAAACTTAAAGCAATGGTAGTCAAATAAAACCTTTAGTTAATTTATATTTATAGTTCTTATGATAACAGCTAAGCAAAGATTTACCAAATGTTTTTTTTAAATGTAACAATGCTTATCCAAAATAGTCTACATGTCTAGAATTAAACATTGTTATAACCAATAGTAAAACTTTTTCTAACATTTTATAACGATTAATGGAATAACAAATAATACTACTATGAAGTTTTGTCATTTAGTTAGTTTATCAGTACATATATATATATCAATAAAAAATGTGTTGACTACTAGACATCCACGAAAAACAATTCCTTGATAATAATAGTTTAATTAATTATGCTCAGTTATTAATTACTACAGTTTCTTTCTGGTTACACTAATACAAATACTCACACATACGCATATAAAAATATCAAGATTTTTTTTAAACATTAGATGTAAAAGTTAGATATAAAAATTTGTTTATATATATAGAATATATGTTTTTTTTCTTTCAATTTTTATCAACATTTGTTTAACCTAATCAAATCTTTAATGATGTTCAGATGGAAAATTGAGTTTTGTCTAAAAACCATTTTCCTATTTTACAATCAAAACAGCACATGATAATTCTCCAAGGAAGAACAAAATATTTCTATTAAAAATTCAATTTGTTTAACTGCTCTTACAAGGAATGTATTGAGATGCCCTTTAAATACAAATCAACCGAATGTTTTCTTTGGCCAAGCCTGAATGGGGCGTGTCTTCTGCGCTTCTCTCTGCGCTTTGAATGCATTAGTAAAATTAAAAGCGAGTCGAGGGTTGATTTGTTCATTGTAACGATCGTAGCAATGCTCTGGAGAAGGGGTATAAATCACCGTCATAGTGTCTGTCATTTTCTGTAGACGCGATGCCAACACTCTCTTTTCACCAGTCTACATTGCTCTCTTATTTGTAAAGAGTTTTTATCCTAGAAACTCATCCGCGAAGATTGAACGATGCTTTTTTATTAGCTAAATGCTTTTCATTAAGCTTGTAATGCGCCTATCCATTATCAAAACCAAACTAAAAGCTAAAAAACTCAGAATTCCTTTATTATAGTTGTCTTCAGAGGTTAGTGTTTTTTGTTTTGCAATTGCTGTGAAATTTAAACGCTCCAAAAGGATGAAAAAATTGAATATAAAATGAACAATCTATTGTATATGGAGGTATATTTATTAAATTATTTCATTAATTAAATGTTTTGAAACCACCGCTATCCCTCTTTTTATTTATAATTACTAATATTCAAAATATCATTTTGCAAGGTTAATGAATTCCTGACTTTAATCCAAATGAATGCCAGCAAGAAGTATAATCTTAATCTACTTAAATTTTAATATAGTATGAATTATTTAACAAACTTGATGTTATCCCCCCTCCTTCCACACACATCCCTTTTCTTTTCGTTTTTGTTTTACAAATATATACTTACTTTAATTAGCAAAGTCTTAGCTGGCTATTGAAAATATTGAATTCAATTGCTTGGTTGGGAAATTAATAAAATATTGAGATATATGAAGAGCTAATGTAGCGTTTACATATTAATCTTCAATAGCCTAAAATTTGAATTCCAGCTGGATAAAATCATGCATAAGATTTGTCTTGAATAGACAACCCAAATCTAACTTAGTTAGGCAGCTATTCAATGTTAACAAATAAGTAAACATTTCCTAGATAGAATAAAAAATATAAAATTGTTCTAAATCTTAACATTTGACCGTGAGCAAATCTGATGAGAGCAATGCACTCTTTTTCAGAGTTCGTTTATACCGAATTGTTGGAGAGAGCATATTTAAGGATTGATTCTTCTGACAACTTAAATAAGCATGAAATGTAAAAAATTAAGATTTTATTGTATATTAGATATATTTTGTATATTACATAAAATAATCAATTAGTGTATTGCATAACAATTCATAAGAAGTTTGAGGATCCAAAATGTTGGAATGGAGTTATGATCCATGGACCTTGACACCACTCTACCATTGCGTTAATATAGAAAAAAAATCATTTACTTATTTTTACATATTCACAAAATAGTAATAAATAAAAGTGTATAGATTAGTTCCTCCATTTTTTTTTTTACTTTTCTTTAATGAAATCTATTTCTAAACTGTTACAAATTTTATATCAGCTTCATGCTAAACATAAGTACTTTCTTCCAATTTGTATGTTTTAAAAACATACTCACATTTTGCTAGATACAATAGTAAATGAATATATATATACTTTTTTAGCAATAATAAACTAATAATAAGGCCAAACAGCCAAATAATCTTTGCCTAAAAAAATTTAGTATTTTTTTATTTTTAATTTTTTTTTTTATATTTAATACTTGGTTTACTTTATTTTTTAATGTTTATGCATTTAAGATTGATACAAAAATATTATTTAAATAAATCATAACTAATGAACTCTAATGGTTGTAAAAATATAAAGACTTTTTTTTAAACCTTATCCAGATAATAGAACTTCCTAAGAGATAGAAAAGCCAGATTGAAGGTAATTCATATGTATAAGAAGTAACTGTTAGACACTAAAATTAAATCATATTAACACTATTCCTTTAAAAATTTAATCTAAAATATATATCATGATTTAAAATTATTATGGATTTATGCAAAATATTACTTTCAAAACTAGGAGCACGTGAGATAATATCTACTAATAGACTGTTGGGTGCTAATATAGTATGTTGTTTACTTTCCTTAATGATCTACATAGGACTTATTATTGAGAAAAATAAAAATCTAATGGATAAAAAGTAAAATGCCCACATTTATTACTGAGTTCCCAGTTGTAAGAGTATAATAAATAAAATCATACATATATTGCAAAAAAAAAATATTTTTTTTTATCAAAACAAATCAATTATTTAACAAAAAAGTACATCAGTAAAAATCTAATATAGTCAGAAAATGCAAATCCTTAATAATAATGTCTACATGTACTTTTAATTTACGATCCCTGCTATTTGTTGATGATTTTATACAGAGTGTATAATTAAATAATCCTTACTTTTAATTCATATATATTTTGTGCATGAACTTGTAATAGTAAATTCAAGAATGCATATAAACTTCATAAATTCAAAAATAAATGTGGATATTTCTTATGGATTTGCATTCCTGTATACATTTAATTTGTCATCGATGTATTTTTTTGGTTAAATAATTTGAATTTTTTTTTTGATAAATAAATTATTTTTATTACAAAAATATATTATTATCTTAATTTTATTTAATATACACTTGTAGTTATAAATGTAATAATAAATGTGGATATTTTATTTTTTCTTTATTCTATGATAAGTAATATATAGGTCCACCAAGCAGATACATTGTAATAACAAAAGAAAAATCACTGATTTTGATAATAAAGTTTAATATTAAAAGAAATTTTTTGTCAAGCGTTGTTAGCCGAGAGGTCAGCGCAGCCGTCTTGCAAGCAAGCAGTTGGTTGCAGACGGTTGTTGCGGGTTCGCCTCCCAGCGATGCTATAACATATGGAAAAAAAAAGAAAATTGATAAAAATGTCAGTAAATTAAGTATAACTTAATTTTATATTGGAATATTTAAAACAACCAAGTTGATATAAAATAAATATAACATCTTTTTTTAAAATCTACATTAGAAGTAGGGTAATTAATTCTCCAAGTTTGATTCAAAATCGTATTATTTTTATGCCTCATTTTTTTACTCTCAGGTTTTACATTAATTTTTCTGGATTACTAATTAATATAATAAATAAAATTTTAAACATGTTACACTGCTTATTCTATTTTCTCTTCCCGATACATATTGGATTTCTGAGTATGTTGCATAAATTTGTAAAACACAATAGATCATTTTAAAAACAGAACGTTTTAGAAGTAAAGAATACGTATAAAATAAATTCATTCTTTTTAACTTCTATTTATTTATTATTTATATATATTTTAAAATTATTATAAAAATAAATAGAAGATACAAATCATCATCATCAACCATTATCAATCCACTGCAGGATGAAGGTCTCTCCAAGTTTAATCCATCTTCTCCGATCTTTAGTTTCTCTTCTCCACATCACCCCTGCACACTTTCTTATTTCATCCATCCATCTCACATGTGGTCTCTTTCTGGGTCTTTTAAATCTCTCGGAATCCTGTTTAAGATTTCAATTGTCCATCTATTATCATCTCTTCTAGCAATATGTCCAGCTCAACTCCACTTCAATCTTTTAATTTTTTTAATGAGGTCAGTAACAACTGTTTGTTCTCTTACCCATACATTGCGTTTTCGATCTCTTCTTGTTACTCCCAACATGCATCTCTCCATACTTCTTTGAGTGGTCTGAAGTCTCGGTATTGCTCTTCTATTAAGTGTCCAAGTCTCAGATTCATAAGTAAGAACTGGTAAAACGCATTTGGTAAAAACCTTTCTTTTCAAACACATAGGCATATTTCCTTTTAGTATAAAGTTATTTCTACCAAAAGCACTCCAAACAAGTTTAATTCTATGATTTGATGATACGAATATACTAAACTTAATTGCACTTATCATTAAAAAGTTTCACAGATTACATATCATAATTGTTAAAATAAATTATATAGTTTCAGTATCTACTAAAAATATGTATGTGCATGTCTACTTCAGCCTGGATAAATTATAATCTAATTTAAAAGAAATTGACTTCAGGCTAATTACAATTTTTATTTGATATAATTTAACACAGTCATATATATATATGTCTTAAATATCTCAGCAGATTTAACATTCACTCTTCTGGATATTATGAGTTGTGATTCACAAAACTTTCCATATAAAATCTTGGACATAGCTATTTTTTTTATTGTAAAAAGTAGAATGATATGACAGCACAAGGCAATTCAAATGTTTATATTGACTACGCTTAGAATGCATCATTTCAATTGTAACATAAAACGGGCATTGCAATTATTTATTGTCAACAGTTTGAAATTGCTGATTGTAATTTATATTGGGTTTATCTAAGAGTTAACTTGTTTTAATGGTTTTATATATATATATATATATATATATATATATATATATAATTACTAGAAACCAGTAACACTTAGTCAACCCCAATATATATAAGGGTAATATTTAAAAATTAGCCATGATACAAGTATAATAAATATGAATTTGTACAATGTGTAAGCATTAAATACAGATCACAATATAAAAATTTATAATCTCAAATCAATGCTTCTTACTATGTTACTAATGTAATGGAGAAGTATATTCTCTATATGTAAATTTTGTGTTAGAGTTTGATCCCTAATCATTGTACAAATCCATATTAGTTGGAGTTGCACCAGTGTTAGTTTTATAATCCATTAGTTTTATTGCCGATTGCCTATCTTCTTTTCACTCATGTATATATAGCAATAAAAATAATAAATATAATGGTAATTAATTATTATATACAGTCTTTCAATCTGCAGAAATACTTTTGGTTAATTCCTTAACCTGTTTCAACTGTCATTAAATTAAAAAAAAAAGGAAGCAAATTCATCAACTCAAATCCCATGAATCCCAAATTTTAATGTTAGCAGCTTGTTTTTTTATTTAACAGCTAGCTGTTGAGGCAGTTTAAGGAATTAGCCTAAAGTACTTCAGTGGATTGAAAGACTGTATATAATAGTTAATTACTGTTATATTTATTATTATTACAATAGTTTTTTAATTAACTGACATTTTATTTGTATTACACACACACATATATATATATATATATATCAAGGTTTTAAAATGAAGATGATGCCTCCAGTCTTATATAATTAATGATGAGTTTAATAACTCTTAGGTGCCATATTCCATATGGTTGATAAATTAATTTACTCTGAATTACCAACAATAGTGACAAATATATGTTTATACACATCAGAGCTACCAAAAATAGATGAATTCATTTTGGATTTATTCTATTCTTGATCCTTTGTTCAACATTTAGAGTGCTTTTAAATCATAAACTGGGAGAGGGTGACTTATTCTCTTTATATATATAGAAGGGATTTGAACTCAACTTTCAAGCTTTCTATAAGTATCCTCTCCATGTTATACAACTGATACACATAACCACATACACATGAAAAAAAGTAAATGACTCCAAAATACTTATTTCATGCTGACACAACATTCATCAGTTGGCCCAGATAATCATTTCCCACACCTATATATAAAATCAATGCTCAGTTTATATTAAGACAGCACATATTCAAACTTTAACAGACAGGTTTTAGCTCCATCTTCCAACTCTTCAGCCACCCATGTCATTGAAAATATGATGGTGAAATGCTCAAGCCCTTGTTGATGACAATATTATTGTCATATCCATGTTTATTTTAAGTCACTCTGACCCATCATGTATAGAATTTCAATATGTACATTTAAATACACAGAATAAGGATTGACAGAATATAGTCTGAATATGCAATATTTAAATACAAGTATATTGTCTATATTGGACAATGTAATTAGAAGAAATTGAACTAAAGTCCTGTGCACTAGAGGTCAGAGTGACAGAGTAAACATGGGTATGACCATGATATTGAAACCGTAAGAGCTTGAGTGTTCAATCAACATATTTTCAATGATATGAAGGAATAGTTAGACGGTAGAGAGATTGAAGCCTGTCTATTAAAGTTTGAAGTTTTTGCTGTCTTAATATAAACTGAGCACTGATTATATATGTGTGTGGGAGATGACAGTCTGGATCAACTGAAGAGTGCTGGTTCAGCATGATATACATATATTGGAGATCATTTATCTTTTTCACAAGTATGTGGTAATGTGTAATTGTTGTATAAGATGGAATGGATAGCAGTAGGGAGCTTGACAGTATGAGTTCAAATTCCTTCTAATTACATTAAGTTTAGTATACACAATATCCCTATATTTAAATATTATATATATAAACTTTTGAAATAGTTATTTCATAATAAATAATTGAAATAAATATATAATTTTACAGCAAGGTGGGATTATTAGTATTATTAAACCAGTCTATTCTCTTGCCCCGAGTTCTAAAAAATATAGAAAAAAATAAAAATGAAAATTAGAAATTAATAAAGAAAATGTAATTTACTTTTTTTATTCACATTGCAACTGCTTGACACTTATTAACAAAATGTCATATTCTTAAATATATAGCAATTTGAAATTACAATTACGAACTTTTTTTAAAAAAAAATTTTTTTTCCCCTGAATGAGAATTTTCAGAAGTAGTATTAAAAAACAAACATTGAATTATTATTATTATTATTATTATTATTATTATTATTATTATTATTATTATTATTATTATTATTATTATTATTATTTTTTTTATTATTATTATTATTATTATTATTATTTTTTATTATTATTATTATTATTATTATTATTATTATTATTATTATTATTATTATTATTATTATTATTATTATTATTATTATTATTATTATTATTATTATTATTATTATTATTATTATTATTATTATTATTATTATTATTATTATTATTATATAGTAATTCAAAGTGACTGTTCTATAGTCACACCTTCTGTGCCAGTACTTCAGATTTGCTCATATATAAATATTTGAGTCGTAGTAATAAGAGGATTCCTTTTATTGCTGTATAAATTCTATATCTTGTATGGGTCAGAGGGTATTCATTTATTATTTAACACTCGCAAAAAGCGTTTGCACAATTTGGTTTGAAAAAGCCGATATGAATGTGATTACAATTGTATACAGATGCTATAAAAAATAAATGCTGATTTATATATAAAATAAATGCTGATTTATTATTATTATTATTATTATTATTATTATTATTATTATTATTATTATTATTATTATTATTATTATTATTATTATTATTATTATTATTATTATTATTATTATTATTATTATTATTATTATTATTATTATTATTATTATTATTATTTTAAAACATATAATAAATACTTTTTTTTTTCTTCTTTTTTATGTGCAATTTGTAATTGGCTTTTGGCTGTAAATATGTAATAATTGCTGTTGTTGTTATTGTTATTATTATTCCTTTGTTTCAGCAATATACTTCATTGACCAAAAGATGTATTATATAGGTTTTAAAAAAGTTTTACAAAGATTTTTCCAGAGTTACAAAGGCATTTTAAGTATAATGATTGTTATTATATAAATTTGATTAACATTGTTATTTATTGGATTGCTCAGTTGTAGCATGTCATACGCTTGTGGCAGCTGATTCATTGAAGTTTTTTTTGTTTTTTAAATTGCATGAAATTTATAAGTATGACATCAACAGAAACCTTGACATTAGCTGCTGCTTAATTCCCTCTTTAAAATGGTGTATCACAATTTGAAATCAGATAAAATTTGAATTTTTTATTTTTATTAATAGGTGTATTTAATTTTTTTGTTTTCTGGTCAGTTTACTAGATTACACGAAGACAACAAAGGCAGAATTGCTTTATCAGTCACATTAGTTAGTAAAATGAATTAAAAATATGCTGAAGATTCACATTTTAAGGCCTTCAATATGATAAAAATGTAATCACGGATTATCAGTCATAAGTATTCAATTTTACTTTTTTAATTATTTGAATAATAATTTAATTTTGTTTTAATTATTTGATAAATAGTATAATTTATTAATGTGTTTGCATTTGTATTGGCATTTCTGTGTAGTATATAAATTATATAATATTAAATCATTATAGTATATGAATTTGTATTCAAATATAACAAAAGTGCTCTATAAATATTAATTCTTGTTAAGTGCAATGTCAGCATGTAATATTTATATAAGGCTATAACCTTAGTACATACACCTTGTGTGCCTAATTTTTATTACGAGAGACCTCTGCAAATCTTAACACAAGATTATGTACAATGTAATTTTTGGTCTCTGATCCAAGTTTGAGGCAACCTCATTTTATAGACATAATGATTTTTAAAAGGTTTAATAATTTATTAATGTGTTTATATTTGTATTAGAGTATTTGTGTTTGCATTTGCATGTTTGTGTTTGTATAACAAATAATGATTTACATTTATAGAGCAGTGCAATGTAAATTTTTAAGACTGATTATCAGATATACAGAAAAGTTGCAATTGATAAAGCAATCACAAATTTTACGGGTATAATACCATGTGACAATATAAACACTTAAAACCAATAATGAGAGATTCTAAATGGTGTGTGTATAGTGATAGCCACAATGGTTATGTACATACCTTATGGAATTGTATGCATGCAAAGAATCAAATTCTGATTCTTGCCTATGCCTTGATACTCATGTTGTGGAGTCAGTAGTTTTGCCACATCTTGCATCACATTATTTTCAAGTCTATAGCTAGCAAATGAGCTATATGCAAAATCTCTATGGGGCAATAAATATAACAAGATAGCATCACTGGTGTGCATAAAGAATATAAACATCACTGGTGCATACAAAAATATAAAATGAAGAGATGAAACTCATTTTATCATTGATACAGACAGTATACTACAATTTTTAGTTTTAGGTAGACAATAAGCCAATTGCTATGATGACAAATGCATACCCATCCTCAAGAAATGATTTGTTTTGTATCTTTTATTAGGATGAATCTTTTTCTTATAGATGCCTTGAGATTTGTTAACTTTTGGGATACAAGATAAAAAGAATTCTTATGCAACTAGTTTTGGAGATTCTGAAGCTATGGCTTATCTCAGGTAAGAAATATCATATATGGTTTGAAAGATAATTTTGTGATGAATACATTATCAGTGAAGATGTAATTTAAACTTAATGATAAATTAAAAATTATGAACAAACAATAAAGTAATAATTATATCAGATGTTGAAATTTTTTTCTTTATTTTTAGATGCTAATTGCTATTTGTCATAAGCTTATTATTTTCCTTAGTTTTTCTAGTTTCTATCAATAGTAAACGTTTTTGTTCTAACATTATTAAAACTGAAGTTATTGTGAAAGTTGTGTCTGAAGACAGTTTTTTTAAAAATTCAATATGGCGCCACGACAATCTACTAGTTTATTATTATTATTATTATTATTATTATTATTATTATTATTATTATTATTATTATTATTATTATTATTATTATTATTATTATTATTATTATTATTATTATTATTATTATTATTATTATTATTATTATTATTATTATTATTATTATTATTATTATTATTATTATTATTATTATTATTATTATTATTATTTTATATCAACTAGTTATCATACAATTATATAAACATTGGAGACTATACATGGTTGTTGTTAATGATAATTATTTTTGTACAACCATAACATTGGATATATATATAAATGTTCATAAGCTTTGAATTAAAGTTCATTTGCCTTCTGGTTAGATAGCCTTCTGTATTATTGGATTATTGTAATAAAGTATCTGGAATATAGTTTTTCATGTAGCTAGTTGTATTATGAAGCATATAAAATATCAAATATAGTTGTTAGTACTGCTTACTGTGATCGTGGCAGCTTATAGTTTGGACTGCTTTCTAATAAGTGACCAGATGATCACAAAAATGTTCAGGGGATTATGTTGTTATCCCATGCTTTTTAACTGGTATAGTTTATTAAAAAATAAGAATGAATGCCTCCTGGTCTTGTTGCATAACAAGAAGATTCAATGAGTGTACCAGAAGGCAAGCAAGGTAAATATAAATACATGCACTGCAGTAATGTGTAATCTTTAGAAAGACTGAGTTATATAATGGATGGAAGTAGAAGACTGCCTGTATGCAATTAACATAATTTGCTATGTAGACCTTATTACCCAATAATCATTAGGAACCTGGCATTGAGTCTCCTCAGCTTCATGGAATACACCACAAAATGGGGCAATATTTTTGTACAGTTGAAAATACCACAGAAAAAAGAAATGTTGGAAGCACATGCAGCTTGAGTTTAATTAGGAAGCCAAAAATTTTGCTTCTAGTGCCCAATTTTTAAATTTCTGAAGATGGAAACCAATTATTCATGCTTGGTATGGGGAGAGGATAATCATTACCAGGATCTAGCTAAAGTAGGTTGTATGTTTGCCAGTAAATGTACTTGAAATTTTGGAAAAGAACTGATCTGGTTGCTGGTATATCGGATTGAGCAAATAAGATCTGAGAGATATGGTATTCATGGAAAGGGCTTACTTGTACAGGGTATTTTTAGCAGGTACAAGAGGTTATGGAGCTTGTTGGTAATAGCTGATATTAAGTTAATGGTTTTTGTGTATAGAACACCTGAATGCCCTGCAAGACTAGACTATTGTAAAAGAGTTTGCAGTTAAGCCATTTTATGGCGATTGATAGAGTCTTGCCACCCCAATGAAATCAGCATCTTTGAAAATTTGATAATCATCATATATAATTTTTGTCATAGGACAAATATTGATCAAGTGTTGTATCTAGGAGTAAATCAATAAAAATGCCTTAGAAAATGAGTTAATAGTTAGCAATATAGAATCTTGTAACTTGGTTTGTATTGTGAGTCTCATACCCAAGAAAGCCCCTTTGCAAAAGGAAAAGTCTAAGAATGGAGTGGGCTTTTCTTAGAATACTTGGGAACATGATTTCTTTGTAAATAGAGTCCATGCAGCAGTTTTTTTGGGATTAAATTGCAGTTTGTAGGCTACTGTGTAGTCATTAAGAATGGTTTGCAATATGATAGTTGTTTTTGTGAAGGCAGGAAGACAGTAATGTCATCTACGTAAGCTATGCAGGGAATATTTTGCTGGGTGTGTGGAATTTAGATTCCAATAATTTTATTCTATTTGTTGTAAAAGCACATTTATGTAGAGTGTAAAAAATAATGAGCTTAGGAGCAACTCTTGTGAGATCGACTAAGTGGAATTGAAGAATGTAGAATTTCTACCATTAAGAGTGATGTGCAATTCATAACAGAGTATGTAGAATGGTGCTGTTAGTGAGCCTTTGAATAAAAAGGTTAATTGAGGTTGAATCAAAATCTGTTTGTATGTTAATCTGGAGAGCAATGGGACTGTGTTTTTATTTTTTTTAAATGAGCTGAAAGTCAAAAATATGAGTTCTGCTTGGCTGCTGAAGGAGCTATTTTTGGTAAAGTGTAGATGTGATAATAATGGAGAAATGTATGGCTCAATTTGGTCCTTGATTATTTTTTTCCAAGTTTGACAGTGTGCCATAGAAATTGGCTGAAAATTGGTTAAATCAAATGTAGCTTCAGGTTTTTTAGTGAAAGGGATTATAGCAATTAGATACAAATGTTTTACACTATATATTCTTTGGGACAGAAAATTGATGAGATCATGAATATACAGCATAGTGAAATGACTAAGATGACTCATGATGAATTCTGAAATTCCATGAGGCCCAGGGTAACAAGTGTTTTCAATAGTAGCAAGTTTTAATGGAAATTGGCTGTTTGGAATGGTGTAGTTTCTAATGGTATAAAACAGAATACCAATGGTGTGAATACATTATGAGTCTAAAGTTTATTTTTAAAGTGCAGGTATAGAGGGTGGACCATATTATGTCCATTGCATACATCTGTCTGTTTGAAGTATCATAGGGATCTTTAAAGAGAATGGGTGTGCTCTTATCCACATGTACTCCTGAGTTAGCCAAATTTTCCTTTTTTTGATTGCAAGGTAGTCCTTAAACTGCTTGCAGACATGATGGTAAGTTTGAGTAAGCCTATTTAATAGTTGGAGTGTTTGATGGGTGAACTTAGTAGTGGCAATTTGCTGATGTAATTCATTGACCAATGTTAGACATAAGAATGAGTGGGATCATTATGTTAAGTGTTGTATATTAAGTGATAATATGTCTATGAAACCAAGTTACTTTTGAACTGGGTTTATAGCCATTTGGTGTAGTTTGTCTAGCATGATATAGAATTCAGAAAACATGAACTCAGTAATAAATGAAGGAAGAATCATGTTAATTGTTTTATGTAATTGAATGAATGTTGCCTGGAGTTTGTTAAGGTTAAGTGTGATTGCTTGGGCAGTGGTCTGAGAATGGAGTGGTTTAAGGTTGTTCTATTATGTGATGCAACATTAGAGAATAAAGACATATGTTAATGAGTATGGCATGTCAGCTGTTGTGCAAAGTTATAGAACCAGGTGGCAGAAAACTTTGGGCATCCATTAGTGGGAAGTTAAAGAGATAAAGCTATTTATTTATAAAAGTTGGGTAATCCAGATTGAAATCACCCATTAATATGGATGGGTATAGAGTAGTTGCAAGAATTAAATTGATGATTTGGAGATATATATGATGACTGTAGGGCCAGGGAATATAGTTGAATACTATGTTTAGTGCTACTATGTGGTGGTGAAAAGTGATTAGCAAGTGTTCATCAACATATAGAATTTTAAATGGCTTCGAGTTGTTGTTATGATTATTATTATTATTATAGTTAATAACTTTTGTTCTTTATTATTTTTCACAATGCTTTTTTACAACCCACTATTGATGGTTTTGATTGGCCCAGCAATGTTCTTCAGAACTTCTACCTATATTTACAAAAGCATTGTGAAATGTAATTATGAACATAAATGATATTAATATTATGTGAATTTGGCAATGCAAAAAGAAAGATAAAGTTGTTGTTGTTGTTGTTGTTGTTGTTGTTGTTATTATTATTATTATTATTATTATTATTATTATTATTATTATTATTATTATTATTATTATTATTATTATTATTATTATTATTATTATTATTATTATTTTTATTATTATTATTATTATTATTATTATTATTATTATTATGATGATGATGATGATGATGATGATGTTTCGAATGTAACTTTATTTCAAACTAAGGTTTACATTGCTTGTTGTTATATACCTATGCTTACTTTGTTTAACTTAGAAATATATGTACAGTTTTCATTTCAATAAGTACATATTTCAGTAGGAAGTAGGAGTTTACATTTGTGCATGGGTTGTTGGGATAAGTGAGTTAAAGGGATTTAGGATGTATATACACACCTTAGATTGTTATTTTTACATGAAGTTGAGTAAAACGTTAATAGTCCATTGTTAGTGATATGTTCTCGATAGTTAACTGCTCTTTTGTTTGGATTGTGTATTCTGTTGGGTGTTGTTTTTTTCCTAAGTATTAGTTGCATTATTACTATCCAGGTTATTGGTGTTTTCTAGCAGAGCCACTGTCAAATAGTTCAGCATTATATGTTTGGTGCATGATTAGATAGTATGTTTGAATCTCAATTGTATGGGTGTGGTTTTCACTGTTAGTATGGTGTTAATCTATTGGATAATGTATGAATGATTGCTTTTGCTGCACTGACTTGTGCATATTTTATAGAGTTGTGTAGGCTATGGTAAAGCATGATGCAAGTTTTAACAGGTTTGGATGAATTGTAGATGTTACATTTGATATACAATTGTTTTTTCTTCATGCAAGTAACTTCCAATTTATAAGATTAGATTAAGGTAAAATGCATGGCTGTTGACATGTGGTGGTGCATATTTATAAGAAAATGGCTTAGATGCAATTCAAGCTGTGGTAGTTATGCTGATTAATCAGAGGGTTTATTATTAAGGAATATCAAAGTGGTGTCAAAAATATCTTTGTTTGTCTTTAGCTTTTAGCTGTGTCAGTTTTTTGTAGAATATAGATGGTGGTATCTTATGTTATTATTGAAGATGTAAGTGCAGTGAGTGCACCAAAATGCACATAGAGTGAATATGGATGCATGGGCTGTGAATGTGGAGGAACAGTAGAATATGGTGATGATGTTTTGGAGGCTGGTGTTAGGATCTTTGTGGGCTTTGAGCATGTTATGTCAGATATTATCCAATGCTGAGCAGTCATGAAACAGTCATTATTGAGTTTCCTCTGCTGAATAGTATAAGGTGCAGAAAGGATATATGTTGATATACAAGCACCTATATCTCAGAAAATATGAAGTGACTAGAGTGCAAAAATTAATTTTGGTGAGAAAATCTGAATATTTTGGCTCTAAAGAGCATTGCTCATCCCAATCATTTGGTTAGGGTTGACATTGTGTAAGTTTGAATGAATTAAGTCATAAATGTACCTGTATGTGTACTTCCTCATAGACTGAAGAAATATATGGTTGGATCTGGTTCTTAACTGGCTGATGATGGTTGATAGGTAACCTTGTAGGGGGAGGAGGACTATCTGTTAGTATTATCTGGAAAAGGCATTTCAGTGGGGAAAGCACCTAATGTGGTTATTAGCTTTGCAGTTTTTTAAATATGAAAAGTATGGATAGTGTGAAATCCTAATTCATTGCTCATGGGTGGGTGGTTAAGGCATCTTGTAAATATAGACTGTTTTTCTTTGCCATAAAAGCTTATTGCAGAATGACAAGATATTGAATGTGAATGCTTTTGAGAATGTTATTATTGGAGTGTATTAAGTTATTCAGGAGATGACCAACTGTTTGAACAATTGCACTTTTGAGTATATGGATAGGTAGGCTTTTGATAGTGATGTGGTGATTCTTTCTGCCTTACTTTCAACTTGTTTTGTATTTTGTTCTTCGTTGCATTAGTCCTCATATAAAAGGGAAAGTCAAGAAGTTTTTAGGCTTAACCTCATAAATCTGTGTGCAGGGCCTACTATTGTAGAGTGACCAGGCCATAATCTTGTTTGGATTGATCTTTAGTCTGTAGATGAATGTGAATTCTTGAAGAATTTGTATGTAGGGTTGGTAGTTGTTTTTTGGATGGGAGAAAAACATCAATGTTCCCATATATTCAATGCATGTTTTATGTTGCAGGGTATTTGTTGTCTGGAAGTCTGTGAAAGCTTGTTATATTTTATTTTGGTGGATTATTATAAAACCATGAAAACTAGGGAGCCAAGAGGTGAACCTTGTGAGATCAATTATGTAAGGATGAATGATAGAGAATGTTTGCCACTGAGTGTGATGTGAATTTTATGGTTCAACAGCATATGTTAGTTAATACATAGAGAATGGTATGTAGAAGGGAATATTGGCTAATATGTTTATTAACATTTTGAAGTTAACTGAGTCAAATGCTGTTTTAATGTCAATTTGAACTACGTACATTGGTGCATACTTTTTCAGTCCCATACTGAGCTCAAGACTACTTTGAAGATTAACACAGCCTGTGCTGTAGATAATTTTTCCTTGCAAATTGAATGGGTAAAATGAAAGAGAGAAATTAAGGTTCTGACTTTTTCAAGGATCTTGATGGCTTTCAGATTAATGGATATGAGTCTCAGCTGGAGAGAATAGATATTTCTGCTGGTTTTTTGTTGAAGAAAACCCCTGCAATAGGGTAAAATGCTTCAATACTGTAGAGCTTCAAAAGTATTTTGAAAGGTTGCACAGATATTGGAAGAAGCAGCTTAGAAGGGTGAATATGAATTTAGAGATGCCATATGTTTCAAGGTAGCAGGCATTGGTTACAGTGGCAAGTTTTATTACAAATTTCATGTTGTTAAATGATGTAGCTGTGTCTGGGGGCATGAAAAGTTTAGTGCATGGGTTAAATGGATATATGTTGGAGCTCCTGTTTTTTACTACTACTACTACTACTACTACTACTACTACTACTACTACTACTATTATTATTATTATTATTATTATTATTATTATTATTATTATTATTATTATTTTATTATTATTATTATTATTATTATTATTATTATTATTATTATTATTATTATTATTATTATTATTATTATTATTATTATTATTATTATTATTATTATTTGATGTCTTAATGTGTTACATAATTTTGAAATTAAATGTATTAAAAATAGATATTTTATAATGATGTCTGATACTATTCATAAATTTAAAGGAATTTCATGGAACATTAAAATGAAATGTTTTGTACATTGTTATTCTGTTGTATGTAGATATATATCATTTTATCTTAAAGGTACAACTGGTAATAACAATGCACATACAATATTTGGGCATATAAGACCCTTTTCCTTAAAGATTAAGAATAATCTTATATGCCAAAAATTAAAGTTAGAACTTTTATTCAATCAAAATTTAATTAGCTCTACCGGCAAATAAAGATATTATTTGACTATTATAAACATTCAAGGCACATATTATATAGGTTAAAGCCTGTCTCTAAAGTATTTACTTATACTTTTAACTAATTTTTCATAAGAGATTTGAGTTCAATGTAAAAAAATATATATAGATAGATATTTATAACTAATTTAAAAGTCAACTGATATGATCCATATAATTTGTTCATTTTATTTAAAATCACAACACATGAATTTTTATAATAACATTTGACAAATAAGCATATTTCAAATGCAATAGGATTGATATTCTATTGGAGAAATATATTTTTTTATTAATCCATGATTCAAAAGCAACATAGACCATACTGCTTTCAAGTTTGGTGTCATTGTAAATGTAAAGAATAATAACAATAGAGTAATCAATACAATATTTTTATGTACTGCAAAGGGGAACGGGTGATAGGAAATTGAAGATAAGACTTAAAAAATATTAAATATAATCTTCACAAAAGAATTGTAAATTGGCCAAAACTTGAGAAAGAATTAAAAGTATGAGTATTAGATTTCACCAATCAATATAAATGATAACTAAATAAATAAAGAATATGCTAATAATATCACAAAAAAATGTCCAATAATATGGAAATAAAGTATAGTATTTTAAAAGTCTATGTCATTAATGATAAGAAGAGAACATTAAACTATCATAAAATATGGATATCTATCACATCTGATAAACCTTAAAATAAAACAGCATCAATTAAAGATGTAAAAAATATTATTAAAACTTGAGCCTTATCAAATTAATATGACAAAATTAGCATGATTTTTAAAAAGAGGTAATTCCCCAGTAGAATCTGCCCATGTAGTATATTCAAGCTACTCTACAGATTAGATGAATAAAGTCATAATGAAATGGTCAATGAAAAAAGTATCTTTCAGGAATTTCTGCAGGGTATAAAAAATTCATATTACTTGTGGAGATAGATTTCATTGATACTGAGCTGCAGATCCAAAATTAGTGGAGGATTCATCTTTATTTCAAGATGGTTAATAATTCATTTAAGGGATTCTTGAAGAAAAATGATATTACTGGATGTAGTTGTCAGACTTTGAAGTAACAGCAACTGAAGGAAGACAAAAATCTACGATTTCAGAAGTGTGTGAATGTGTTAAGTCTCATGAAATGCATTAAATTGAAGATTTTTAAGTATGACTTTAGTAATTATCGTGGTAAAAGTGAATTATTGTTTAAAAAAGCAATGAGTCTGTTTCACATACAAAACAATTTTCAATAGATAATTTGTCTAGCTCTTAAGAAAAATATAAAATTAAAATAAATAAAGTTTTACTTCAATGATATATATATAAATCTATAAGTGCGTTGCGCATAGACAAACAAGCTTTTAATTTAATTGAATACTAAGCTAATTGCTTTGGGGAGATGTGCACTTCCATATTCATAGCTAGGCATGTGGTGAGAAAATATCTATACCGAATGTAATATAAATATTCAGGTAAATTTGAGTGCATACGTTATAACGTTCATTTTCTCGATATGAAGAAGCAGGCTTCTTTTCTGTTGATTGCCACATTTTTCAACCATCATCAGTGAGTATTGTTTGTAATGAGAGAAACGATGCAAAACGTAAAGTTAAAGAGGCTTGCTATCAACAGAAAAGAAGCCGGCTTCTTCATATCGAGAAAATGGACGTTATAATTTATGCAATCAAATTTACATGAATTTGCATATTACATTCAGTATAGATATTTTCTTACTACACTCCTAGCTATCTCCCGAAAGCGCTTAGCTTAGTACTCAATTAAATTAAAAGCTTCTTGGTTCGTGCGCAACGCACTTATAGATTTAAAATTAAAATAGTTATTGGGAATCTTATAGTGTATTCTTAATATATTTGTTTTACATTAAAATTCTCTGAAATTATTTTAATCAATTATTTTCAAAAATGTATATATAAGTATTTTTTTTTAAACCGCAAATGCATCTTATATCTTATGTGTAATAGTATGTGCTGGTAAATATTAAATATTTATCATTTTCTGTAAAGCTAAATCTTAAACCAACTTTACGTTATTAACTGAAATTATATTTTAAAGACTAAATCTTTATAAGAAACTTTTTGGCACCAATTACGCTAGAATTATAGATGCCTATTTCCATGCAATAAAATGATTACTAGTAACCTTTTATAAGCAAGTCATATATATATATATATTTATTTTTAAGAGCCCAGCCTATGCAGTTTGGAGTAATGGTAGTGTGGCAGCCATTGAAGTTCGATGTCCATGAATTGCCGTCCAGCGTTATAATTTTCAGTGCTCAAACTTCTTATGAACTACTCAGCAATAAACTTAATTTGTCAATGTACTGGTGGCCTAGTGGTTAGCAGAGCTGCCTCCTAAGCAGCTGACCCGGATTCACTTCCCAGTCAATGCATTTGACATAAAAATAAAAAAAAAAGTTAATTTATATGATTGTAAATGATTCGCCATTTTAAATAAATAATGGACGTGGTAAAACATATACGATTTTTTTTTACTAACCTTACATAATAATATTTATAATAAATTAAAACTTTTACTTTCTCTAAATGATATAGTCGTTGGTTTCTTAATTTTTGTAAGGTTACCATTAAATTTACTGTTGGAATATATATATTTATAATTCTAACATAAATGATCTGACAATGGGGTTACTAAAATGTGTCTTATGCTTATCTGGTAAGTTCAGTTACCAATTTAAAATTTAGCCATATATAAAAATAGTTTAAAGAATAATGGTGAATAAATTATTTGTCATATAAGTTATAATATCATAAATAACGTTATCTATTGAGTGGAAAGATCTGAAATGGTGAAACATGTTTTCAAACCCAGCTATCCAACTCAAATAGCTATATGGGGCTGATAGATCTTCAGCCATACCATATAGTAGTATACCCTGACACCTCTCTGAGAAGTGCCAAAGCCCGAAACCATAATCAGCGGTTTGGGGCGGGTTCCTGACAGAGATATTTTAAGTGCTGGCTCTGGCTAAGCATTTATCATAAAGCTTGTAGAGGAATTGGCAATCCTCATTGTTTATAACTTACAAGCTTAAGAGATAGGGTCATGTGATCTATGACTCTTATTTTGACTATTTATAGTCTCTACCATAAGTCTTATGCAATTTTATATTGCTAAGACTACTACTATCTGGTATGGGTGAAGATCTATCAGCCCCATATAGCTATTTGAGTTGGATAGCTGGGTTTGAAGACATGTAGATGTCTGAAAATTTCAGATTTTCCACTCAATAGATAATAAATAATGTGTTTTCATCAATTTGTAATAAATATTCTAATATAGGATTAGTAAAAAAAAATCCTGTAATTCTTCTTGGTTTATATAATATTTGTTAGCACATTATTTGTTAGAAATTCAACATGATTTTGTAAACTTCCAGTTTTCAGACTCACAAATGGTAAATGTATTTGTTTAGAAATTATTCATTATACTTTCTCTAGTATATTGAGGCTATGACAAACGCATGCATAAATGCGTGTAACATTGATGTTTTTATAAGCAGAGAATGAATAAATTTTATGAAGTAACTGAGAATTAATATAACATTATTATTTCTCCTAATGTTGTTATGTACTAAAAGAAATAATGTAATATCTAACAGCCTTAAAACTTTAAATGTTTGAAAATAGAAAGAAAAAAAAGATGTGAAATTTTATATTGATAAAATAAATTTTATTTTTAAAATGTCATCCAAGACAGATAAAGGTATAAAAATGATATTAAATATGAATGCTATTTATTGCAATAAAAATAAAGTATTTTCCCATCAATAGCATGACAACTATTTCTAAATAAAAACAAGGCAAAACTCTCCATACAGTAGTGCCACCCTGTGCCAACCAGAGTAATCAATGGATGCCAGAAGGCTTGTGCATAATATCCCTATCCAATGCCTACTCATCCAATATCCCCAGACTAGTTTCTGGCTTGTGTCCTTCATCAGTGAGGAGCTTTGGATTTAAGAGCACTGCACCTAGATCTTAGGATCTTATGCAACCCTCCAGCATCCATTGATTACTCTGGTTGGCACAAGGTGGCACTACTATATGGAGAGTTTTGCCTTGTTTATAAACAATTATGTGCTAGTATAAGAGATGATGATCATGTGGTATTTTTAAAAACTAAAAATAAAATAAAGAGAAAGCTGTGAAAATAAAATTAATTTATAAAATTAAATGCTGCAAAACACATATAGTCAGAGATCTCTATACAAAACTATGACTATTATGGATAATATTAAAAAATACTACAAAAAATATATAAATATTAATTATAGTTTTAGATAAAATAAATATTATAGCAATAATGTAGGTTAGCCAAAAAAAAACAAAAAACCAAAAAACAAAATAATAATTTAATTACAAATTAAACTGTGAAAACTAAATTCATTATTTAAATAAAAAAAAATCTAATATACAGATTTTTGTTATAGTAAATATTTTTTTGAATATACCCTGTACTTATTGTTATCTATCACCATTTTAAATGTTATCAAATGCCTTATTCTATCAAAGCAAGAGTTGATCAATTACTTATACACACAAACACAAAACAATTTTCTTATCATATATGCATAAAATAATAATTATAATAATAGTGGTCAAGATCATCTCATTAGAAATGGAGTGTTACCAAATGTTCTCTCAAATATAACAACTGGAGATATGGATATATTTTTATATTGGACTATTTCCATCATCTAATACGAGTAATGAATGTCTTTAGAAAAAATTAACTTTATTTAATTATTCCAAATATATTCAACTGTTAGTAAAAGCATACCAAACAGGTTAGTATATGCACAATGTTTCAAGAGGTATTATTCTACCCTCTTCTTCAGCTGTTGCTGGCCTGACCAGTGACAGTACTATCATGGAATTCTAACCTGAGTCCTTAGATTCTTGATTGTTGAATTTTAAGGTAACGCTCTAACCAACTGAGCCATCCTGCCAATGGCAATAACCAGTAGAAATTTCATATACTTATCTATGAGATGCCTACTAAAACACCATCATCACAAACCTTCAGGAAAAACATGAAGATATGAATGATTATTTCTTAAAACTGAGAAACACTATTGTAGAATATGTCACTAATAAATTTCAATCGCTATCATCTTTTGGAAGTGATGAGACCCTTTGCTTCTGTTTTGGATGAAAATCATTATGTGTTCTATATTGAGTAAAATAAATCATGATAAATTATATAGTTGCCATTCACAGAGAATTTTTACTAACAATTGATTATTTCTTATCTTACTATGTGATAATGGTAACAAAAATCATTAATAAAAATAAAAACACTGATTCTATAATAATAAATAATTAAAAATCATGCCAGCACCCAATCAAACACAGAAATTAAAACTAATTTAGTCAGGAAATAGAAAACGACAGGCACCTTCTTTAAGTGAGATAATTTTGTTTTCATTAAATTTACACATTATCTCCATGAGATATTCCAGAATCAGATTCTGATCAGCTATTTGATATGTCCGTGTATAACAAGTATATATAATAAATCAATTCTCTAAAGAATTATAAAAGTAACAAATGATCATAAAAAAATGTAATTCATTGTAAGAATGACTAAACTATACAATCTATTATCAGTATTTAGAATATCTCCACCAAAGGCAAGATATTTAAGATAATATATTTCATTCAAAATATCATAGCTATATCGTAACTATACATATTTATTGCAATTCAATTTACAAGCACAACATTACATGAATGCACTTATTTTGATGGTATTAAAGATGATTTACCAATCAAATAATATTTAATACTCATCCATGTTATAGCTTATTAAGGGAATTGTAATAGTTTTGTAAATAAATAATAAGCAATGATGATGAAGACATGTATGAACAAGAATCTGCACTGACTAATGATGGCTGGCTCCATCAGAAATGCATCTCAAGGGATCATTGCCTTTTGGGTATGTCTTTACCCATATGTTTCAAGAGAGTATTGACTCCTTTAGAAGTTTTATTATGTTTTGAATACATCACATGTAAGCAGGAAAAAAAGGGGAGATGTTAAATGAATATTATTTATGCTGGGATTTAATAAGTGATATATACTAATCTTTAATTGAGATGAAAATTTACATCTAGACTAAAATCTTAAATCATTTATAATTTAATAAAATGATAAGTAAAATAATCTTTAAAAGTTAATCTAGGTGATATCGTCAAAAGAAATGCATTCAAGTATTATCAGACTCATAAATTGAAGTGTAGTAGTTTGCAATAAGTAAGTACTAAATTATGACGATGAACATGTGTATGGGCAAATTAATAATAGCGGAATCTTCAAGGAATGTATCTTCGATGATCATTTACATATCTTTATTTATTTTAAGATTTTACTGAGTATAGAAGTTTTATTATCTGAATGTGTGTATATATTTTTATAAGGAAACAAAATACTCTGGAATAAACTCTACAATATTCAAAATACCAATATATAAAAATAAATAGTAGCCATAATGAGTTTATGGCATGTGCACCATCCTGAATAGCATTTAACAATTAAAAAAAAAATCGCACACAACAATGTCGAGGGTCTTAGTGAGATTTTTTAAAAATTGTTAACTGTTATTAAGTATGGTATACATGCCATTAGCTGGAAATAGCTGTTATTTATTTTTATATATTGGCATAAGTTGAAAGTACCGATGCTGGTAGTTGCTGGTAGCAGACAATGTAAGCTATATGTGTTTACATATGGTTATCAGTGTTATCAAGCAGGCAGAGTGCTGGTAGTTACTGGCATGAGGTTACTGTGCGTACGCGTAGTGAACAGCGCCACCTAGCGGCTGGAACTTGCATCACTGCTTTTGGCCCCTACTCTGAATATTTCGGTGGTTGACACAGAAAACAGCACCTCTTGCGCCACATGGGGCATAAGTTGAAAGTACAGAATATTATTCCAGAATTTTTTTATTTGTTATATTTTATTTGATTGCTTATCTATAAATATTTAGCAACAATTGAAGAAAGATAGATCCATTTTGCTTCTTCTAGGTTACATGAGAACAACATATATTTTGAAAATGAAAACTAATGCCGATTTGAAATTGACAAGAAAACATATATTTGAACAAACGGAAACAAAACGTGTAATTTAAATTAACCGATATATTAAAATTCCATTGTGAACCATCTAAATTTTAAATATAAAGGCAATGCGAACAATTGCTTTTTTAAAAAAGCTATCCTTCTCTCATCTAATAATTCAATATACACAAAAACTATGCCTGAAGCTGAATTATATTATGGTTATAATTAAGAGTTTATAATTCTTTATATATTTTTCTAATTGTCATTACATATGGACATTTTCCGTACATGTTGAATTATTGGACAAGGGCGTGTTTTATAAAGGACTAAAAGTAATATTTTAAACGTTCAAATTGGAGTTTTAATAAAATCTCCGTTAATTAAAATTTTACATTTGTTTTTAGTTCTTTAAAGGTATATTATCTTTATATAATTTCAGACAAGCTAAAAAAGATGGAGCCATCTTTTATTATCTATTGTTAAGCAAGTATAGAGAAGTGGCTTGAAGTTGAATTGAACTATTAGTATCATTAAGCGGTTATAATTTTTTGTATATATTTTTAATTAGTATTATGCTTGTGTGTGTGTGTGTGTGTATAGAGGTTGAAATGAGTGTTTGCATGGGTAAAAGATGTTTTATGAAGCATGTTTTTGGGATTGATAGGGTGTATTTATTTTATTCTAACAAATACAGTTAATCCCGAAAAGACGCTTCATAATATATATATATACTATATAATCATTTTGTTATGACTCACAAAACTGCATTTCATATTCTCACAAGATATCAAACCAGTGAAAATATATATATGAAATATTGTGAGAGGAAACTACTCTTCACACATGTACTATAAAATAAACATGCATTCTCTCATTAATAAATGTATAGAACTTATACTTTAAATACAGCAGCCTTTAATTTCCCCTGCTTGGATTAGAGCCTCTTACTGTCAACATGATTTTTATATCTTCATATTACTTGCACAAGTTCAGATTATATATATCATAGGGAAGAGAAAATTTCTTATTTTTAATTATCTGTGATGCTGACCTTCTTAGATGATATATATAAAATCATTGATAATATAGCGATATACACACATACGAAATATATTGGAAAGAAACTGTTCTTCACACATGCACTGTAAAACAGAAACATAGTCTTCCATCAATAATTGTTTTAAAAGCATAAGTGGTCAATCTATGTTTAGAGCTTAAGTAGACCACCTATGCTATAGTGCAGGTGTGAAAAGTGGTTTCCTTTCAAAAGGTGGAACAGTGATGCTTTTAAAACATTTGGCAGGAGAATGTGCATCTATTTTATAATGCATGTTTAAGGAGTAGTTTCCTTTCAAGCTCTAAGTATAAATGGATCATCTTTGATTTTAAAAGATTTAATGATGGAAGAGTGAATGTTTATTTTACAGCACCTGTGAAGAGTGGATTCCTTCCACAATATTTCATATGTATATAAATATGTTTATTATTAATTATTAAATATATACCAACTAATAAAGTTCAGTATCATGCGAAGTTAAAAATGAAAAACCTTCTCTTCACTGTGATACATAATCTGAACTTGTGCAATTAATATGCCAATTTAAAAATCAGTCTTACAGTAAGATCAAGTGCTAAACTCAAGTGTGGTCAATAACTGTTAGTTTATTTAAAAACTAAACTATAATTATAGTTTGATTGCTTATGCTTTTAAAACATTTATTGAGAGAAAAAGTGCATGTCTATTTTATAGTGCATATGTGAGGAGTAATTTCCTTCCACAATATTTCATATGTGTAAAAATTGCCATATTACCAATTATTATAAAATAAACAAAGTAACATTTTAATATGACATATGTTTTTGTTGCATCTTAACTTTATTATATATGTTGGCTCTAAATACTGTTCACTACATTTCATTGAGATTAAAATATTTGTTCCATAAGAATGTTGGTCTGATTATTTTATAAAATGTAGCAATAATATTATTATAAATATATTAAGAGTTTAAAATTTGTAATAGGAAATAATATACACCTGGGTCTTGTTTTATGCAGTAGATAGGTTCCACAGAAAACCCGCAAAAAAAAATCGCACAAAAATAGACTTAACTTACCTTGAAAAATGGAGGATAGGTACCGTAATTTTCAGAAAGAAATCACATAAAAGCAAAGCAACAAGGAAAAATTACTTTAAAATTCACTTTAAAAACATAAGGAAATAAATAGTGAGGATTGCCAATTCCTTTACAAGCTTTATGATAAACGCTTAGCCAGACCCAGCACTTAAAATATCTCTGTTACCACTGCCCATGGTTTCATGCTTTAACACTCCTCAGAGAGGTGTCAGGGTAGGTTCAGACACTATATCTAAAAATACCAACCCAAAGCCAAGCACTTATCTAAAAGTTATCTATTGAGTGGAAAATCTGAAATTTTCAGACATCTTCATGTCTTCAAACCCAGCTATCCAACTCAAATAGCTATATGGGGCTGATAGATCTTCAGCCATACCATATATTAGTAGTCATAGCAATATAAAATTGCATAAGACTTTTGGCAGAGATTATAAATAGTCAAAATAAGTCATAGATCCAATTCATAGATCACATGACCATATCTCTTAAGCTTGTAAGTTATAAACAGTGAGGATTGTCAATTCCTCTACAAGCTTTATGATAAATGCTTAGCCAGAGCTAGCACTTAAAATATCTCTGAGTTGGATAGCTGGGTTTGAAAACATGCAGATGTCTGAAAATTTCAGATTTTCCACTCAATAGATAACTTTTAGATAAGTGCTTGGCTTTGGGTTGGTATTTTTAGATCTAGTGTCTGAACTTACCCTGACACTTCTCTGAGGAGTGCCAAAGCACGAAACCATCGTCAGGGGTTTGAGGAAGGGTTCCTGACAGAGATATTTTAAGTGCTGGCTCTGGCTAAGCATTTATCATAAAGCTTTTAGAGGAATTGGCAATCCTCACTGTTTATAACTTACAAGCTATGAATTGGATCTATGACTTTTATTTTGACTATTTATAAGGAAATAAATTATGACTAATAAAAAATTTCAAATATTTGAAAAAAATTAATACAAGACAAACTTTTTTTACTTTTTTTTATTAACTACAGTATTTAATTTTACATTTTTTCATACATATTTTAATCATTACTGCTATTTGACAATATGTGTTCATTCGTGAACTGGTAAAAAATCAGATTAGTCACAAGAGAAAATACAACTAGTGCCACTTTCAGTCTTGAGCTGTGTTAATGGTTTTCTGTTGATAATGTAATTGGTGATTAATCTTTGAGACCAATATCCAGACATATAACTATTAGCTCTCATTGGAATTTAAGAGATTGTTATTTGCAGGAAACTCTCAGATTTCAGCATTTTTTGACATTTATCTTTGTCTCACACATCAACCTAAAATCTATGATTGACTGATTTTTATGTATCATAAAATAATAAATTTGTCTTTTTTTGTTCACTACTGAAATAAATTTTAAATGTTTACATTTTGTTTCTATATTAAAAAAATGAGATCGCAATCAAAACAAAAAAATTATACATTATCATTGAAAGATTATTTTCAGTTTACAAAATCAGTAAAATCTTCGTTATTTATTTGATAAATCTATAATATTATTTATTTCTGTTATATCTAACAAAATACATTTTAAAAATTTAAAATTTTTGAATAATTATTGTGATATTTTTACATGTAAGTATAAATCTATTATTATTTTTTACTCATTAGTATAAGTAGGTTATTTACATATAAGCTAAGATTCTAAATACAGCTTCAGGCTATTTTCTTGTTAGCTGCTAATATAGTGTTATATTTTTGAAAAAAAAAAAAAAAAATTCCAAGTCAAAATAAGTTATTAATCATTTAAATTTCTTGATATCTAATAAATATAGTGAAATATGAAAGATATTAAGAAGAAACACGAATCACATAACTTCAAAATCGCATTAAAATAATCTGCATAAAATGAGACCCAGGTGTATATGCTTTGCATTTATTTGAAATATTATATATTTAAATGATTTTTTCACTCACCATATGATCAATAATGTATTACAAATAATTTTTAGCAATCAAAAGAGAATCCAGTTTTGTCTATACCTAAATATTCTAAATATATTCTGCAATAAATAATGAAAAAATAATATATATATATATATACCAGTCGTTCTTAATAAGTTTTTTTTCTGCAAACAGGAACTCTTCACTTATCCAATACAATCACTGACCTAGTCATTATATATATTTATGAGTCTTTTCCCCCTAAAAAATAAATATTAATTATTAATAATTTGTTTTTAAGGATTTATTTTATAATAACATTTGTAAGGATGAAAAAACAAAATTTGAGACCCAACTTAAATAGATCAATTTACTCATGTGCATATATATGTATAAAATTCAAAACTTCCTAACACTATACTAGTAGTAAATAAAATACAAAACTATAAAACAATACAATACTAGATAAAAATCCAAACTTTACCAAAATTCTTACACAACCATGATTTATTTCATCTACTAATCAAATGGATCTCAAGTGAAAATCAAACTAAAGAAGCAACATATATATACAAAACAAACAAAGTTTCCCATAATTCATTTCAAAAACAACTTCCCTTTATATCAAAAGATAATTTCATAATATTGATAGCCTCAGATTCAAGAAGTTTTATCATTAAAGTTTCCTTTACTCTTCTCTTTAATTCATTCTTTTCATAAAAATTAATCGTTGCATTGTCAAACAATATTTTATGACCTGTATTCAATTCATGAATATATAAAGCTGAGTTTTGATACCAATATTTATCTCTATTTATATGAACTTTAATCCTTCCATTAAGGCTAAATTTACTCTGACCTATATAAATCTTACTATAACTACAATGGATTTTATAAATAATACCAGGAATAGATTTACTATCAATTGACTGTTTTGAACCATTCAATAAAGAATTCAAATTAGAACCTTTCTTCCATGCAACCTTCATTTATAAAACCTAAGATTTGAGAAATGTGATTAGGCCTTATAGTTATCAGTCTTTTATGCATAAAAAATATCTTTACTGAATTTTTCTTGTAAAAATCAAAGGCTTAATAACTTGAGTAATAATGCTGATATTTAAAAAGTCAATTTGCTGCTGATTATGTAGAATTAGATTATAATCATGAATTTATTAGAAATGTTGTATTTAATAATAATATTTATAATCATGACACTAATAGAAAAAAATTTATGATTAGTAATGATAAAGAGTTTATGTCTTTACCATTTAAGTCATCAATTTATAATTTGGTTTATAAGAGTAGTCATTTGTTAGGATGAATGAAAGTTGCATGGTAGAAAGTTTCTGATTTGAATTCTTTATTGAATGGTTTAAATCAGTCGATTGATAGTAAATCTATTCTTGGTATTATTTATAAGATTCCTTGTAGTTGTAGTAAGATTTATATAGGTCAGAGTAAATTTACCCTCAATGAAAGGATTAAAGTTCATATAAGTAGAATTAAACATAGGTATCATGACTCAGCTTTATATATTCATGTATTGAATACAGGTCATAAAATATTGTTTGACAATGCAATAGTTATTTTTTATGAAAAGAATGATTAAAGAGAAGAGTAAAGGAAACTTTAATGATAAAACTTCTTAAATCTGAGGCTACCAATCTTATGAAGACATCTTTTGATAAAGAGAAGTTGGTTTTTAAAATGAATTATGGGAAGATTTGTTTGTTTTGTGTATATATGTCACTTTTTTAGTTTGATTTTCATTTGAGAAGGTCTATTTGTTTAGTAGATGAAACCATGGTCATGTAAGGATTTTGGTAAAGTTTGGATTTTTAGGTGGTATTGTGTTGTTTTATGGTTTTGTATTATATATACATATCATTAAAAGTCATCCTCCAACTCTTCAGCCATCCATATTATTAAAACTTGGATGATGGAAACCTTTGATGATGTCATTATTATTGACATACCCATGTTGACTTTAAGTCACTCTGAACTCTCATGTATAGAATCTTAATATGTCCATTCTAATACACAGAAAAGGAATGGGTAGAAACAGGCTGAATATGTAATATTTAAATGCAAACACATTGTCTATACCAGGGGTCAGCAACCTATGGTACCCATGCCATGCTTGGCACATCAATGATTATCAATGGCACTCGGAATAAATTGAAATAGTAAAAAATATATATTTTAATTACAGCATCTTTTTTTTTTACATTCAACATTGGATTTACGATTAAATTATTATTTATCAGAAAATAATACACTTGACTTCATTTAAAAGATATTTTTGTTTGCAAGCGAAATAAATTCAACATATTCACATTTTACTTATGATAATATTAAAAAAATGAGATCGTAATCCAAATAAAAAGATTATTATACTATCAATTCTAGAAAGTTATTTTCGGTAGTTGAATGATAAATAATCGACATTCATTGGTGGCACTTCTTTCAAAAAAGAGATTCTCATGGCATACTGACTGAGAGATTCCCAAAATGTCCCACAAAAGACAAAAATGTGATATTCGCTCTTTTCAAAACTCTTGGACAAATGAATATGAATTTATACAGTGTTGTGGGTACATTAGGCTGTGAAAGTATTGTATGTCATACCTCAAGTGTACAAAGACATTATCAAACTAAATATGTGTTTATGTTTAAAAACTCAGATAAGAAAAGTGAAGATATAAAAAGAGCTGTTTTAGCCTTTAAGAAACAAACTACTTATTTTAGTCAAATAATTGGAATCCAAAATAAAGCCACCGAATGTAGTTATACAATTGCTCATTGTGTGGCTTCAAAAGGTAAACCTTTCACAGATGGACAATTCATCAAAGAAACGTTTTTGAAAAGTGCTGAAATCTTATTCAGTGATCTACCTAATAAACAAAGGATACTGTCTCTAATTCGAGAAATACCAGCTTCTGCAAGATCAATTCAAAGAAGAATATTTGGCATGGCCAAAAATGTAACTGATGTGGCACACGATATTGTGACAACAATCATATTTATGAAGAATTGTGTTGCTTGATTCCTCTTACTGGTACAACAAAGGGAAATGATATTTTCACTGCATTTTTCAATTATTTTGAAAATCAGAAAATATTTAGTGTTACTATTGATTTCCAGCCATGCAATAGACAGAAAGGAAAAGGGATTTGTTAAACTTCTTGAAAATCATATTAAACAATGAATATTGAGTTCCCATTGCATTATACACCAGGAAAATTTAGTTGCAAAAATCTTATCACAATGCTTGAATTCTGTAATGGACACTGTCATTAAAGTAATTAATTTTATAGTTTCTCGTTCTTCATTAACACATAGGCAATTTAAATCTCTTTTGCAAGTAATGAATAGTGCATATATAGATCTCCGTCTATACACCAATGTTCATTGGATTAGTTGAGGTAAGGTCTTGAACAGGTTTGTATAATGTCTGAAAGAAATCAAGATGTTTCTTGATGAAAAAGAACATTATCTGGAAATAATAATGACGACTGGTCATGCAAATTGATGTTTCTGACTGATATGACTCAACACCTGAATGAGTTAAACATGCATTTGCAATGGAAGGGGCAAACAGTACTAAAACATTTTGAATACGGAAAAGTATTTGCATCAAAATAAAATATATTTTGGCATGATATTACCACAAACATCTACAAGTACTTTCCATATAAAAAGGCCCATGCAAATCAATTTAACATTAATAAAGATGAACAACAAAAATACATTGAAGCTCTCAGAGAAGAATTTTCCAAACGATGTGAAGACTTCCAAATACATCCATATTTTCTTTCCTCATCAAACTTGACTTAATTGACTTAAAGATGACTCCATTTGATTTATCTCTTTTTGAGTGGATGGATATTGATAGTATTGAATTGGAATTAATCGAATTAATGTCATCAGAATTGTCGAAAACTAAATTTGTAGAATTACGGAAAAATCTTAAAGGGAATTGTCTAGAAAAGTTGGCTGTCATTCTCAATTGTTGGATATCATTACCTGAAAGATTTAATTCTTTGAAAAAAAAAAACTGCTTGTGCTCTGCTTTCAGCATTTGGTTCAACTTACTTACGAGAACAAATTTTCTCACATATGAAAAATATTTTGCGTTCACAAAGAAATTGACTAACACCTGAACATTCAGAAGCATGTATGAAGCTAAAAGTGAGCAATTACATACCTGTCATTAAGCAAAGAGGCACAAGGGCAAGGTTCACATTAATTTATTTTAATAATAAAAAATGCCTAATCATATTAGAATTCATATTTTTTCTTATTTAAATTATATATTTTGTATAGGTAAAAGGTTATAATTTATAATTTGTAATATAATTTTTAATAAGCATGATAAAAGTTACAAATTTTAAAAAAGGTACTTTTAACATGATTCTAAGTATTTTAAAATATTGATGACCAATAATATAAGATCCAGTTATAATTGACTTCAAAAGTATATATTATATAGTAGCATATATTATATACTATAATATTATATATAACTTTGAAGCCCATTATAACTGAACCCCAATTTTGATAATATAATAAGATTGGCAAAATCGTGTTGGCACGTGGAATAACATTGCAACATAGGTTTAGCACCACCCTACTAAAAGGTTGCTGACCTGAATCTAATGTAATTAGAAAAGATGTGATCTCAAAAACTCAGAGTTTCAAGCTCCCTACAGCTATTAAATCCATCTTATAAAACCAGGACCCATGACTATACACATGTAAAAGGTGAATGACCTCCAATATATACATTTCATGCTGAACCAGGAATCTCATCAATTGATCTAGATCATCATCACCCACTTGCCTATATAATCAATGCTTAGTCTATATTAAGTTAACATATCATCAAACTTTAATGAACAGGATTCAATATGTTATACCCTCCAACTCTTCAACCATACATGATATTGAAAATCTGATAATGGATTGTTCATCTCAAAGCATTCCATCATCACATATTTTAATGATAAGGATGATGGAAGAGTTGGAGGGTGGAGAAGATGGAAGAGTTGGAGGATGGAGAAGATTGAAGGCCGTCCATTAAAGTTTGAAGATTTTCTATCTTTATATAAACTGAGCACTGATTATATATATATATATGTGTGTGTGTGTGTGTGTGTGTGTGTAAGACGATGGTCTGGACTAACTGATTATTTCTGGTTCAGCATAAAATATGTATATTGGAAATCATTTATCTTTTTTACATGTGGTCATGTGTGTCATTTGTATAAGATGGAGTGGATAGCTGTAGAGAAAAAGTCTTAGTTCAAATACCTTCTAATTGCATTAGGTTTAGTATAAACAATGTACTTGTATGTATGTATATATATATATATATATAATTGCATTGAAATATATATATTGATATATATAATTATTTGACCTTTTTTTTTTTTACAAAGTAATATTTTAAAATGTAATAAAAATGTTAAAACAACCACATTTCTATAGTTAAAAATAGTTTTGCATTGAAATGATGTTTTAATAGAATGTAAAAATATGATTGTTTAAAACTGTAATTATCTCAATAAAACTGAATTTATTTTAATAATCTAAATTCTAATAAAAATGTCTATCCAGTTTTTTTTTGTAATAAAATTAATGTAAATATTTGAAAAAATTGTTATAACTATATAATTTAAAACTGCAATACCATGTTTGATATCTCATTAGAAATTACAGAAAATTATCTACAACTTGCTATAATAAATTCTTGTGTAGCATGCATGGTTGTATGGTCTGGACTGCCATAGTGATGGCTAATTCTAAAATTTAACTATGTTGTACTAAAAAAATGCTGTGGAAAAATCAAAATTAAAAAAATATTACAGTTGGTTTGTTATTCAGTAATTAATAGTTATTTATGTTTTTAGAAACTTTATTTGGTAAGCCTATTCTAGATTAAAATCTATGTCAGATATTGATATATCTTGATCAATTTGTTTAATCAATTTTTAATTTCTTGTTTAAGTAAAACATTAATACCAAGTAAGGTAATGAAGTTAAGGGAACTAATTGCAAAATTTTTAAAATGTAAATTCTTTACTAACAGCAACAAATAACTAAACATCACATGATCACCATCTCTTATACTAGCACATAATTGTTATTAAACAAGGCACAACTCTCCATACAGTAGTGCTACCCTGTGCCAAACAGAGTAATCAATGGATGCCAGAAGGCTTGTGCATAAAATCCCTATCTAGTGCCTACTCATCCAATATCCCCAGACTAGTTTCCAAAGCTCCTCACTGACAAAGGCCACAAGCGAGAAACTAGTCTGAGGATATTGGATGAGTAGACATTAGATAGGGATTTTATGCACAAGTCTTCTGGCATCCATTGATTACTCAGTTTGGCACAGGGTGGCACTACTGTATGGAGAGTTTTGCCTTGTTTAACAACAATAAATAACTAAAGTGTATCCATTAAATATATAATACAATACATATTACATGTCCTTAAAATCTTGAACTTTTGAATAAACTTCTTGTTTTAGGAACAATAGTATCTGATTTATGTTGAAAATGTATCAACTCCCAATAATAAATGAAATATATTTAAGATGCATTTATGGATGATATTTCATATGAAAAGTTCATAAACCATGTATTAATTATAAATAAAAGTCATTTATGTGCTGAATTAGATGTAAAAAAATAATAATTTATTTTTATAATTATAAAATCAAGAAAAATAAAATTGTAAATAATTTATTTTGAATAAAATTTCATGTTTATGTATTATAATAATCTATTTAAGTTAGCTTATAATATATCTTATTTGATGTGTTCATTTTTTTATTGTAGGAATCTACCAGCTACTTTTTAAATGAGTTCTAATAACCTTGTAATCAAAACAATAAATATTTTCAATAAGTTCTTTTTATAACATAATATTCAAAATATAAATTTTACTAATTTTTTTTTCTTTTAACTTCCACATTTAAAAAAAAAATTCATTTTATTCAATGATTTGTTTTGTTTTTTCTCCTCTTCTTCATTTTTAGATTTAATCATTTTTAAAGATCAACTACAAGTTTTTTTAATTAGTGCTTAAATTTTTTTTAAATGCAGATCAGCTTATTTAATGACTCACCAATCCGTCCCCACATATATATACATACTTAGCAAATAAATAGATTTAATCTTTTTTAAAGGTCAATTGTAGCAAATCTCTAAGTTGCTATTTTCCAGGAAAAAAAATAAAAAAATTTGAATTAAGTAAAACTATTGGTCTAAAAAAATAAAACAAGTTCTAATCGCAATTAAGCTTATTAATTTGCTGGAATTTACTGAATTGAGTTTTTTTTAACCTTTTTTCCAAATGTGTGTATATTTTAATTTATTTATTATACTATGACTATTATTATTAATATATATATATATGTTCAAGATTAAATAAAAATGTTATGTGGGTAAATATCAACTCATTCCAAGATAATAAAGTTTATCAATTATGAAAGAGTAAAAGTCACCATTTTAATTTTGTCCAGATGATTAAAGTTGCTGAAAAATAAGTAGCCATATTTATTTTACTTTGATCAAAAACTAAAATAAATAGACTCTTATTCAATATTGTCCTATTTTTAATTAAAATAAAAATTATAATATTTTTTTATTTTAATAATATAATAATCTAATTTTTTCAACTATTTTTTAAAATTAGGTAACACAGTTTGATTCTAGGCAAAACATATAAGTTAAATGCACTAATATTTTTATTAGTCATTTATTAGACAAGAGATTATTCACTTAATGAATAATATTTCTATAGTGTAATTTTTACTACACCACTCTCATGCAAGCAAGAGTCTGGTTGACCAAAGATATATAAAAAATGCATGAACCCCAAGATATACATTTTGTGCTAAACCAGCATTTGTCAATTGGCCCAGATCACAGACTCTTACATATATATTTATCATTGTTTAGTATATATAATGTAACCAGTAAACTACATAACTGCATTAAAATAATTAGATAGTTGTCAGCATTCTCCTCAAGTTTAATTTGGAATTATTTAATTAAAAGGAAAATAATGATTAGTTTTCTCGTGCACATTTTTAAATAATAATAATGGGTCTGCAATTAAATAAATATTTTGCTTTTCTTTCCACATGATAGTAGGAGCTTTCTAGACAATTTTATCTAAATAATTATCAAACATGATTTTTAATCATAAAATGCATATCTTAATATGTGTTATAAATTGTAAATGTTGGTAGATGAGAGAAAAAATTATGAAATCAGATGAATAATTTCTTTTGTTATCTCTCTTTAGAAAATTCATTTAATTACTGGTGGCTTTTAATATTTTTTTAAAACAATGTACTAAGAAAAAATTATTTTCTCCTCTTTGAAAATTATTTAATAGATATTAATTTTAATCTTAAAAGAAAGATAAAGTTTTATTTTTAATAATATTTTTAAAAAGAAAAAAAAGATTTTAATACTTTTGGTAAATTTTATTTTAATTAATCAGAATTGTTGTTGTTTTTTCTTTTCTCTTTATCCCTTTTAATTACAAAAAATCAAATCAATGTAATTAACTGATTATCTTGTGTTTGTTTTTGCAAGAAATTTGTTTTAATTAAAAAAAAAGGCTAAACTTTTATGATGTTAATTTAAGTTTTCAACATGTTTTTCAATGTCAAAGTTTAAAGAGGAAAATAGCTGAACAATTGTGTTATAAAAATTGTCATGTTGGAGACAGTTTGTGAATGGTTTGTAGGCAAGATGTTCTAAAAATTAATATGTATGTGGAGATGTCAGAAGACCCAAGTGTCTTCGGAGAACTTAGCTGTTGAAGAGAACAGTCAAGTCTTAATCCAAATGCTAAAGAAAAAAGAAGCAGTAAGCTATTGCATAGTACAGCAAATATTTTAAACAAACTTTTAGTATACTATGAGTTTAGTCATAAAAATGGTTTCTACAATAAAAACCATGTGCAAAATTCAGCTAAAATCTAGATATCATTGTCTTCCATGTAGCCTGCCTTCATGGGAATAAAACTGCAACCTAGTCTTCAATGAAGAGTATCACTCTGTATGTGTTAGAGTCATCTGGAAATTTTAGTGTAAGAAATAAATAAAACTTGCTATTTTTGACCTGGAAATATTACAAATCAGGAAAAGGACAAATTAATAATGTCTATGTGTAGAAGCCTTCAAGGAAAATTCAACTGGAAATTAAAATTGGAAAGGATAACCATGGGTAAAGGTATTTTGGGGTGCACACTGTGTTTTATTAATAAAAAAAACTAGACTTTTTTTATATAAAAATAATAATTTATTTTTGTAAAAATTGATAATTTTAAATATTTTTATTAATGTTTTCAAACTGTAAAACATTTTTTTTTATCCATTCAATTTTTTTTTAAAATAATGAATGTTTTTTTTTTAATTTTTTTTAAAATTTAAATTTAATTTTTGGGACATGTTTTTTTTTTTTCATTTATTTTTCCTCGTAAACCTTAACAAAAATTAATTTAATTAAGTCAAAGATTATGATCTTTGATTTTTTTGAAAAATGTTTTTACAACTGTTATTTTCAAGAAATAACTTTATGAATTAAAGTTAATTTAATGAATAGAAATCAACGGATTAATATAATTTTTTGAAACTATATATATATATTAAATTCCACCAAGTCAGAGATGATGGTAGCATCATGGAAAAAGTTAAGAAGTTAGATAATGACCATAGACAAGATAACCAATCTCACCAGAAAATAGGCATATCTACATTAAAAATAGAACTTGAAAAAGGAAAGGAGAGAGAGTCAAAAATAGATAGTCAGTCTGAGAACAAAATGCCTGGAAGTGTATATCAGTTCATTAAAATAAGGGCTTTTTCAGCAAATGCTGGTGAAGTATCAATTAAATTTGGCAACAGTCAGGAAAGAGTTCAACATTGATGCCATCACTGAATAGGCAATGCTAGAAATAGCTTGTAGTGATCTTCAAATATCCCAGGCAAAGTGGGATACCTTATTTATCCACCCTCATAACTTTATTCAGTTTAAGTAAGCACTTATAAAGTGTTACTGAAGTGAGGATTAATAGAAAGGGATAATCCACACAATATTCAAAGAGACATGTTCTCCTAGTAAACCCTACACTTCATTTTTCAGTAAGTGGGAAAATTGAGAGCACTCACCGCAAATCTCATCAGAATTACAAATAATAAAAATATTATGACACAGTTTCCCAAACCATATTGAAAGGATGTTAATTGGAACAGACAGGTGCACAACTGACCAGGTGGCTGATTAAGGCATCTGACTGTAGCAATCCTGCATATGCTGGAAAACAAAGGGGATTTAAACCTTCAACTAAATCAGCATACAGAGAAGACAATAATCCACATGTGAATGTCATCCAATATGGAAAGTGAAATATCAAGCCATAACCATAATATCAGGACAGAAAAAAATGAAGTACCTCTAAGGAAGAGAAAGGAGAGAAGATCATTTGGTAGTATCAATAGTTCTTCAAAAACTTAAATAATTAGAGGATGCAGAAGTAGATCAAACTTTCATCCAAAAATGGTCATCAGGATTATAGTTTTCTTTTCCCTGAAAAACTCAGATAATTAGACAAACCAGAAGTAGATCGTCTGTCAACAAAGACATCCCACCATAATCCTGTTTATCAAAGCAGGGTGCAGATATGTTTTTTACCCAGAAGACAACAAATGTCAAAATGATGAAACAGAAGCTGAGGAAAGATACTTTGCGAGATCAGGGATAAATATTAAAATGTATGATAGATTTGCTTTCAGTGCTGATGGTGAATAGAAGATGTTGTTATAGATGTAGGGACGTGGGGTGTTTATGATTTCTCCAAATTTTTATTTCTGTGCTATACTGACTTAAGGTTTAAACTATTTCCAAATAAGCTCATCAGAAAATCAGGGCTTTATATCAATACAATATTATTTCTTTTATAAATGCCAGTATGTGCACACAAATTTGAATGGGTACCTATATATATTAAAATCAGTCATCAAGCAGATATATGTTTAAATAAATTATCGTGTATTATAAAAAAAATTATTATTGGTTTATGACAATTCAAAGATGTTAATTTTAAATTATTATACAGCACATCTGAGCACTTATGTATAGGTGTGTTTTATGTAAATCTATTGGGATATATGTAATAGCATATTTTTGTACTATTTTAATCAAAATCAGAATGATGTATTGATATTTATAGCACAGTCTACAGACCTTTTATTTATTTATTTCATATGTCATAGCATCGGCCGGGACGTGAACCCACAACCATCTGCAAACAACTACTTGCTTGCAAGGCAGCTGCGATGACCTCTCGGCTAACAACGCTTGACACCTTTTATTTATTATTATTGTTTCTGATTAATAAATTGATATTTCATTGTTTAAGCTATTTCAGTGAATTTGAATTTATTTAATCCTAAAACAAGTTTAAAATATTGCTTTATTTATTTATCTCTTGCTCACAGTAACAGTTCCCTGAGCTGGATTTGAGCATAATGGTCAGTTATATGGATTGAGGTTTATGTCTAGTGTCATGGACATCCGGATGATTCTGATTGGTGCAAACGAATATCCTTTAAAATTCATACACTAAATTCTATTTTATTATTAATTCAAAATTATGTTTATAGTTGTCCAGTACATTAATGGTATTAAGTGACCAGAGGGTATTGATGATGATTAGCATGTTTTAGTATTTCAGCATTATTTTTTATTGCTATATTCTTATGTATTAGCACTTAAGTTTGGGAATCCAAGTTATTGTTTATATAATCTGCCCCAAGCTTGGCAAGGGCTAAATAATTAGCCTGGTCTATAGTAGACCATTTCCCAATCCACTCACAAGATTAACTGTTGAGTTTTGAATGATTATTATCATTCTCTGTAATGTTGGTGAATTTTTAGTTTTTATGTATGATGATCTCTCATGTTCATATTCATTATATTATTGCTGTATTTAAATTTGAATATTAAATGTGGGAATGGTAATGACTAACCATTTTCCAAGAAACACCCCTGTTTCTTTGTACTATTACAATTACTGCCCCCACAACTTTGACACAGATCATTTAGTGGAAGTATATTAATAATTTTTATTAGTCATTCATTAGACTAGAGATTATTTACTTAATGAATGGTATTACTGTAGCGTATTTTTCACTACACCACTCTCACACAAAGTAGAGAATAGTTGACCAAAGACATGTGAAAAAAGATGTATAATTTCCAAGATACACATTTTATGCTAAACCACCACTTATCACTTGGCTCAGATCACAGTCTCACATATATATATATATTATTGTTCAGTATTGGCTCATATCACAGTCTCACATATATATATATATTATTGTTCAGTATATATAGATAGCCAATTATTATAGTTTAATTTATTAGTATCAACTTCCTGAACTCACAACTTTGACATAAACCATTTAATGGAATTATACTAATAATTGTATTTCATTAGACTAGCGATTATTTACTTAATGAATAATATTTCTGTAGTACAACTTTCATTCCACCATTCTCATATAAGGTAGGGAATAATTTCTAACTGCTTTTAACATCTTGTATAGAGATGTAATCATAAACATATGACCCAAGACATGTAAAAAATATGTATGATCTCCAGGATGCACATTTCATACTGAATTAGTACTCATCAGTTGGCCAACATTACAATTTCTTGCACAAACTTTTAACATTGTTCATTTTGTGCATCTTGGGGATTTACATATTTTTCACATCTTTCGTCATATGTTTATGATTATATCCTTCCATAAGGTGTTTTTACAAGAGGATAGAAACCAGCCCCCCCCCCCTTGTGTGAGAGTGGTGTAAAGAAAATTATCTTATAGAAATATTATTCATTAAGAACATAAATATGCATCTTTATCCTAAGAGAATGATGAATATTAGTTTTCTGAAACTCATTTTAAAATAAAAATTTAATATACAAATTAAATAATTATAATGTTTTAATAGAGAAAAAATTAACTCATTATCACAGATTCAAATATGCCATTTGAACATGGGATAAAAAAAAATTGAATTTTAAAAATAATGACAATTAATGACTAAATAAAGTATTGATAAAAAATAAATTAGGCCATATGTAAACAAAATGTGTAAACTATTCATTAATGAGCACATTGCAGATGATATTTTTTTTTTAGTAGTCATTTCAAATATTTTACTGTTTTCAGTAATTATATTGAAATCACATAAAGGTTGATGGCCTGTTGAAGCATAATTTGTTGTATTAAAAAACGTATTTAGAATAATTTTATATACATTTACTAATTTAATTTTTGTGCACTTTATGCATTATGTAATCAAAGTTTTTGGAATTATCTAAGAAGTACAACTTTCAATTTTTGTTGCTGTGAACTGAAATGTTGCATTTTATCAAATACAGTAACCATATTGTAATTATGTAGATCCAGTCTAACGAACTAAAAAATATATTATTAAATCTAATGTAATGTTATAGTGCATTTTCATTTAAATTTTTGTGCAGTTAACTTTAAACTATAAGATCTTTCCATTGACTCGTTGTAAATTGAAAGATTTCGCGCGAGTATTGATGTGTAATAAGAAATGTGGACTTAATCAGTAAAGTATTGAATAGCTTCACTCTCAGATCTACAGCTTCACCTATTTATATAGAAAGTAGGTTGAAGTAAAGAAGGGTTCCCCTCTTTTCTTCCAAAACGTAAGCTTGTGGTTAAGACCTGTAGAGGTCCCTACTATCGCATTTTTAGCACATTCTTAGTAAATATTACTGTATGTAATCAAAGTTTTTTTAAAAAAATTACATAAAAATAAAATATGTATTTTTTAGCATGAATTTTGCAAATTTATTTTATGAAAAACATATGCTGTTTTATGATGTCAGCATTTTACTTTATCAATATTATTATTAAATGATAACAATTTTTTTAAAAAAAAAAAATTGTTACTTTTTGAAGTAATGGCCACATGGTGAATTTTTATCCCAAAAATTATCATATGGGGGAAGGGAGTTCTTGTAATTTAATTAAAGTAGTTGTGCTATTTTAAGGCTATTTTAAAAAAAAGCTTTAATTATAATTATTTAGTTGAAAATATATATATATAGTCAATTTGAAAATCATACAATGATTTTCCACAGCTCAATAAATATAAATAATTGTAATATATTTTGCAAAAATATACGTATATAAATATGCATAGTATTTTATTTGATAAATATATACGATTTAAAATGGATTTTATTTATCTCTTAAACATTAAACCATAATAGAAAAATTATATTTATAAATATAACATTTCCTAATGCCATACTAGTAATTACAGTCAAAATAGAATAAAATACTAATAAAAACACTATTTAAATCAAAATGGAGAAAATTTTCCTTTTCACACTCTTAATTGCATCTATTATATCTCCTCCAGTGAAAATTACAACCAAATTCAACAAATATATACATACATATAATACCCACAATTTCACTCCTAAAGTTAAAAGAAGTTTTCATATGTTAAATAAAAAAGATTTTACTGTATAAATTTAAAGCTTAGATTGATAGAAAGAAATAACTGGTACTATAAAAATTGATACAATTGGAAGTAAAAGAATATTGGATAGTCATATTTAGAAGTAAAGTCATCAAGCAGCAAATAGATATATAAAATGAAAATAAAAATGTGGAATTTAAGTATTTCCTTTGAAATATGTTCTATGTCAACAGTTATATATATAGTGTGTGATCACATGGTGATTTAGAGACTGCTTCAGTTTTCTTGGATCATGAAAGGCCATGTAAATATAAATTTAAGTTTGATATTGAAAGTGTGAAGATTCTTCATGAAGAGAGAAACTATAATAAAAGAAAAATTAAGAAGGCAATTTTAATAAATAGGAATAAAATGAATTTAATTAATAGACAAGCTGCTAACATTAAAATTTGAGATTCGTGGGATTTGAATTGATGATGTTTGCTTACGTTTTGTTATATGAATTTAACAGCAGTTGAAATAGGTTAAGAAATTAACCAAAAGTATTTTTACAGATTGAAAACCTGTTTATAATAGTTTATTACCCTTATATTTATTATTTTTATTGTTATTATAATAGTTATTTAATTAATGGACATTTTATTTGTATTAATATATGTATACATTAATTTATATAGATAATCATTAGAATAATAAACTTTCTAAGCATGTCATCTAAATTGTCAAATCTATTTTGCAAATGAAAACAACCATTTTTATTTGTTTTCCAGTTCTTACAAAAATACCAGATATGACCAATAATATTAATTAAAATAAATATGTAATCAAAATCAATTATTAATAAATTACCACTTAATACATCTCAAAATTCATCTTTACTAGATAGATTTAACTTCTACTCATTTTAATATCTTTGTGAACAAATAATCAACTATTAAATTTGTAAATACTACTTATTAAATGCTAAGAATATATAATGTTCTTGGAATGATAGACTTTCCAAGTTTGAGTTAAGCATTGATCTCTTATCAGATTTGCTTTGCCAATGAAAATGAAAATTAATTATTTTCACTTGCTTTTCCAACTTCTTATACAAGAAGATCTGACAAATAATATTAATTATTTTAATTGTAAATCAGACTTATATTTTAACAAAGCCCCAGTCAATATAGCTAATAATTTAACTTTACCAGGTAGTGTTAATTTTTATCACAAAATGTCATCATTGTTTAGATGGATTTTTTTTTACAGATTTGATATTTAATAACTGAAACACAGAGGCTTATTATATACCTGTGTTTATATATGTAATGTATAGGGTATATGAGCACAGACTTTCACACGACCCACCACTCTCCACACTATCTCATAACACTGATACACTTGAACACATATATGTTGAAAAGATAATAATCACCAATATACGTATTTCATACTAAACCAGCAATCATCAGTTGGTCCAGATTACCATCTCTACACATATATGCTATAAGTGCTCAGGTATATATTAAGATAGCCAATCCTCATACTTTAATGGACAGACCTCAATCTACTCCATACTCCAACTCTTCAACTGTCCTTATTCTTTGTGAAGTTAAATTATTACCATATTGAATGAGATTTTGTTAACGTATAAATCTGATTGAACATTCACTTTAGTTAATAAATATGGTATTTCTGATGTGTTTGTTAAAAAATAAATATTTTAGAGTTATATTTATATATAAGGGGGGGGGGCATTATAATTTAAAACATTATAAATAATTTTTAAAATGAATAAATACTTCTACAATTTTATCACTAAAAATCTGAATAAAATAATACTGTTTATTGACTGCATAAATTTTCTATACTTATCGAATATTGAATATTACGTATAATGTTTTAAATATTAAAAAAGAAACATATTAAGTTTTTATGTATCTTAACACCTAATCACATTTTTCCTTCTTCATATAAATGTTATTTTTTAACCATATATGTTCTTTCTAAATAAAAGGTTTCATTTATCAATCAAAACTCTAACTAAAGTTTTAAAAATATATACAAAACATTAATAAATAACTGGGAGATCTGCAGCATCTCAAAATGCCACAATGTCATAAACAATGCTTTCTTCTTTCTCTAAATACAACCAGATAGTCAATACCATTTTCTGACCTTTTAAAAACTAGGGAAAGCAAATGAAAATGTTTCATTTTTGTATTTGTAAAACCGATAAGACATTAGAAGATAGTGCGTAGAAATAACTATTGCTCGTAACTCATAAAGTTTATCATTCCAGGCTTATTATAATATTGACATTTTATTAATTGGATTTACAAATTTAGTAATCGGTTATCTATTAATTAGGTATTAAAAAATAACTCTACCTTGTGAAGCTAAATTATTAGCTGCATTAAATGAGGCATTGATAAAATCTAAATACAATTAATATTCATCTTAATTGGTATCATTTTTCTGATCTGCTATCTATATGTATAAGAACTGATGAAAATAAAAATAATTAATTTGCAAAGCAGATTTTAAACTAGAAAGCAATGGTTAGAGATTACCAGCCCTCATAAAGTAATTGGTATTTAAAATTTGGTTATTCAGTTATTTATTCCGAAGAGTATTGCACTGAGAAGAAATTAACTGTATTTTGTAAAGTTAAATTATTGGCTGTATAGAATAAGAATTTGTTCGCATTTGAGTTCATTTAGTTATTCTCTCTAATTAATATTATTTATCAGATTTAGTATTTGCATAACAATTGGAGAAAGCAAATAAAAATGTTTCATTTTTCATTTGCAAATCAGATTTGACTATAGAGAGTTGTACATAGAAATAATTAGAATTCATGAATTTTATTATTTTAATGATTACAAATTGCTAGTTTTATAATTTATTGTTATATCCAAATGTGATAACCAATTATTTGTTTACAAGGATATTAAAATAAGAATAAATTAATTTTGTGAAGTAAAATTATTAGCCACATCCTGAAATGAGGCTTACTAGGCATTAACCCTAATTAATATAATTTGTCAAATCTGCTATTTTTCTAAAAACTGGGAAAAGTAAATAAAAATAATTCATTTTTCATTCACAAATTAAATTTGATAATAAAAGATGATACATAATGATAACTAGTACTTAAAACGTTTAACATTCCAATAAACATGGTTTGGTTTTAGATGATAATTATGTTTTTGGTAGTTTAGATATTGAAAATATGTATCAATCAATCAGGTGTCACAGTGTTTTTCAAGACAACTTGGAAAATCCATGGCTAGTCTTCAAGAAACACCTTTGCAGTCTGAAAACCAGAGACTATCTTATAACATCCCACAGACTGTATGCAGACACGTGGAAACAGATTACTTTGGATGAGCTGACAATCAAACATCTTAAACTGACATCTATGTTATAAAATGATTTGTCAACTGGAACTAGAAGAGACAAGAAAGAAGAAGGAATGAAGATAGAAAAAAGGATGACATGAAGAATGAGGAAAAGAGGAAAGAACAAAGATAATAGAAAAGATAAAGCCTACTACCAAATGAAAAATGGCCGCTTGATTTGACGCGGTGTAACCAAAGACCAAGATGTACCATAAAACTGCACAAGATAAAAGAGAGATGTAAATTCAAGTTGAATTTAATCAATGTAAACAAAGTCTAAAAGAAATGTAAATGAATAGAGCTGTAATATAATGTAATCTGTAGAATCTGTATTCCCATAAATATTTCCTTAATAAAAAATTAAAAAAATCAATTGATAGAATATTGTAAAGTTTATTCTAATATTTTGTTTATTATATGTGTATTGAAAATAATGTAGATCAAATTTTGGAAAAGAAAAAAATAGTAAAAATATTATTAAAATTTTACCTAAAACTTTTAAATATTACGTATTTTTGTACAAGGAAATGATTTTTATAATATTTATGTCAAATTTCGTGTTTCAGATTCTAATACCGTAATATGATTTATTTTTTCTAATTTTTACTTTAAAAAAAAATAAAAATGCGAAGAATATATATATTATTAAGTTGTAATTAAAAGTGAATGTTCTTTATCACATATTTATGAATCTTATATTTACTTTAGCATGATCAATTTTTGAAAATATATCTTATTTATCTTTCAATTTTTTTTTCTTTTATCATAGCTTTGACATTTTCTAGAAAATTTAAACTTCTTAAAATATTTTTTTGTTATCAATTAAATAAGCAGCTTTATTTCTGTAATATCTTACTTATTTAACTCATTAAATAATTTATTTCAATAAGTCATTTTTGTTTTGATCACTTTTCATACATTTAACTGTTGCAAATCAGTTTTAGAGTTCCTCTGAAATTCTATTATTAATTCAAAGAATTTTAAATAAACCTCGTTAAACAGGTAAACATAACCTTGTTCTGAAAGCACAAATATGACGTTAATAGTGTGAAATTACTGAATCCATCTGCCCCTTATTGCATAAGCTAATTTTGATATTAGAAAGTTTAACGATCTAATGATTATACATAAATAACATTAGTAAATGATTATGTTGCTGATCTTTGTAAGCAATATTAATAAATTAATAGTATTTAAAAATCACATCTTTAAAACGAGATTTTAGTCACGTTGACAGGAGAGATTACGCTCATTTTCCTAATAAAAAAAAGTTGATAAAAAGCTATATTTATTAATATATACCTTGAATAAATGTTCTACACCTACATACATTTGAGATTTGTTAAAAATATCCTGTTTTATGACACACATATGCATAACTACTAAAAAGTATTAAATATAAATTTGATAGAGACAAAAGTTTTGATTACTATTTAAAATCTAATGACTTTGTTTATTTATCTATAAAAGATGGCAATTTCTAAAGGCTTTTTTAAAATGTAAACTAAACATATGTTACATAATAAAAATAATTTAAAAATTCAGTTAAAGATCATCATCATCATCAACCATTATTAATCCATTGCAGGATGAAGGTCTCTCCAAGTTCAATCCATCTTTTCCTATCTTTAGCTTCTCTTCTCCACATCACCCCAGCACACTTTCTTGTTTCATCCATCCATCTCACATGTGGTCTCTTTCTGGGTCTTTTACAATCACTTGGAATCCAGTTTAAAATTTCAATTGTCCATCTATTAGCATCTCTTCTAGCAATATATCCAGCCAACTCCACTTCAGTCTTAATTTTGTCAATGATCAGTAATACCTGTTTGTTTTCTTACCCATACATTGCGTTTTTGATCTCTTCTTGTTACTCCCAACATGCATCTTTCCATACTTCTTTGGGTGGTCTGAAATCTCTGTATTGCTCTTCTATTAAGTGTCCAAGTGTCGGATCCATAAGTAAGAACTGGTAAAACACATTTGTTAAAAACCTTCCTTCAAGTTATTTCTACCAAAAGCACTCCAAGTTTAATTCTATGATTAATTTCATCCATTATATTTCCATCTGTATTAATAATCTGACCAAATGTCATTTATATAAAAAGATATTCAAGATAATTAGGAAGGGCAGGCCGATTTTCTAAGAGGAAATAATAAAGAGAAAGCATCAGTAAAAAGACTTGCTAGTTAATGTAATATTAAACAATATAATTATTTTAAAAGAAATAACATTTTCAAAGTGCCAAGCATTTAGACATAAGCCTAGAGAAATAAGAGTATAGTGCATTGCAAAAAAAGTGAATAAAGAAAAGTGATTGATATTAATATTAGAATGAACTGATTTATAAATGGCTGACATAAAAGATATACATAATAGATATTAAGTAATGTAAGAAGACTGCATACATTTAAAAACCAGATGAGAGAGACAGAGAGAGAATATCATGCTTCATCAAAGAAAGCAGATAAGGTTTACTACATGATTATTCAAAGATTTGGATATTAAAAGATAATTGAAGATAAGATAGAGTTACAACATTTTATAAACTAGTTTTCCTAGAGGAATTAAAATCAAAATCATGTGATTTTTCTTTCACTAGTTGTCACTCTCGTTGTTGAGTTAAAAAGATTTGAGATAATAAAACTGTCTTATAAAAATATATGACTATAATTAAAAATACATAATTAATTATAGGTAAAACAATTGTTTAGAGTATTGTCAATTTATGTAGATTGAAAAGTGGTGTTTATGGGTGATATGTAACTTATTTTGTTAAAATTTGCTAATAAATATGTTTATCTAGTTTTTCATTTATATATTCATGTAAAATTTGTTTTCTTACTGATGAAGAAAAATGTATATGTACATGTTAACATTAAGATGTATATTGAGGTCTTCTATAATGAATGTAATCGATTATAAAAAATCATTATCTTATCTGTTAGTTATAGCTTACCTTGGAATGCATATATTTAAAGATAATCTGTTCTATGCTCCAGTCTAGAGCAGTGGTAATCAATCAAAATTTGTTTGTATCACCATCCTTTGTAAAAAACGTTTGTCATCAAAAAAAAAATAAATAAATACATAAATAAAAAATATTTATTTCAGTTTTTTGATAACTAAAACATAATTTCCATAATATTACATGACTACCATTCTTTATGCTTATACAATCCATTAAAACTATAGCAATTCTTTTTATACAGTAGTGCCATCAGTAATCAATGGATGCTAGAAGGTTTGTGCATTAAAATCCCTATCTAATTTCTACTCATCCAATATCTTCAGATTAGTTTCTAGCTTATGGTTTTCATTAGCGAGAAGGCCTGGACCACTGCACTTAGATCTTTGGATCTAATGCAACCATCAAGAAGCCATATTTTATCTTTTTAATTAACTGTAAAGCAATGAACATAAAATAAAAACACAATTATCTTATCAATCCAAGTTAATTTGTTTGTACAAACATACAGACCTGAAACACAGTTTAGTATCTATACATTTTGGCGCATTTGGTTTTTTTTTATTAACAAGATCCACCAACACCTTGACATAATTGTGTTTTATCAATTGGGGTTCATATATTTATGATTAACTAAAAAGAGTAAGTGGTGGCTGCTGGAGAGTTACATTAGATTCAAAAATATAGTTGCAGTGCTCTTAGATCCAAGGCTCCTTACTAATGAAAGTCACAAGATAATAATTAGTCTGGAGATATTGGATAAGTAGGCACTAAATAGGAATTTTGATGCACAAATCTTTTAGCATCCATTGATTCTTATAGCTTTCACTGTGTGGAATTACTTTATGGAAAGAGCTACTACTGAATTACCATAATTAAAGTTGACATATTTAATTTATTTTAGTATTTCTGAAATTATTTTTTGATTTCAGATTTTTTGCATAGAAATTTATCACTTGCAGGCTTCTTGGTGGTTCTGCAGTGTTACCTGGTGGCCACAGTATGCATAACTGAACACTACCTTATTACATAAAAAAGATTTTTTGTTACCACTGGCAAATCCATGGCATATACCATAGATTGAAAATCACTAGCCTAGAACAATGTTATTGTCCAAAAATAAACATTCAAAACAATAAAAATATAGATATAACAATACCATAAAATTGATGTAAATTTTGATTTTGTTAAAAACTAAAGTCTGACATTTTAAAGCACAAAATAAAAATATAAAACAAACTTATTCTAATAAAAAAAATCAAATTACTGTTTTATCTTATCATATTCAGAATACCAATTGTTTTTGCAAGAAAATTATTTTTTTTTATACACTACTTCTAACTTTTGTTTTATGGTTCCTAGTGAAAACTAAAATCATTCTTAAAAATATATGCTTATACTTTAATAATTATTTCCATTTCCTGACTTGAAAATTTTTTGATAGAATAAGTCAGCTTTGCAGTTCTGCTTTTCAGAAAGATCATGAAATATATTTTGCATATGCATTTTATATCAGCCAATGTGTTTATCACAGCATTGGTTTATTTAACTTTAATTTTCAAGATTATGGCTAAAATTACTATACTATACAATAAAGTAACAAAAAATAATGAGTATAGTATATTTTCATTGATAAAATCCCAGTAAACTTTACAAACATGATAAATATGTTTTCATTGAAATATTTGTCTTCACTAAACAAATTTAAATTTAATGAGATAAGAATGTTCACTGTACAATTTGTTCACAGTAAAAGTCTTTATTGTAGCAAAACTAACTATACTGTGTAATATAATTCTTGATTGCCTCTCATATTTGAGACCTTATTAGAATTGAAAGTAAAATGTACTAGGTGAATTAACTTCTTCACTCAATATGAACAACATATTCCTTTTGTTAATCTTATATACAGATTCTGTTCATATTAAAAAAATATGAGTCAGTTTATCATGGATAAAGAATATTTTATACATATAATAATAATAACACTTCAAATTATAAATCCTGGGATGACATCAAGCATTGGCAGCTGAGAGGTCATTGCAGCTGCCTTGCAAGCAAGCAGTTGCTTGCAGACAGTTATCGCGGGTTTGCTTCCTGGCCGATGCTTTGATATATGGAAAAAAAAAGAAAAAAAATCCTGGGATGACAAACTTTCTGAATATTGTTAGTATTATTATACCAGTGTTTATCAAACAATCTAGTATATGTAAAATAATAATTTATGCTTCCAAAGATTTTATAGAAATGACAAACTGATAAGGAATATTTAGACCAACTTTAAATCAAAAACAGATATTGTTCCAGCCTCATTTAATATGGTTAAACATTATATATATATATACACACACACCCAAACACAGTACTTTCTAATTTTATATGCAATTTCAGATTTGTTGACTAATTACCAAACATTATTAATACAGTTTTAGCACTCTTGTAAATTACTAGATTGCTATGTCAATGCAAAATAATTATTTACATTATTAGCAGACCTAGATGTGTATAAGGATAACTTATCTAGAAAGTTTATAAATAATGGTAAAATCTAATGAATTTCAGATGTAAAGCCTGTCAATTTTATATATGCATTAGTTTGTTTGACATATATGATAGAATCCATTTATTATTCGTATTAATGACATATAAGTGAATAATTATAGGTCAAATATTTATAATATTATTAAAAATAGCAGTTCTCTAAAATCATATGCAATGAGTAAAAAATAAATTCTTCCAAGTAAGTTAGAACTAAGCCTTATATAAAGCTGACAGTATTTATATCTGAAATGTATTAATTAAATATCAGCGTTTTTTTAGAAACTTCCTAAATATGCTAGCCTATATACATTTGGGTTTGCTAATATGGCATCTAACATCATTTCGCTAATCAGTCAGTAAAACAGAAATTATATATAATGTTGGGAAAATTTTATATTTGTTTATATTACAAATATTTGAAATATCAAATAGTGTGAAATTAACCATTTTATGTAGATCAGAATTAAATCGTATATAACATTAACACTATTTACATCTGCGTTTATTAGACTTTACTTTTATTTAGAAACCTGCTAAATATCCTACCCCTATATGCATTCAGACTGATAATGCCAACGGCCATTGCATAGTGAAGCATCCTGATGTTTGTAGAAGTCTTAGATATAATACCATGATCATATGTCAAACAGAGCATTTTAAAACAATAACTTTTAATATTATTCTTGTTATTCTCTGGACCTAATAGAATTCCAATTATTGATCTAACAAATGTCTACGCTCAGCCACTTTGCACATTTTTTTTATTATAAATATTTCTTCAACCTTCAGAAAGTATCTTTAATCAGAAAGCTATCAATCAATTCCTTTATTTTTTCATTTAAGGTTATGAGAAAAGTATTTATTTATTTTTGTTTTAAGAATCAAATCTTTTACATCATAAATAATATACAGTTCATTTAAGAAATTCAGCTTAAAAATTTGGAGAGTTCAGATAATTTTTTAGATATTTACTAGTTTGAAAATCAGACTTGTTGGGTATCTTTTAGTAAACTTTATATATAAATTAATATACTGCACAGGCTTATACACACATGCGCATATATAATGTAATATATAAGAGATTCAAACTCAGACTTTCAAATGACCTCAGCTCTCCATGCCATCTCATATTGCTGACCCATTTGATCATATACATGTTGAAAAGATAAACAATCACCAATATATGTATTTCATGCTAAATCAGCCATCATCAATTGGTCCAGATTACTATCTCCACAAATATATGCAATCAGTGCTCAGCTTTATATTAAGATAGTCAATCTTCATACTTTAATGGACAGGCTTCAAACTACTTCAACCCACAACTCTTCAGCCATCCATTTTAGAGAAAATCTGATGATGGAATATTCAAAGTCCATATTAGTGCCAAGGTTGTCATCGTACCCATGTTGACCATTTAGTCATTCTGACCCCTAATGTACTGAGAATAATCCATTTACATACATATGTGAGGGATGGGTAGACCTTTAACACATTATGTTTTAATATGTAAATTAATACACTATACAGGCTTACACACCTGCACATATATAATGTAATATATAAGGGATTTGAACTCAGACTTTCACACAACCCTCAGCTCTCCATGCCATCTCATATTGCTGACCCACCTGATCATATACATGTTGAAAAGATAAATAATCAAGTCTGATTTCGAATTGAGAACACTAGTTTACAGTAAGACTTCATTAAGATTTAAAAGCAAGTAATCTTTTTTGACTTACATACATCAATTTCATACATTGTCCTGGTTTATTATATTTAATTCTTGTTATTTTGTTCCTTTTAATTATCAATTTATTTGCTAATACTCTTAATGTGCAGATAAATGTCAAAGCTTTCAGGCATCACAGTGTATCTTTTATGCACCCAATTTGCACCTATCATGAAAATAATGATCATATTTGAATTAAATGCAAAGTTTATTCAAAGCAAATCGTAATCAAAAAAAATTTTTTTTCAACAAAAACATTTTAAATTAAGTTATAAAAAAAATCTTGATATATGACCCTAAATATCCTTTCTCTTATGTTTTGTTATTTGTATAATTAAAATAAAAAGTATTTAATGTAAATGTAAAAAAAACCAAACTACAAATATCTAATCACTATACAGTATATTAAGCCTAGTTTTTAAACAGCATATGTACTTATTGTGATATAAAACTACATATATATTACGCACATGCACACATACCATCTGCAGATAATAGACACAATGTTTTGAATTGTGAAGTTTTTTAGATATATTTTAGTAAATAATAATTATTAAATTGTTTTTATTTATAATTTTAAATCTCTTCTTTATAATCCACACCCCCCTTCTCATTTTATCACCGTTTTTATTTCTCAATATATATTTGTACATATTAAATGTTTAGTTCTTGCTGAAAAGCAATTTTTGACGACTTCAGATAATTTTCTGCAAATAATAATCAAGTATTTGATCATTATTAATAGTTTTTGTTCGGAATACCTACTACATATTTTCTAGAACCAAAGCGTTTTTTTTTAATAATAATTATGAACCACAACAGTTTTGATTTCTTCAACCAAAATGAGATTTTTGACTTTTACTTTAGTTATCCCATTGGAAATTGAATCCGCAACTTTATTAGTGGGTTAAAATATTCAGGACTAACAACAAAATCATTCACCAATTTAAATATACATAATTAGAATTATATAGCAAATTTCATTAATCTCCATCTGTCAATGATTACGCAAAAAATTAATCCGTCTATAAATATATTTAAGCGCACGTTTTTAAGTCGTCATAAAAATAAAACATTTTTTCAATGCATATATGTGTGTGTGTGTGTGTGTTTTTTTTATGTATAATAAGACTTATAATTTATATATCCATATATACTAGCTAATTGTCTTCGCTTTTGCAGAGAAAGAGATTTTTGAAAAGTATTTTGCATTTTATTTATTTTACAAATCCCATAAATTAGCTCAATTAGTGAAATCGTTAAACTTAATAAATAATGATTTAATAGAAAGAAAAATCATTAAATCGATTTATCAATAATAAAAAAAAGTAAATAGTTTGAAACAATTTTGTAGACGTAAGTATTTTATCCAACATAAATCGTATAGTTACATTCTTTTATTGTAATGGTATCTCCGCGACTTGGAGGATCAAAAAACCAATCGGAACAAAGAGTGGTGTTTGTTTTTAACCAATCACAGAACTCAAAGTAACAACCATAATTACGATATCTAGTCTTTTAGAACGATTACTGACTGCCAACTCCTGCCGCGCCGATTAATAGCAACTAGTATTTAATAAAGCACTAATTTAGCAGAAATCATCCGAAAGTCACAGCGCAAGATATCGAGTTTTCAACACGGATTATCTGGCAAAGTACAGAATATATTAAATTATACATCATTTTTATTTATAACTATTTATTAATTTGTAGTATTGTTTAAATCAAATTATTAGAAAAATAACTAATAAAAATTCTAATAATATATTTAAAAAACAAACAAACAAAGATTTGCAAAATTAAGCAGATGGAAATCGGTAAGTTGGTCATTTTAATTCAAAATAAATTCTACTATTATTTAATTTTTTTTATTTCTTATAAAAATAATGTTTATAAAAATTCCTTTTTTCATGTTTATAAGACACTAAGAAACTATCATTATTAAAATTTGTATCTTTCTCTCTTTATATGTATGTCCCGGATGTGTTGATGTTAAAAATTAAGTTTTTATTATCTAACTTCGCTTTTACGTAATTTACCAATAGAACATTTTGTTAATATTTAAAATACTAGGGGGGGGGGTAGGGTAAAAAAGTGAAAAAAGAAAACAGGTAGTAAATGAATTTTAAGAGGCGTTTTTGGATGGATTAGCAAATAATCTTGAGTTCTCTTAGAATTTGATCTTAGAAAGTGACGTCAGTTCTCATTAAGTTTGGGATGGAGTAATAATGTAAATAATATTAATACTATTATTATTGATTAACAAATAAAGTTATAGTTAATATAGAAAAACTTTAATCAAAATTTAAAAAAGGCATAGATTGAATACTTTTATTTTTTCAAAAATATTGAGTTCTTTGTAATTAATCAATATTACAGCTGTTTTGAAAAGAAGGTGATAAACTATCATTTTGCAAACTCTAGTTAATAGTTAAAAATAATAATGTTTAGGGAGGAAAAAAAAGTATTCGACACGAAAAAGAAAGTGAGAAATCAATAGGCTGTCTGTAAGAACAGTGGGATATCTTCCGAATATAGAAGTTAAGTAGAAGCAACATTTTTCAGTCAGTTATGATGACGCAGTTCTTTCCGGAAATCAGGTTAGCCTCACAAATGTCAAGATTTAATGATAACTCTATAGTAGGTCATTAGAAAGCTTCGCCAAAGGTTTTTAAATAAAAACTATACTTCTACTGCAAGTAATGTACGCAAGTAGTTACAAAAGACCACGTGCTTAACGCCCCCCTTTGCCATTATCCTAAATCACAACGTCACATCTAGCTGTTGAAAGAATCCCTAGCTTAAGTTTAACACATCAACCGAAATGCAAATCAAAAGAGACAGCCTCAATTGAATTTACTACAAAACTGATCGGCAACTGATTGAGCTGTAGCCCTTTCCGGATTATCAAGAAAGAGATACGTAACTTGATTATTGCTGACTGGTCGAGGAATCAAGAGAAAGACTTGGTTAACGTATAAATATAATTAGGAATGCTGCTCATCATTATACGCAGAAGATGAAGATTCTATCAGGCCGTAATAATGCAATAATTTGTAGCGACGGCAACGACCATCGTGGTGTGTGCTGACATCCCATCAAAAACTGCGCCATTCGCATTCAACTTCCGTGAAAGACACACGGGAGTTGCTTTCTGTATTTTGATTTAAGATGGACAATAAATATATCCATTCTTCAGAAGAAGTGTGCGCTTGTATCAGTGCTGTGGACAGAGGTTCAGTTATTATTTTGATTGCTCAATAATAAAGTTTTATTTAATTATTATTTTAACAAGTAGATTAATATAAAAATTATTTTAGAATTATAAACATTGGCTAGTTAAAAAAAAAAAATCTAACTTTACTTGCAGATCCGGGGTCTCCTATAACAACAATAGTGTCTTCGCCATCTCGCCCAGTATCTCCGGGACCAACCCCAACCAAGCGTCCATCTCCTGGTCTATCGTGTGTAGTTTGTGGAGATACATCAAGTGGAAAACACTACGGAATTTTAGCGTGTAATGGTTGCAGTGGATTTTTTAAAAGAAGCGTCCGAAGAAAACTGATTTACAGGTAAATGAAATCTTTATATTATTATTAATTAAATTGATAACTTCGTAATTGTTTTTATATTTCTCAGTTTGTTATAAAAAAATAAAATCTTTAAACAAATAAATTTGAATAATACATGTATATTATTTATATTTACAAAAAAAATATTTTACGATATTGATGAAGATTCATATATGTGATAAAATAATTAAGAAACATCTACTTTATTATTATTATTATTAAGATAGTATTAATGCATATTACGTATGAACGTTTATAAAGGTTTACCGTAAAATATAACCATGTATATAAATAATATAGATAGAGATATCTGCGGGATAATGATTCTGTTTTGACTTAACCAGATTTTGTTTAGAATTTACTTTTATCTCAAATTTAAAAAAAACCAAAGTGATTTTTATATTTCATGTATTCTCGTTGTAGCAAATAATGTGACAAAATAACTTGCTTAGTAGAAGTTTTACAAGCCTATACTTAGCATATGCATTGAATTATTTAAACCTATAACTAACTCGTTTTGCAAGAACTGTTTCATCGATCTTTTTCTATTTTAAAAAAATATAAAATGTGTAATATATGTTTATTTTCATACAAACAAGCACAGAAATTGTTAAGAATATATTTGATTGGATCGCTAAAATACTTTTTACGTGCTACAGCTCAGTATATAATGATCAAAATAGGCTTTATATCATTCAGTTGGGGTTGGGGGAGTGGGGGTATTAATTGTAGGAATTTTGTTTTGATGTGAATAATTGCATATGCACAAAATAAATAAATATTTATTTAAATGAATTATAAAATCTGTGCATGCGTATTTTAGAGAATTAAAATTTATTTATTTTATTATACAGCAAAGGCAAATTATCGTTCGCTAAATTTTCTTTATGTATATAAGCGTAACATTTATACAAAAGTAAATAAAATTTGGATTTCTTAAATATTACTAGAGATAGTAACTGAAAGCTTGCCTGACAATATTATGATTACTTCAAATAAATAGTGCATACCAGAATCCAGGTGACTATTTATATATTCTTAGCTGGAGAATAGAGGACCCATGGATTAACTAAATTGATTTAGGGTTGTAAAAACACTAACCATAAATAAAAATCATTATTGTAATTTAATTTTTATCCACTGACAAAGAAAATATCATATACCTAAGAACGTAGTGTGTGTGTTAAAAAGTTTTTAAATAGGTAGAATTACCATTTATGTAGTCGCCGGGAATAAAATCTACTAATAATGTATAAAATTAGCCCTTAAAGAAACTTTTCATTTTCATGTCTGAGCAATCTGTAAAAGGAAATTATTGAGTACTTATCGGTAATTTATTTATAAATTAAGTAAAAAGAAAATATATATTCTTTAAATGTACTGAGTCTCTATATATTTCTATTGCTGAATTATTTATATGGTAATTATATAATTGTAAGTAAGTGTAGCTATTTTGATGAATGGGTGCAAATAAGGATGCGAATAAAATAAATGTAGAGACCTATAAAAATAGAATAATTCCTGATATGTTTGAGTTTTAAAAAAGACTTTACAATCATTAAAGATTTAGAATCAGTATCTCGCTGATTGAATATATATATGCTTACAAAAATGCATATAAATGGATGTGTGTATATAAATGAAATAAGAATTTCTGAAACGGTACTATAAAAATAACGATCTATAAGAAAGTCAAAGGCTCTGTTTATTTCTTTGCGAATGTTTTAAGATATTTTATATATATTTTATACTTTAAATTATTTCATTTTACATTTTAGACAAACAACTATTTTAAAATGACTTAAATTGGCTAATGTATTTATATAGTTTTCGTAAGCGTATTTTATTTTATAAAAGCTTGCATATAGGGATATAAAATTAATATATAAATCCGTTTGTAAAAGAATTATTTCTGAAAGATATATGTAAAGTCGTTTGTTCTGAAATATGCATTTATATATTACTACGTATGTGTGCGTGAAAGGGAAAAATAAAATAAAAATAAAATCTAAGTAGTCATATCGACAAAAATATCCGACCATCTTACCGATCCTTAAAAAATGCCGAATTCATATTCTAACTTATTCTGCTTTAATCTTAAACATATTTAGAATAATGCAGTTCCTTGTCATCTTATACATATGTGTGTGTGTGTGTGGGGGGATACATTTGTTTGCATATGCATTTATAAATTTAATCTTTTGTATTCAATTCACTGTTGTCTAAACACTTTCTCAATGTTTTATATCTATTATTTTATTTAATATTGTGCGTAACTTTGTTCGTATAAGAATATACTTAATTTAATTATTAATCTTCTCTATACTTATATGTTTACTTACAAAGCAAATAATGCTAATCCGTAATTTTCATTTTTGGAAAATCTATTTATCTGATTATTATAAGGCTAAATTTATATATATTGTCTTCGTGGTTAATAAAAGATAAAATGAAGATTGTAAAATATAGCGACACCCTAAAACTAGCATTATAAAAAATAAAGCAACTTGCAGTATATGTCCACCACTTAAATGTAATCGTTTTATCTAATCAACATCACTATTAATGATGCTAGAAATAATGAATTTGTGCCTCAATGCGGCAAATGTACAACATTCTTTAATATACCTGACATTCTGTCAGATATTATTCAGAATGATTTTTGTTCAATTTCTTTAGGAACTGAAGATTATATGAATGCATTTTGCAAGTCATTCCTTTTTTTTTAATGACAAATAGACAAGAAACTTTTTTTTTTTTATTTCTGCTACAATAAGAAAAAAGTATTCAATTACTCCATTATAAACAATTATTTTTTTAAAAAGTCTATTATGAGATTTATGATGTATAAATCCCTATTCTTGAACGTGAGAACATGTCTGCTTGAAAACCAGTTCAATTATTTTTGCTACATCTATTGTGGGGTTTAACATGTATAAATCCTTATTCTTGAACACGACAACCAGGCTGCTTGCTAACCATATCCTGGGTGCAATTCGATTAAATTTACATAAGCTATTTTTTGTCATTATTTTCTATTAGTAAAATTATTTGAATTTATTCTTTATTACCCTGGAAAATAATCTAAAAATATATGCATTAGTTCCATGGTCTGTGAATCATGCTATATATGCTACTGTTTCACAATTTATTAAGCATATTTCTTAGACTTGTATTAAAATGCATTTCGACTACAAGATTATTAATGATCAATTCTTTTGTATTACTTTTGCCTAGATAATTATTTTCATTTAACAAAGTAATTAGACTTGTAAAAAGTATAAAAATGATTATACTATGATTTAAAGGTGAACTGTACTCACAACTTTGATACCAACTATTAGTATAAATACTAATATTAATCATTCATGAAATAAAAGAGTATCTCCTGTCCATATATAAACTTTAAAGCTCAATTAAAGATTAATATATTTATTTGTTAATTAAATAAAACCCATGGAATAATTTAACTTCATTTCTCTTTTTCTTTGTGTAATATTTTATTTTTACATCTACTTATAATTTCCATTTTACGACACCACGTTCATGAAACTTATATACAATACTCTATATTATAGTTATGTGTACTGTAATTATAATGAACAAACATTTTAATATAATTCAGATATCTAATCTATTTTAGAGATTAGAGGAATAGTATTATAAATGTTAACTCCGAATTAATAAATTATATATTTACAGTTCATACCAATTGGCGTCGCAGGACATCGAATAATTTGTGAATATACTAATAATGTTGTATAATTAATTTGAGCTATTTTTTTTCTGGGATAAACAAACTCCTATAAGTCATTATTTTAAATGTTCTTTTATAGAATAGTTCAAAAATGTCGTTATGGTTAGAAATTTTATTTCTTTTATAAGAATGACAAATATAAAAAGAAATACTTTTTTGCATTTAGATTAATTTTGTGTTAAAAACCAGTTTTCTAAAAACAGTCAGTAGGCTGTAATTTATCTTGTTTTGTTTGTTTATTTATAAATAATTGTGGATTTTAAAATAAAAAGAAACGACTATAATAACAAAGTTCTGCTGAAGCAGCAAACTCAAGAGCTAAAGGTTCCCGGGGGTCATATAAATAAATATATATTTTAAAAAATCAGGTATAATAAGTGAAAGGAAGAAGTTCGACTCATTGTTTTAGTGCTCGAAAGTCACATGATCTCTGCAGCAATTGACCTTCACTTCTATATATTTTTTTAAAAATCTTGGACAGGTTTAAAATCATAAATAAAGATTTAGCGTTTTATATATAATAACATTAATATTTTTATTTAATTTTAGAAGAGTGAAATGTTGATTTAAAAAATCGAATTATTTGTTTCGAGTTAGAATTAAAATTTTGACTAGGTAGATAATCGATTAATTCAATAAATAATAATTGATATGTTTATATATATAATTTTTGCTTTAAACAAGAGTTCTCTATTCATTTTCTATATTATAACAATTATAAAATTATTTAAAAAAAAACAAAAAACATTATTTTCTTTTTTCTTCGTACATATTTAAATACGTTGCATATCTTTATATACGTATATATGTGTATACACTTATTATGCGAAAAATAAAACAAAACAAAACTGAACACTATATGCATTCTTAGCTGAGGAAAGAAATACCCATAAGCAAATATTCTGATCAGAATATAAATAGGGAATTTTTAAATAATATCAGATTAAATTGTCTATCTTTGTAATATGTAAGACGGTTTAACAATACTTTTTAATCATTTGTTTACAATATTTTTCAATAATTTGTGAGGAATGAAATAATATATATTAAAAATAAAATGAAGATTCTACAAATTAAATTAAAGTTGCCCATTTAAAATATAATAAAATTATGTTCTTTTATATAATAAAATAATATAGTTTAAAAACACTCAGTAAAGAATAATTAATTTACACCATTACGATAGCTTAATTGACTAAATTTACATTGTGAACCATATTCTTAGCTCGTATACTATGGGATATCTATTAATATGAATCATTCCAAAGAAATTAATCAGAATGAAATTTTGATATATAATCATTTCTTTGAAGTACCCGTTTTTAATAGATGGGTCATGGTCTATTAGCTTTATTTATGATACATTTGAAATGAAAGTCAACGAAACTTTAAATAGCGCTACAAATTGCCCAATTAAGCTATTAAATGTTATTGGCAAGATGTATTAAATTGTTTTATTATATATAAGATTAAGTATTACTTCTTTGGCTATTAAGTCAAATCTGTAATTCAGTTGAACAAATTATCGCACTTGGGAATAAATATATATACAGTATATATCAGTGTTATTATATTCTAACTAAAAATGTGAATAATACTTAGCCATACACTTCTTAAAATGTAGTCTATAAATTCAATATCAAGAGAGAAGAAATTGCAGTCACATTATCAAAAACTTCTAGAATATATTTTAAATCATTACTATATATAATATTTAATATTAGAGATATAATAAATGAAGGACTAATCAAGATATAGAATAAAATCCTATTGTGTCAGAACTGATGTTGATAAACTTTTTGGTGATTTGGGTAAAGCAAATTATCGGCTGTAGATGCAATTTTATACTACACACAATGTATTTATATTAGTACATTTCTATGATAAGCAGACTTGTAAAACAATCAAATGCTGGACAAACTTCTCCCTCCCTCACATTCAAAGGGGAAAAATAAAAATGAATTAATTTTTCAAGTTAGATAACATGCCACATGATGCCACAGGGTGAGGCTTTTATAATTTTTCCTTCATATTTTACGTTTAAACTAAGGATAGGTAGATAATCTTTTATAGACCAATAACTAAATGGCTATCAGGGCTGGCTAGGATATATATAAATATTTGCTAGCTATGCTTATAATCTGACCTGAACTTAAATTCATGCTGAGTAGACATATCTAACCATTCAATATTAATAGATAAATGAGTATGTTGTTATTTTTAATTAGAAAATAAAAACCAATCAAATATCTCACCACCCATCAATTCAATTCGCAATGTATCACGCCTTCTTCACTGTTTCACTCCGAGAAGATTTTTGCCCAGTTGTGGAATATTTAAAAATTATTTTGTCTACCTGTGATATATCTATAATGAATGTCACACCAATACACCAAACATTCAAAAAATTTATCAACAGTAAGCTCTGTATAATAATTTTTTTAAAGAAATATTTATAAACTTTTTGATTGAATGGAGATTATATGTAAATTATATATTTGATTCTAAACTTCACAAACTGAATAGAATAATTAACATATAGATATTGATATCTCAATGTTTTATTTATATGTCATATGTTATCAAAATAAATATCAAATTATGTATGTCCCCAGAAAAAAAGTAATCTTTTTGTATGATGATGATGATGATGATAATAATAATAATAATAGTATTATTATTATTTGCTAGAAGGTTCATATGATATTGCAACATTAAAAGGGCCAGATGAAATCGTGATCTATAAATTTTTAGTTTTTAAGTCTATAACTCTCAACAACCTTAAACTAATAAACATCACATGACCACCACTTCTTATGCTTGTGTATAACTGTTGTTAAAACAGGCAAAACTCACTATACGTATTGCTACACACAGCAAGCTAGAGTAATCAATGGATGCCAGAAGGCTCCTCACTGACGAAGGCCACAAGCCAGAAACTAGTCTGGGGATATTGGATGAGTAGGCACTAGATGGGGATTTTATGGACAAGCCTTCTGGTATCCATTGATTACTCTAGCTTGCTGTGTGTGGCAATACGTATAGTGAGTTTTGCCTGTTTTAACAACCTTAAACTAGGTTGAACATACATTTGAATAATAAAGATTTTATTTACATTAAACAATAACAAAACATTCAGTTGAATCAATTCAATGATGATGATGCATACCTGAATAACTGCAATAAGCAAATTAATATAATGACATCATATTCTGGATTTTTGCTTTCCCGATTTTTAAAATTGGGATAATGTGTTTTTTTTTCTTTCCGATGTTTGTAAACATACAAAAAACACATATATTTATTTGTCATTTTAGTTTAATGATGATACTGTCTTCTGAAAATATAAATTATTCACATTATGCTATTCTGATGAATAAAAGATGTATGCCTGAGTTGAATTAAAGATTTGGTTTATTTCTCACTCTCTGTAGAACGATTAGAGTATTATTAAACTGAATTTCACCAAAGAGGGAACAATTAAAAAAACAATAACAATTGGGCAAATTGAACTTAAACAGAATTTATATATAACTATTATTAAGCAATTTTAATTTAAGTATTTACTCTTACTACTATAGCTAATTTTCTAAATTATTCCGACTTAAAAACAGTTTTTCGTAAATGTAAACTAATAGTTAATTAAAGAATTAGTATTTGGTTGTGTTTTTAAATACGGGAGTTTTGTAGAAAAGTTTGAGCCATTTACATTAATATTTAAAATTTACTTAAATTTCTTATAATTATTATAATGAAGAAAACATAGTAAATCTGAAGGAAAAAATTAGATATTAATTAAAATATTATTTCTACAGTTAAGTTTTAGTAAAAGCCTAGGTTGTTGTAATTTAAACAGTTGTTTATATCTAAAAAAATATGAAAAAACACTATAGAAGTATGCTATATGCTTGAAAATAGACTGCAAAACTAGTTGATAGATTACATATTATTTATTAAGCAATAACATGCTTATTTAACTCAATTTATTCTAGGTAATGTCTTCTAAAACTTTTATTTGTGTATCAGCTAATAAAAAGAACTTCATTTTGTTACTGCCCATTCAGTTTTTCATTTAATTCTTTTATTTCGCCTATTATTGCTTCTGTTATTTTTTTCTCTTTTTCTAGCTTGTATTTTACAAATGTAGACAAAAGTTTCCATTTTTCCTTCCAGTTCAATTAAAATTTTGACTAATTTTTTGGCCTCTATATTAATGATTAGTTCTAAAAGCTCAAAATAATTTGCTTAATAACTTTTCTATAAAATAAAATTATATAATCATTTCAACATTGTTTTTTTTTTTTACTAGTTTTATATTTTTTTTCTTTCTATCTTTTACTGCTTAAATTTTTACTGAAAATTTAAACTATAATAATAATGATAACAACTGTTTTCAAAAGAATATTCTTTAGTTTTATATATAGGTATATAAATATATACACACACAAACTGTCTAAACATTTTGCTTTTTAATATTTATGAGTGTGTATTCTAGTTATTAGAAGATTTTTCCTTTGTAAAATATCGCAGAAACATATTTCAATGTTTTATATTACTTGATGTTGTTAGAACAATTGCAGTCTCATCAGAAAATTTTGGACAACTCATGCCTTGCATTGATTTGCTTCATAAATGGAATTTACTAATCTATGTAACTGTGGACAAAAACAAGCCATGAACTATGTAGTTAATGATTGTTCAGTCTATGGCTACACTGATAAAAGTAAAGAACTTAATAAATCCAGTAAATTATCTAGTTGCAAAAAATCCAAACTCTACATAAATTTAGAATTGCATTATTTATAATGTTTTTGTCATCATCATCATCAACATCATCATCATCATCATCATTATTATTATTATTATTATTATTATTATTATTATTATTATTATTATTATTATTATTATTATTATTTGTAGCAGTAGTAGTAGGAAATAGTAGTAATTACTTAATTCATAATGGTTGTAATTTTCTAAGAATCATTTAAATCATTTATACTTGCATATTCTTACATATTTATAACTTTTATTTTTAATATTTGTTAAATTATTGTTATTATTATTATTATTTAATAATAATAATAATAATAATAATAATAATAATAATAATAATAATAATAATAATAATTTTCAAAGAATTAAAGAACGTATGGTTCAGATTATGCTCCTATTGGACAATAATGTGCTTAATTGACATTTCTAAAGTGGATAGAATCATGCACAAATTGCCTATATAGATATATACTTTTAAAAAAATGAATATTGTAGCACTCGAAATTGAACTGACAATAATAAGATTAAACATGTATCTTGCTAGACATTGTAATACTATGTAACTAAAAGGATTAATAAGGTTTACTATTGTTGAAACTTAATAATAATAATAATAATAATAATAATAATAATAATAACAACAACAACAACAACAACAACAACAACAACAATAATAATAATAATAATAATAATAATAATAATAATAATAATAATAATAATAATAATAATAATAATAATAATAATAATAATAATAATAATAATAATAATAATAATAATAATAATAATAATAATAATAATAATAATAATAATAATAATAATAATAATAAAAACATGAATGTTTTAGCACTCTCTCTAGATTTTTTCTTGTTCAGTGGAAGCTAAATAATTTTATTTTCTCTTTCTCTTTTTTTTACAAAAGTTATATTTTGATTTCTTTAATATATATATATATATATATTAATTCTGTCAATGATAAACTAATTCCAGCGAGAATCATTTACTTTTAATTTTTTTAAGCTGTTGCTGGATAAAAAATTTAATAAGCTCAGAAAGATCTTGAAAATTTTGAATTTGTCTATATCCAAAACTAAATAAAAAGATAAAGAAGAATATGAATACAAAAATGTTAATGAAAACTTTTATCCTCTGCATTATCAAATAAAGTGCTTATAGAGAATACTATTTTTTTTGTTTGTAGTGCGTCATCACTACTTTCAACCATTAGATCCCCTTTGGAATGAACGCCTCTCAAAGTTTAATCCAAAGTCTTTTATTCGTTGTCTCTCTTCTCCATATTATTCCAGAAAAGTTCTTTATTTCATCTATCCATTTTACATGTCGTATCTTTTCAGATCTTTTACAATCTTTTGTTATCCAATTTAAGCTTTCTATTAGTCATCTCTTATCTTATCTTCTAAAAATATATTCAAACCAGTTCCATTTTAATCTCAATTTTTTCAATTATGTTAATAATATCTGTTTGTTCTCTTACAACACAATGCTTCCATTTCTCTTTGTTACTCCCAATGTATATCTCTTCTGAAGTCTATATTATTTTTCGGTTAAGAATCCAAGCCTCAGATCAAAACATATCTATTAAAAAACCTTTCTTTTCAGATGTTGATCATATTTCCTTTTAATAGTAATAATTTGTATCTCCAAGCAAAAGTAATCTTTGTTTTGTTGATGATATATATATATAAGAGACACTTTTATAAATTCCCATTTCTTTAAAGAATAACTCTAATTTCCTTTTGATGCAAAATAAATAAACATTTAGTTGAAATCAAAATCTTTGAATTATTTCAGTGAATTTATTGGCTGTATTATAAAGACTATTTTAGAAGAAGAAAAAACCATTTAAAAATATAACCATCAGATTTGGATTTTTTTTTGTGATAACTTGTAAAAATATAAAAAGTTATTTACTAATTAAGTTATAGTTAAAATAAAAAGTAAATTGCGAATTGATCTCTAATACTTTGTACTACTAAAGACCAAATAAAGTTTGAAAATAAAAAAGATTTATAGATGAATGAGTTTTAAGCCAATAAACATCACATGACCGCCACCTCTTATGCTTGTGTATAACTGTTGTTAAAACAGGCAAAATTCACTATACGTATTGCTATACACAGCAAGCTAGAGTAATCAGATCCAAGGTTCCTCACTGATGAAGTCCACAAGCCAGAAACTAGTCTGGGGATATTGGATGAGTAGACACTAGATGGGGATTATATGCACAAGCCTTCTGGCATCCATTGATTACTCTAGCTTGCTGTGTGTGGCAATACGTATAGTGAGTTTTGCCTGTTTTAATGAATGAGTTTACACGTTTTATTATTGTACTCACGTGCTAGCGAAATTTTTTTTTTTTAACTGCAAAATAGACAAATAAAATAATTGAGATATTTGTAATAGAATTGGTCGTATAATTTGCTAATATTCTTCCGTATTTGAAAAATTTGATTTTTAATCTATTATTAAAATACTTTAGTTAAGCAATAAATCTACCATTAATTAGATAGTTGTTTTTTAATAAGTCATTTTAACCCTTGATGTCTTATTAGTGCTTAAACGTTATCTTATTAATTAATTATAGTTCAGATAAATATATATGATTTTATGATACTGAAAACTTAAGATTTTTGAGGGGAAGTGGATGAAAACAGAAAGTGATATTTTAATTATTTACTTAGTACCTGTGTGTAGATTTTATTTTAGATTTAGAAAAAAAGATTAATGTTATATAGATTTTATATAATTAAAGTTTTGGAAATCCCGTTACAAAAATTATCTCAAAAAATTTCTCAGAAGTGCAATATTGATTGCTTTCCTGGGAAGATAGAATATAATAAAAAATTGTAATTAGGCAAAGCCGTGAAGTCTTTCGAAAAAAAGCTGCAAGAGATGTTAAAAATTAGCCTAGCACGATATCAAATAAGCAGATTAAACAATCAAGTCATAATATATATGTGGATATATTTGTCGTTCAGAAATTAGTTTTTATAGTTAAATAGATAATTACTGTTAATGTTTAATGTTATACATTTTGTCTTAATTTTTTCTATTGAAGTTTAAAATAACTATTTGTGATTGGTTGTTAAGGATTAAAACCAGGATTTAGAACTTTTCAGATTTTAAAGCATCTGTAAGACCCCCCTAACACAACATCAATAAAAAAATCTATCATTTGAAGTTTTAATTACTATAATAAAAAAAAAAATGTATGTTTTTCTTTATAAACTTACTGTATTAGAATCTATATGGCAATTTGACTTTTGTCTTTATTAATATTATTACTATTATTATTAATCTTCTTTTTCTTCTTCTTACTACTACTACTACTACTACTACTACTACTACTACTACTACTACTACTACTACTACTACTACTACTACTACTACTACTACTACTACTACTACTACTATTACTACCACTATTATTATTATTATTAGAATGTCTGTTGAAAGTTAGTGTTTTTATGATATTTTACTTATAATTATAAGTTGAACTATTTTCAATATTTAATTTTTAATTTAAACTATACAGTTAATAACAGTGTTTTCCTGAAGGTTTGTGATGACGATGTTCTAGCTGTATTTTTATATTGGACTATTTCCATCATCTAATATGTGTATTGAATGTCTTTAGAAAAATTTAACTTTATTTAAATATTCCAAATACATTCAACTGTTAGTAATAGCACATCAAACAGGTTAGTATATGCCCAAGGTTTCAAGAGGTGTTATTCCCTCCTCTTCTTCAGGTGTTTCTGGCTGACCAGTAACAGTACTAGCAGGGATTAGAAGCTGGATCCTTAGATTCTTGATTATTGAATTTTAAGGTAACACTCTAACCAACTGAACCATCCTGCCAAAAGCAACAGTAAGTAGAAATTTTATATACTTATCTATGAGGTCCTGATTTCTTCACTTTTTCTTAAGAGCAAAGGCTTATGGGATTTTTTGCCATTGTCATGTGGATGATACATTTGTTGTATGGCCACATGGTGAAGCACTGCTACAAACTTTCTCGAAACACATCAACAAGATATCACCTTCAATTAAATTCACAATAGAATCAGAACAAGAACAAAAATTGGCATTCTTAGATGTTCTTGTGACAAGACTCCCTCATAGCAAAATCAAAAATACAGTTTGCTGAGAACTTACACATACAGGAAAATACCTAGCCTATACATCCAATCACTCCAGACACACAAAACATGGAGTTATACTATCACTATGGAACAGAGCAAAAGAAGTTTGTTCAGAAACAAGTGATTTGGAAAAAAAGAAGATCTATATTGAACAAACTCTTATGAAAAATGGTTATCCATCAGCTGTAATTAAGAAAATGTTAAATAGACAACAAAAAGGACCATCATGAGAAAAGACAATTATTGGTACTGTAGTGTACCCATACATTCCAAGGATAGCAGATAAATCAAGGGAAATCTGTAATCAGTATAACATCAGAACAGCTTTCCAAGTGCCATACCATCCTACGAGGAATTTCTAACATTTACAAAGCCTAAACTTAAAATGCTGAAAAGAAAAGGCTGCATCTATAAAATACCATGTGAATGTGGAAGAATGGTGAGACTAGTTGTCCCATTGAAAAGCACTTGCAAGAACATAAACTGATGATGAGAAGAGAGAAAACAGATGTGTCTAAGGTAGCAAACCATGTCTGTACCAATGAACATATACAATTGGGAAAATACAAAAGTATTGGATAGAAAAGAAAAGGTACAAAGAAGAAAATTTAAAGAAGCGGCTCACATGACAATGGCAAAAAATCCCATAAGCCAACCTAGTATGACTATACATAATGTATGAAAACCACCAATCAACTTTGCTCTTAAGAAAAAGTGGAGAAATCAGGAGGAGCCTCATAGATAAGTATATGAAATTTGTACTTGCTGTTGCCTGTGGCAGAATGGCCCAGTTGGTTAGAGCATTAATTTAAATTTCAATAATCAAGAATCTAAGGATCCAGGTTCAAATCCCTTCTAGTATTGTCACTGGTCAGGCAGCAATATCTGAAGAAGAGGGGAGAATAATACTTCTCAAAATGTTGTGCATATACTAACCTGTTTGATATGCTATTACTAACAGTTGAATGTATTGGGAATATTTAAATAAAGTTAAATTTTTGTAAAGACATTAAATACACATATTATATGCTGGAAATAATCCAATATAAAAATATAAACAGTTAATAATAGCACATAAGATAATATATAATATAATAATTGAACTGATATTGTTCACTCTTTTTCATTTGTTTTTGGCCTAACTAGTAGAACTAACATGGAAAGAGAATTAGAAATCTTTAAATTTATGAATAATAAGTTTAAGGTAATACTCTAATTAACTAAGCTATTCTATCAAAAGCAGTAGTAAGTAGAAATTTTATATATTTGTTTGTGGGAATCCTTCTCATTTCTCCATCTTTTCTAAAGAGCAAGATTAATGAATGCTTAAGTAGACTTATAGAGTCACTTATCACTGTTATGTGAAAAACTTCCTTAAACCTTCTTTTCTCTTTGTGATATTGCTGTTTTTTTCCCAATCAAATTTATGTTCTTTGGTAGGTTAATTACTTTAGCTAAATATGATTTTGCTCTCTAATCATTACTTTGTTTTTTTCAATTATTTTTTAATATGATATCAAGTTTCAGCAATAACTATCCTCCATATTTATATGGTATGTCATAGATATAGTTTTTGTTTCTCATCAGATTAGGATTCTTTAAGTGTATTATGTTTTTACACAAAAATTAGGTTATAATATTACTATGAAATAGAGCAAAAGAAATTGGTTCAGAAACCAGTGACTTGGGGGAAATGTCCTTAGAACCAACTCTCCTGAAAAGTGTTTATTCATCAGATATCATTAAGAAACTTTAAATATACAATAAAAGAGAATCATTAGAAGAAAAAATAACTATAGGTACCATAACATATTCCTATATACCAAGATTAGCAGACAAATTTTAAAAAATCTGAAATTAATATAATACCAGAACAGTTTGTCAAACCATGAAGAATTCTACCCTTTGTAAAACCTAAATATAAACTGCTGTAAAACAAAATTCATCTATAAAATATCTATGAATGTAGAATGTAAAACCAGCTACTACTTTAAAAAATAATTTAAAAAACAAAACAAAATAATGATTAAAAATCAAAAACAGATATAACTAAAGTATCAAGCTACGTAGGTACTAACAAACACAAATTTAATTGGAAAAGGCAAGGATATTGTACAGAGAAAAGTAAAGAGAAAAAAATAAATAAGTTTCTCTTATAACAATAACACATAATTGCATACGTCAATCATCTGTGATAATTTATAATGTTTGGAAGCCACTCAATTTTGCTCTTGAGAAAAAATGAAAAAATCATGAGAAACCTCATAGATAAATATATAAAATTTCTACTAACTATTGCCTTTGATGGATACAGTATTAATAAATCTAAAGATTTTTGTTTCCATTTCCACATTGGTATTTATATTGATTCTGCTGGGAACATCTGACTAAGAGAGAAGGACAATACTATCAAAGTATTATGTTCATTCAAAATATTATATTATTATACTGACCTGAGTGCTATTACTAACTATATTTGAAAAACTCAAATTAAAGCTTGATTTTTCTCAAAACATTTATTGGAAACCAGATAGTGGAAATATTCCAACAATACAATTTTTTAAAATATGTGAATTAATACATTGTACAGGCTTAAACCTGTATTTATATATGTAATATATGCGGGATTTGAACTCAGACTTTCACATGACCCACTACTCTCAGTGCCATCTCACATTGCTGACCCACCTGATCACACACATGTTGAAAAGGTAAATAATTACCAATATAGGTCAAAATGGGCAGGCTGACAATCTTGGCACTAACAAGGGCTTTGAACATTCCATCATCAGATTTTCAATGAAATGGAAAGCTGAAGAGTTGTGAGTTGGAATAGTTTGAAGCCTGTCCATTAAAGTATGAAGATTGGCTATCTTAATAAAAAGCTGAGCACTGATTATATATATATATGAGAATAGTAATCTAGACCAACTGATGATTACTGGTTTAGCATGAAATACGTATATTGGTGATTATTTATCTTTTCAACATGTGTGTGATCAGGTGGGTCAGCAATATGAGATGGCACTGAGAGTAGTGGTCGTGTAAAAGTCTGAGTTTGAATCCTGTAAAATACATTTAAAAAATGACAAAAAATTATGTAAAGTATTCTAATAAACATCTTTTTTAACTTTATGAGGCAATATAATTTCAAAATATTATTAATAAAAATAAAAGTCAAATTGTCATAAAGACTATCACTAAACAAGGCAAAACTCTCTACATACAGTAGTGCCACCCTGTGCCAACCAGAGCAATCAATGGATGCATGAGATGTTTAGTGGTTTAAGACTATCACTACACTAAATAAAATTTCAAAGTTAAGAATCTGACATTAGAACACATTTTTATTATGGTAATTAAAACTTCAAATGACAGGTTTTTTTTATCATTCTTATTTTGTTTTCCTAGTTGTTAAGTATATCTACATATTCAAAAGTTTTATAAATAATAAAAAAGTTAATACTATGGTTTTAAAATATTATGTTAGGTTAATAATAAGTGGATGTAAACTTTACTGATAAAATTTTGTGGATCATTTTAGTACTTAATTGTCCACTTATCTGTAGATAGAAAATTGAATCTATAACATTTTTAAAAAACACAGATTGTTGAAAAAACCAAGAGATTTAGTATCTTCAAGTAAAAGTCTTGGTTAATTTTTCTGTAAAAAAAAAAGATTAATATAATTCACAAAAATCAACTTTTTGTTAAGATAAAAAAAAAGTTTATATTAAATGTACTTACAATTTCGACTTCATTATACATTTTTGATATGTATGAATAAAGTCACCTGAAAAATATAAATGATTGTCAAGCATTGGTGGTCGAGAAGTCAGCGACAGCCGCTTTACAAGCAGTTGTCCTGGCTTAGCGGGTTCGCTTCTCTGCTGATGCTATGGTACATGAGAAATATATATATATATATAAATGATTCCCCAAGATAAATTGTATATTGTACTAGCATTCTTTAGTTAGCCTAAATCATAATCTTTTACACATGTCTTTATTATTTTGGTAATTTTCAGTACCAAATTATTACACTTTGATTTATAAGTTTCATATTTATTGCACTCACTACTTTAACGCCATTTACCTCAAATAAATCCATTAATGGTTATTAGTAATCATTATCTGGGATAGAGATTAATCTTCAATTGAGGTTTTAAAGTTTATATCTGGGCTAATGATGAATTCTAGGTTAATAAATGATTAATAATAATAATTTATGTATTTGTCTTAAATAATTGATATCAAAGCTGTGTGATAAATTTGATATTTGCAAATAAAAGTGTAATAAAAGATTCAACCAAGAATTCTTCAAATTTAAATTTCCTGATCATGAGCTCATCTTCATAAAACAAATATAAATAGTGTAAAAGATCTACTCTGTCATGGGTATTTGTTTATTAAGATCTCAGAGCTAATCATGATCTTGAGCATTACCACCTTATTAAGAGGATTAGCTCAAAAGATCTAGGTTCAAATCCCCTCTATATTTATTAGTTCATAGAAGCAAAGACCCTAAATATGATACCTAATATATTAATTAAGCTACTTGACTAATTATTTTAATAAACATTATTGGAAATGAAAATAAGAGTTAAATGAAAATAAATCATGTTTAAACTAAACTTATTTATTAAAGTTAGTATATAAAAATAGAAAACATCAATAATCTTAACTATAAACAAAGCAAAACTCTCCATACAGTATTGCCACCCTGTGCCAACCAGAGTAATCAATGAATGCCAGAAGGCTTGTGCATAAAATCTCTATCTATTCCCAGACTAGTTTCTGGCTTGTGGCCATCGTCAGTGAGGAGCTTTTATGCACAAGCCTTCTGGCATTCATTGATTATTCTGGTTGGACAAGGTGGCACTACTGTATGGAGAGTTTTGCTTTGTTTATAAACAATTAGGTGTTAGTATAATATAATGATCATGTAATCTTAACTATAGTAAAAATTATAGCATGAACAAATGAGGAATCACTACATCAATAAGGACATCATTTTTAGAATCCTAATTGTACCTTTGATTCATGTATTTCAAAGAATATATATAAAAAAATAGTATCTTTAGAATTTAACTCATTTTATTCCTGTAAAGAAATGAGACTACCCCCCTCTTCTACAATTTTAATACTTGAGGAGAAAAAATTTATAACGTTTTATCTATTGTCTTAAAAACAAAATAAGAAAAAAAAATCAATATTTGAAACCCCCCCCCAATTATTTATGACCATTTTATACAGTTGTATTAAAAAAATCTGGAATTAGTTATGTCACTATTCCTATTATAGATCAGAATCCAAAACTCTATAGAGACAAATATTAATTTGAATATTCGTTTCAATCTGGAATTGAAACTTTCTTCTGGATTTTGCAGGCCTAGTCTGGGTGGTTATTTGAATTATGGTTTCAAACATGATCAAATTTTGGTTTTCTCCATATTATTTGACCACTGATTAATTTATAGATTATTTATCTGCTTTATGGTTTTCATTAATTAAAATAATACTTTGCAATTAATCAAGCTGTTTTTAAATCAGACCAACCCATTTTTCAAATATGGCAGGCAACTTAATATCAGAGTGTTTGCTACATGGTTTAATGATAAAGGCAGGTCATCTAGCAATATTGATTAATCTAAAACTATAAGTTTGGTTTATCATTGCTGACTGACTTCCCTTGTAGTTGGATTTATTGTATAAAACAGCTAATTGTATATAATGTAAAAAATTTTTGTTCTATTGCCCAGATTTAATAACTTCTTATTTAATTTTAATCTATATTAATTACTTCTGGTTTATTCTGAAACAAAAACTATTTTGCTAATTTATGTTTTCAAAATACAGTTGATTTTTTTAACATTAAGAATATTACAGAGCTGTATATACATGTTGCAATTAAAGTAAATTCAGTTGAAACTGTCTATATATTGAAATAAAATGACTATATAAATTTTTCCAAAATATATGTATTTGGGAGCATATATAATAATCATTTCTTTCTTTTACACTTTTGTTTACAGTATTATTAATTTCTTCTATATATGTAAGAATAGTCATATATTTATTCAATGCCATTTTAATAACTTAATTTTTACTTATTTCTCTATTTCATTTAGCCTACACCTTTATCTTGCCTTATGAACCGATTCACAACTCTATAATATATGTATTAAATTTACTTTTACTAATTTGTTTTTATTAAAAAAATAGTACAGTATTTGTTTACTTTAGCTGCCATTATTTTTATTTGTATAATCTTAGTTATTCATCGCTATTTAAAAATATGTTTTGTATTGATTTTTAGTCTCTATATTAATTGATGTTATTTTTTTTTAAAATGCGCATGTATACATATAATGCTGATATAGTTAGTTATATTATTTTCCTGCACAGTTTAATTACAATGGTTACAGAAAGAGTCACATGATCTCACCAGCAATTGACCTATTATTATTATTACCTACATTTTAAAATGATTCTTGTTTCAAATTTTAACCATAAAAAAACTAGAGTATAATTTTAATTTTTTTCTTTTTTATTAAAATTAATTGAGAATTGTTAATATTTGTTTTTGTTTGTAAAAAAAAAATACTCATAAGCATTACACTTTTAAATTTTGATATTATAATTTTTTTAATTATTTTTACTAAGGTATTAGATTGAGGTCAGTTTACCCCTCTGATATATTCTCTCTAATTTCTCTTCCTTGTGGTTATAATTTTGCTTCTGTTACTTAAGAAAATAAAAATGTGCCAAATTTTGGACTATGCTTTTTTTTCTTAAAATTAAATGAAATAATAAATTTTATTAAATTTGTTTCAAGATAAAAACTCTCATTATGCTAATTTTTTATAATGTTAATTTGGCATGCATAAAATTATTTATTTACTCAATGTTAAAACCTCTTGATGTTATAGATAAGGTGCCTATATATTATATTTATATTCTAGGATTGAATCACGAGTTTGGATTGAAAATGTTTTCATGCAACTGAGACCTCTTCAATTTTTTTTAACATTTTTCAATTTAAACCAGCAATATGCAATAACACTTACAATGTACTTCCAATAGTATAATATATCTAGATATACGTAGCTTGAGAATAAATGATCTAACCTCAATCTAGAATGCAAAATAGGATCGATAGAAACAAGAGCATACTTGTATATATATTGACATGGCTATTTTTAGGTTCTTAGCAAAAAAAATTAAAAAGCTGTTTTTAATATTTATAATTAATATTTTAATACTTTTTTAAATATGTATATAACAATAGATTATTAGCATACTTAATATTACCACAGTCGAAGTGAGCACATGAAAAATCAGACTGCTTTGTGTGTTGATAACTTCTAGCAATAAGAAAACTGGCCAGACATTTATTGCAATGCTCCAAAACTTTATTTAGAGAATTATTTTGAACCAACTGTCACTTTCTTATTGCAAAACGTTATCGAATGCAAGAGGTAGAGAGTAGCACAATTATTTATACTAATTATTATTTATACTAATAATTCTGAAGTCTGAAGTCTTCAGAATTATTAGACCACTCAAAGAAGTATGGAGAGATGCATGTTGGGAGTAACAAGAAGGGATCGAAAACGTAATATATGGGTAAGAGAACAAACAGGTGTTTCTGACATTGAAAAAATTAAAAGACTGAAGTAGAGTTGGGCTGGACATATTGCTAGAAGAGATGATAATAGATGGACAACTGAAGTCTTAAACTGGATTCCAAGAGATTGTAAAAGACCCAGAAAGAGGCCACATGTGAGATGGATGGATGGATGAAATAAGAAAGTGTGCAGGGGTAATGTGGAGAAGAGAAACTAAAGATCGGAGGAGATGGATTGAACTTGGAGAGACCTTAATCCTGCAGTGGATTGATAATGGTTGATGATGATGATGATACTAATAATTCTTGAATTTTTCATTTATGTGTAAATATAAAACAAAAGAATAATAAAGCAACTGATAATACTGACTATATTTTACCAATTAATTGCTATTAATATATTTAATGTATTAAATTATAAACTATTTACTTAATACATCCTTTAATTTAATAATCAACAATTAAAAATCCTCTAAGACCCAGTAGTTCATATCCATTGTCTTGGTTTTCTTCATGCCTACATAATATAAAAATAGCCTTCAGGCCACTAGTGAGGAAGTTGTCACCTAATTATAAGTTCTAATTTATTTATTTATTTATTTTTTTCATATGTCATAGCATCGGCCGGGACGCGAACCCACAACCGTCTGCAACCAACTATTTGCTTGCATGGCGGCTGCGATACCTCTCGGCTAACAACGCAAGACAATTTATTTTTATCACTTAAAATCTAAGAGTAACTAAGAATAGCTGTTATACTATATAACATCATAAAAATTTAGAAAAAAAGTTTTCTTTCCCAGTATAGTAACACCTTGATGTAAAAGTAACTGATATCATATAATAAGTTAGTCATTGCAGCTTATCTTTGTTCTCCCATGTTTTTTCTTATCTTAAAGCAAAAAACAAAGATAATATCAATTTTTAAAATCTTTTTGCATTCTAATAATGTATTTTTTTATTACTTATGATTAGTTAAATTCCAGGTGAATTTAAATCATTTAATTTTACAGAAGATTTGCAGAAAATTGTACAATTAAATACTAATTAGTCAGATAACATGAAACTGCAAATAATAAATCTTAAGTAAATATTTTTAAACTAAAAAATATCCCACATTAAACGGTTATTGTACATAACTGATAATTTTGATAAAGTAACTAAATTTTTGCAATCAATGAATATATCAACTGTAATACAATAAAGTAATTTTTATATGCTATAAAGATTACTATTAACTGTTATAATTATATACACAATACTCCTATAATCCTGCATGTTTTATTGCAGTGGTAGAGTGGTGAATAATCAAGAGAAGCAGCAATTCAGATCTGTTACTTGAGATATTTAAACATCAACAATACCTTCTGAATGTCAAAGCACTGATCACTACTAAACTTAACTGCTATTAATTTGGAAAGTTTTCTTAATTTTATTTTGAGTGAAGTTAGAGATCATGAGTAAATTTAGTAATTTTGAGAATAAATGGAGTTTTAGTGGATCTTATTAAGAGATTGTACGAAAATAATACACATATCAATTAGGAAATATAGAATCAGAGTTAAAAATGGGGTGTGTCTAAAGCAAGGATGTCCTATATCATCTATTTTGTTTTCATCATATTTGAGCGGAAATGGGGAGAGCAATAGAAAAATTAGGAAGAATAGTAGAGATACCATTAATAGATAACAATGGAGTGTATATTGTTGTGGTACAAACTGCTCACTTTTTCCGATTTCTCTCAACAATCACCCCTGAATGAATAACCTGTACAAGGGTACCACTAGGCAGTCTACTTAGCACCAGACCAAGATGATTTTTCTCATATCACAGTGTTTATTTATTTAGTTTGTGTAATGCGGTTATTAAATAGGGTGACCGGACTGGTTCGATCAAAAATTGAGACATAATAACCAACCATTTTTATGGTATTGTGCCCTTTTTTATATATATATAAAAGTCCATTCCAGTGTATATTCATTATTGTAAGTACTCTTCCTCTTTGGAATTTAAGTCTATTGTTTAGGGTTATCAATATTCCTATTAATTTTAATATTATAGACACAAAGAACTAGTAAAACTACATTGTCAATCAAAGCAGATGCAAGTGCAGTTCAAATTTTAGCCTATAAAAATCCAACTGCACATGCTCCAAGGCATAGTTGGACATGAGAAGGGGTCTAGTTTGAGAACCCAGACATATAACAAAATAGCAATCTTTATTTTGGTATAGGAATTTATCTGAAGTTTTTATAATATTAATATAAAGACTGAAGTGGACAGAGAGGGCCAAAAAACTATCATTTTTGCAAGGAATTATTTATGCAAGACAAATAATAATTATGAGTATTTGAAAATCAGGGCATACAACAGTCCCAAAAAGACATTTCGGGGGCACTGGGACATCTAATCAAAAATAGGAACAAATCCTGAAAAATTGGGATGTCTGGTCACCTATTATTAAACTCAAAGTAATTTGTAACAGACAAATACACTTTTATTACAAATTTTATAACCAGAATCTTTTGACTGAAAATTCCTGAAATGAATTCAGATAAATACATGAGAAAATTTTATTTAATAATAATCTTTATTAAGCCTCTTACAGGATGTGCACTAAATAAATCTTTAATTTGCCTTTCTAATTAGCTTTCTTTTCTATTTCCACTAGGTCATGATATATTGAATAACCTTGACTTCTTGTTTTTACCCTGGGAATATACACTCAGCAATAACCTATGGATCGGTGCAGACTCACCCAAATAGGAGTGCTAATAACAAGCATATACATTAGTGAGCAGCTGATTATTGCCTATGTTCAAAACCTCTATCCTAACTCCAACTCTTATTCAATGTTTAACTAATGACAATAATACTGCAAGTATTTTCATGTCTTTTTGATCACATTATCCCTTTACATTTCACTTTAAATTTGACTACTCCTCATCTTAATTAAGATTGAACTGAACCAAACCCACTTGGTATATGATACACACACCCACACTTGTATAATCATAAAGGTTACACAAATAATATTAATAATAAAGTTAAATTGTTAACATGACAATCATTCTAGCATCAAAGATATTAATAAGATATTTAAGTACACATTGCACTCTATTGCTGAGACCAGGCTTATAGTTTGTTACATTTAAATTGAGTCACTAATTGAATCTTGTGTACTAAATGTAATAAAGTTCAATGCTTTTAAAACAATAGTTTATGTTTACCTGTTTTTTTTATCACACTTTCAAAGATGCTGAAGTTACTGTTGACCATCTGATTTAAATGAAAACATGGCTGTCAGAATACATCAATCCCTCCCTGGGGTACCAATCCAGGTTTAAATTCATTTATCCTTGTTGAGTTCTGGTGAGAATTTGGTTGGTTCTTTTTATTTTACCACATTATGGCCCCGGCCAGATCATTGGCCTCTGTCAGTCTGTGTACACCAAATTCCTCAAAGAGATTTAGGAAAAGTTTTGGGGGAGAATTCATTGGGAGAGATTTTGAAGACTCTAGCCAGACAGTATTTTAGCTTTCTTTTTTTATATGCTCTTTATGATCCTATTTCTTCTAGATTAATTTCTCCCAAAGAGAAAAACAAAAAGAGTTTGTCCAATTTACAGTTTTTTCTTTTTGATTTTTATCTCACCTCTCTGCACTTTCAATTATTTTTCCATTTAATTTGGTTTTGCACTTTCTGGCCATTTTTAGAAACTTTCACAAATGAAAGTCTTTATTCTTTTGTTTTATACTTTGGTTCATGGAATTTAAAAATTTTGTAATATTGTTTTTCTTTTGAATTGAAATCCCCAAAACTGTAAAATAACATTCATTTACATATGAGATGGCAGAAAATACCATCTCTTTATCTGTCTCTCAGGAAAAACCAATAAAAAATAATAAAATTTAATTATCTTCCTTAATCTTTACCTTTTTCACTTTGAATGGCTTCAAACTACGGGCATTTTATGAACCTTTTTTTTCATTCTTCCCCAATGTCATGAAAACATTAGGACCAAACTTTTGAATAATTTGGTATGATCTTTCAAACAAAGAAAATTTTTTTAATATTGGTTTGAAATTCAGCTTGCTGATAAGCTGGATTTTTATAAAAACCCAGTCTCCTTTCTCAAAGATAATGGCCATGACTGCCCTTTCTTTTTTATTTGTTCTGTTCTTTTCTCTAACTGTTTTCTTATGGAACTCCTACCTTCTATTTCATTGATACTATCATGACAAATTGGCACATGCCATTTGAGCAGTGATGACTCTACCCAGTCATAATGTAAATGCTCTGGGGTAAGACCTATGGATTCATGATGGTACAGTTTGTTATACTTATTTGCTGGGAACAGTAAACCATTGCTTGTAATTTTTTCCCACATGGAAATGAAATAGGACCCTTAACTCTTTCATAACTCTCTCACATAGATTGTAATGGGATTTTTGGATGGAGATTAAAATATGATTAATATTTTTCTGATGCATCCACTCACCTCATTGTTTATAAATGAATGGTGTCTGATGATCACTTAAAATTACCAGAGGTTTTCCTACTTAGACAAACTTCCCCTTTAGTACAGTAATGGAGCTTTTTACATTTCACTTTCTGTAAAGAATACACTTTTGCTAACTTTGAAAAAATGTCATAGGTTACCAATAAATACTTGTATTGTTGAAACAATGGTAACAAAACATAAAAATCTATGGTCAGGTTATTGGGATCTATAAGTGACAAAAATCCAGTATAATTTTTATTGGCTGGTTTATTCCTTCAGCATTCCTGGCAACCTTGTAGGATAAAAATAAGAGAATGGTACACATTTGGCCAATAGTAACATTGTTGCAATATTTTTTCTACTTTGTGTGGAAAGCAATGCCATATGACTGGTGAATGTAATTTATCAACCAGTTTTTAAAACTTGAGGTACAATCACTCTCCAGCAGTCTTTTTCTCTTTTTACTTGATATATCAACAAACTGTTGGTTATTTTGTACCAGTGAAGTTTTTTTCCATTGAGAGGGAATTACCAGATGACTGGAGCTGCACCTTTGCATCAATTTACCAGATTCTTGCGTGTGGGATCTGATGCTTCTAGAGCCTTCAATATCTTTCATATTTCTTTTTACAGATGTATTGAGGGTGATCACTATATTAGTCCATTGAACCCCCTCTATTATCAAGTTTTTCCATTTGTTTTGAATTGGATTTAGTCTCAATATGTCCATCACAATATTATCTTTCTCTGGGCATAGACAGCATGGTAACGAAACCATTTCAGGTATAATGCTCATCTTATGAGCCTGTTATTAGTTAAATATTATCTATTTATGAATTCTCCTTTTATGATAAGAGATTATTAGAATCTCCTAAACCCCAATAATAAGTGTTTGAGTTTACAAATGCCCATACAATAGCCAATGCTTCTCTTTTAGTAGTAGTGTATTTTCTTTCCACTTGGTTCAACATTCTACTTAAGAAATATAAGACTTGTGGTATTTTCTTTGAGTTTTCTCAGAAAAAACAGCCCCCAACCCAATTTTACTGCTATCTGTTTGAAGAATGAACATTAAGACTTTTTTAAAAAATTTTCTTTAATTTTCTTGAACACATTTCATTCCACTCCCACTTGCTTTCTTTTTTAAGTAACTATAGTAACATTTCAGTGTCCATGGAAAAACTTTCATAAAATTTTTGATAGAAATTAAATATTTTTAAGAACAGCCTAATTCATTTTCTATTCTTAGATTCAGGGAATCTAGCTATTGTCTCGATCTTTTCTGGATGTGGTCCCACCCCCTTTGCACTGACAAGTTGCCCAGAAAAGTGATTTCCTCATGAATTAGATTGCTTTTTTAAAAATTAATGGTTATATTTTTTTCATGACATTTTTGCAGGAAAATGGATAAATTTTCCAGGCTTTCTTGGGTTCTTTTTGAAGCTATCACCACATCATCCATGTAGTATATGATGAAGGTCTTTTACTCTCTTGCACAAAACTTGGTCCAAATACCACAGCAGCCTGACCAGCTGTTTACAAGCCCAGACAGAACCTATTGAAACCCATAAATATATCTCTCATAGCAGAAAATGGTATATTTTTGATATTCCATATGGAGTGGCATCTGCCAATAGCTGGAAATTAAATCAAAGAAAAAAAATTTTTCCCTTGAATTTCTAGAAACAAATCTGTTATTGATGGTGCACATCACAGTAAGGTATAGTGATAGCATTTTAATTGGTGTGCATCTAGACACCCTCTCATATATCCATCTTTTTTATGATCACTAGAGGGTTTACATATGGGGGCTGTTGTTTCTTAATGATTCCCCATTTTTTCATCTCTTGTATTTGATTGTCTACTTCATTCTTATATTTGAATAAAACTGGCTACAACCTGCACTAAAAATGGGTTTCAGCATTAATTTTATTTGGTGTACGTATCCTTTTATGATTCCCAGTTTTGTTGCAAACACCTGTTTGCTTTGCTGTAACATTCCCCCCAGGTGTCTTCCTCATTTATTATCATTCCCACATTATTATTATATCCTCTTTTTATCTGATTATAAAACAGAACTCTTGCATTCTCTATTTTTACAGACTTGTCTTATAATTTATTTTCTACTGTGTTTGGTGCTTAAAATCAGATCTGAGTATTACATCTCTGTCAAACCTGGCATTGATAATAATGTATATTCTATTATTTTACTTTCCATTTGTATTTCTACATACACTTGGGTCAAGCTTTGCTTTTCTCCCATCTGCCATAGTAATCTCTGACTTTTTTATTGCTAAAATCTATATTTCACCCTTCTGACTCTTAATTTGATTTACTATTCTATTAAAAATTATCGAGACCTGACTCCCTGAATCAAGCAGAACCTGTACTTTTATTGGGATCATGGAGCAAGTCTGTTCAGCCATTGTTAAAATCTTTTCTTCCTCTTCAACAACTACATGTAAAACTTCAAGTTACCTTTTTCTCATTCCCCTTTATCTTCCTCTATGTTTTCTTCTTCTCTAAGTGCTTCCAATGTGTCTTCTTAACCCTTTGTTTTTCTATACAACTAATCAGTTTCTTTTGTATTTTTAGGCATGTTTTTCTTTATTATCCTCATTATTTGTAATTCTACAATAAGATATTCAACCAGGCTTCTCAATTTTGCCATTTGTGTCAGAAAAATTGTCTATCCTATCCCATCCTCTCTTTTGCATATTTCCCCTTCTATGTCCCTTTGCACCTTTTCTTGTTTTGCTATGCCCCAAAGAACATCTTCATATACTACTAAAGTTTTTACATAATATTCTTCACCAATTTCATGCCACAACCTTTTAAATAATTACTCACTAATATTTTTCCTTTTCCGCTACTTTGTATATTTTTTAAATATTCAAATGGGCTTTCTTCTCTACTTCCTTTAAATGTTTTTATTTTGATTCTATCTTGCATTTTTATTTCAAAATTTCTCCCCCTTCAGGATCCTGTATTCCAACATTTTTGCTAAACCCAAATGTTTAAACTTACTCTTCACCTGACTCTCTCTTTGGGCTGATCTCTATGTTTACATGCCTACCATGTTGGGACACTATTTTCCTTTTCTTACCATCTCTCCTCTGTAGTAATACAAGCTACTCACTTCTTCCAATTTCTCTTGACAATCACTCCAATTGAATAACCTATACAAGGGCATCACTAAGCAGACTCCTAGTACTGGATTGAGACTATTCTTCTCAAGTCATAGTATTTATTAATTTAGTTTGTAACGTGATTATTAAACCCAAAACAATTGGTAACTGACAAATACATTTTTATTATAAATTCTATAACAAGAGTCTATTGATTGGAAATCTCTAAAATAAATTCAGTTAAATGCACGAGAAAATTTTATTTAATAATAACCTTTATTAAACCTTTCACAGTCTGCACACTCAATATGTATTCAGATATGATCTTTAATTTGGCTTCCTAATTAGTTTTTTTTTCTATTCCCACTAGGTAATGAAGCATTGAATAACCTAGATATTATGCTTTTAATCTCAAGGTTGTATGCTCAGCAACAATCTACAGATCAGTGCAGACTGAAGTTTACTGTTGGAATCTCACTTAAATATGAGTGCTAATAATAAGCATATATATTAGTGAGTGGCTGATTATTGCCTAAACCCAAAATATCTACCTTAACTTCAATTATTGTGCAATGATGATGATATAATCACGAGTATTATTGTGTCTTTATGACCATATTATCTCTTTACATTTCTCTTTAAGTCTGACTACTTCTCACCTTAATTAAGATTGGTCAGAACAAACCCCCTTGGCATATGATACACACACCCATACTTGTATAATCATAAAGTTACACAAATATTATTAATACTTCATACTCTATTGCTGAGAGGCTATAGCCAGGTTTATATTGTTTGTTACATTTAAACGCTGTCACTAATTGAATCTTGTGCACTAAAGGTAATGGTTTAAGACAATAATTTGTGTTTACCTGTTTCTTTATCATGCTATCAAAGATTCTAAGTTGTTGGCCATCTGATTCAAATGAAAATATGGCTATCAGAATGCCTCAATTTTTTCCTGGAGTACCAATTCAGGTTTAAATTCATTTTTTCTTGTTAAGTTCTGGTGATAATTTGGCTAGTTCTTTTCTATCACCATATTACCACCTTGTCTAATCACATTGACCTCTGTCATTCTGCATACACTAAATTCCTTAAAGACGTTTAGGAAAAGCATTAGGGTAAGAATCCCCAGAAGAGATTTCAAAAAATCTAGCTAGACAACATTTTAGTTTTCTTTTTCTTTTTTAGCTGCTCTTCATGACTCTACTTTCTCTAGATTAATTTCTTCCAAAAAAACACAAGAAATTTGTCCAATTTATACTTTCTTCTTTTGATTTTTATCTCACATCCCTGCACTTTCAATTATTTTTCCATTTAATTTGGTTTTCCACTTTCTGGCTATTTTGGAAACTCACAAATGAAAGTCTTTATTCTTTCATGCTTTGGCTCATGGAATTTAAAAATTTTATTATTATTTTTTCTTTTGAAATATCCTATATGATTACGCAAAGATGCAATGGCGACTTCTTTATAATTTCTTTTTTTATTATTATCAATTTTTTTATCTACTTTAACCCCCAACAATAGATCTTGATTTACAAATCTTACTTCCTTTCTACATTTTTTCTTTACAATTAATAATTAACAATACATAAATATAAAGGAAACTGTGAACTTAAAGATGAAATATTTTGCCAGAACAATTATCAGATAAAATGATAAATCAAACTTGAAAGCTTGATTTTTTAGAAAGAGAAAATTTTATAAAAATGATTAAATGTACTCATCTTATACTTTTCAAATTTAATATATTTTAACCCTATACTACTTATAAAATAATTGAAATCCCCAAAACTGTATAGTAACAATCTATTTACATATGAGATGGTAGAAAAGACCATCTCAATACATTATTAGGTCTTTTATTTGCTGGTGATATTTTCTGTGCACCGAAAGTAGGAAAGATAAGGAAGTTGTGCTGAAAACTTGCACAAGATTGGGTAAAGAGATGGGGATAAAATTTAATGAAGAAAAATCAAAAGTAATGATAAATAAATGCTGGTGGTAAGAAAATATAAATAATTTTTCTTGAGAGATATAAAGTTAATGTGGTGAATAACTATAACTACTTGACAATTGTCTTAAGTAAGCCAAGAAATTGCTTAGATGAATAAGAAAAAAAATTGATAAATGAAGCAAAGAAAAAAAGGGACTGATAAAGAAACTAACAGTGTTTTCATAATAAATATGATTAGCAAGAATTGTATGGAAGAGTGGCAGTAGGAAGGGTAACTTATAATAACAATGCATTATGTGTTAGTAGAGGAGTGTTAGTTAACTTAGAAAAAAGAAAGACATGCTTTAGATGCAGATGTGTAAACTGCAAAGGTGGTAATTCAATGAGAAATGAAATGATTAAGTTTTATATAAGAGATGCAAAAATAAAAATAAAAATGTTCAGTAGATTCAATTTATAGATGGCAAGAGAATAGCCAAAATAGTATTTAATTGGTTTATGAGTAAAGGACAGGCAAAAAGATGGATGAAAAAGTATTATGGCATGCGGAATATTTGGATAAAAACTTCATGTCAGTATACTTATGCAAAATGTGGGATGATTGTGTTAGAAAGATTGTTGAGTGTTATAGTGGCAAAGAATGGGATAGAAGAATAGATGGATTAATAAAAAATAGGGAGCTGGAAAGATGGAGAATGAGTATGGAAAGTAAAAAGAGTCTAAATATATATAAAAGTAAACAGAATATTGGATGTGAGTTAATTTACAACAATAGCAAGGAAAGTAATTGACTGTTTAAGGCTCAAGCAGGATCTTTAAAAACAAGGGCAAGGGAATATACACATAGATGGAAAAATATGGGTGATTTAGTCTGCAGTAAGGTTTGGTAAATATTAGGCATCTCCTAATTGAATGTAAATGCTTACAAGCAAAAAAGGTACAAATAATGAAGTTGTGGGAGAATAAATATAAACTATGTGATTATACAGAAAGTGGGTTTTTGGTCTTTTATGCTGGGTTTGGCAAAAGATAAGAGGAATCTAGATATAAAGGCCATGGATTGAACAAAGATAATGTCATGGAAATTGGATGGAGCAGGATAGAGAAGAATATGGGTAAAACTTAGTGTAGGTAATAGAAAGGGCAAGTAAGATGGCTAACAAGTTTTTCTGGGCATGGTGGATAAATGATTCTTAACTTCAATAAAGGAGTAGCCATATCATATCACATCACAAGAAGAGGGTTAAAAAAACAAAATGCAAACAAAAATTCAGTAAAATTGCTAAGAATGAAACTATTAAATTAGTGAGCAATATTGGCTGGAATAAAAAAAATGTTACAAGTTCTACTGGCTGAAATAATAACCATATGGGTAAGACATTTCACAGGATTTCAGTTTTGAGTAAATTTATTGGCAATTAATTTTTTTTCTGAAATTTTTTCAACTTAATTAATTTTTATTTTATTAAATTCTATTTTTGTACACGTGCCAATACAAGTGTTAATCATGAACCCCAAAAAAAAAATAGTTTCAAAAGTTGATCTAATAGTGAAGTGAAAAAAAAAAGATTTATAAAAGAGAAATCTTAAAATGAACAACAATTTAAATTTTGAATATGATGTACATAAATCAATAATCTACATTATTTTAAAAATAATACAATTAAAAAGCAATCAGATAGCAAAAAAAACTACAGCTTAGCTTTAGCAGTTAAAGTTGTAATATTATGGAGTTAATGCAAACTCTTTTTGCTAATATGGATTAATCAAAAGCAAGTGGAAGCTAACAATATGAGCAACTGTTTGAATAATCTTTTCCTGTCTTTTAGTATAATTATTGTTTCTGCAAAGGAGTTTATTAGCGTTCACTTGATCCAGGAAAAGAATTGCACTGTATAGTGTTGCAAGACAAGATGAGGCTTTTATTGCAAGTAGAAACACTGCTGAATATTAAGTTATAAACAGTGAGAATTGCCAATTCCTCAACAAGCTTTGTGATAAATGCTTAGCCAGAGCCAGCATTTAAAATATCTTTGTCAGAAACCCCCCCCCCCCAACCCCTGACCATGGTTCATGGTTTGGCACTCCTCAGAGAGGTGCTAGTGTAAGTTCAGACACTAGATCTAAAAATACCAACCCAAAGCCAAGCACTTATCTAAAAGTTATCTATTGAGTGGAAAATCTGAAATCAACAATCTGGAAATTTTTATTGGGATATACACATTTACATTTTAGCTTTATGCTTTCAAAAAAGAATTTTAATATTCTTTAAAATATAATGTACAATCAGAGTACAACTAATCTTATACATGTTTATATGCTTATATTTTTTATTTTTCTTGCTCAAATAATAGTTTTATATGGTGTTCTTGGTCTTGCTTGTGAGCCTGAAATAGATTATCCTTAAATACATGTATTTAAAGATAAACAACAGTGAACCAATGACACAAGAAATGGTATTCTGGAAATAATTTGTTTTACCAGACATCTGTCATTGAGGAACAACATGAAGATTAAAATACATAATTACAAATAGTACATTAAAAATGTTCAATACAAAATTGAGATATAAACTGGGGGTTAAAAACCAACGCAACAACAGTATTATTATGAGTTGTACAATTATCATACCCACAATGCCACTCTGCATTTGCATTATTAGTAGATGTTAACGATAAATATTAATTTTAATAAACATTGTATATACATATATTTTGAATTTGTAATTACACAGGGATACTAAAAAATAATTGGAATTTTATAATAAACAATTATTTATTTATTTTTAAGTATCATAAATTTAATCACTTTCAAATTACTATCCGTTTGATGTAATAGATTGGTCTAAATGTGTTTTTCATTTCTCAAAGTAGTCTGGAAATGCATGTAAAGTGCTGCCTTTTAATGCTTCTGTCATTTTTATCTCCAGTTCGAAGTCCACACAAAAAAAAAATGCAACATTTTTTCTTTGAGAGATTAAAAAAAATTGCACAAAGTGAAATCAAGCAAATATAGATGTTAGATAAGCTCAATCTTGCTGAATTTAATTAAAAAATGTTTCACGCTCAAGGTTTTGAGAGATGACACTATCGGGGTGGAGTTGGAACTTTTCTTTGCACTAAATGGGATGTATACATTTGAATGTTTCAGAACTTAAGATAAAATATCTGACTGTTATGAACTAAATCTAAGAGAAAAATGCGGTTCGCATAGAGAAAAAAAATCAGCGTTAATTCTAATATTTCAGTCATAATAAAAATAATTGACAAATACGTGAAATACACTTTTAAAAAATGCTACACAAACCCATGATTTCACACAATGTTGTTTGGAAGATTTATGCAGAAGAGTCTCTGCAAGAAGTCTGTAATAGCTGAAGCATATACTACAACAGGCATACAAACCAGACAACAATTCCAGTTATTTTGGGGTACTCCCGTGTATATATTGGATTATTTCTATCACCTAGTTGAGTTGTTAAAAGTTTTACGAAAAATTCATACACATAGGTTAGTATAGAACAATGTTTTGAATGGTAGTTATTTCCTCTTTTCTTCAGGTTTTACTGGTAAATTTAGATTTATGAATACTGAATTTAAGGAAATGCTCTAACAATCTAGCCTATTTTTCAGATAAACATATTTTCTGGATATTTATTTTTATACCATTCCCATTTTTATTAATAAAATTTATTCTAAAAACTTAACATTGTAAACTTTATGTTAGCTGGTTTAAAGATAAGTCCGCCCCCCCCCCCATAATAAAAAATGAAATTGATATAAAAACAAACGAAAACGTGGTGCTCTTGTTAGTTAAATTTATTAATTTACGAATATTACTTAAATATGTTTTTTTTAATGATTTTTTAAAAATATGTGTATACATTAATTTATTTATTACTTTCTATTTATTTTTTTAAAATGTGTGTGTAATTAAAATAAAATAAAATTTTAACTAATAGAGATAGATAGCTGTATTCTTCCTTCCCAATTACAAATTTGCATGAATAACAGAAGTTGTCAAATAATGAAAACAATTTATTTGGTATTCTATTTGAATTTGGATTTTTAAATGGGGACAGTGTTAGATTTAATTTTGACATTTATAATTTAAATACATTTGGTATTTGGATTTTTTTTTATATAAAATCTCTTCAATTTTGTTTGCCTTTTCTTGAAATCTAAAAATTTGGATAATTCTCAAATTTGCATATAACTTTTTTCTGAATTTATTTTCTCAAAAAACAACAACAACAACAACAATACTCAGAGAGTTAATATTCATTCCATGGTCTTTATATTTTGAACTGAGGTCTGTTTATTTAGTGTTAAATCATTCAATTTTTCTATTATTATCTGTTTTTCCAGCAAATGTTTTTGCTCTACACCCTCATTAAAGAGATAGAACAACGGACTTAAGACCTGAATTTTGCTAAGCTCAATTTGTTAGTTCTGATGCTTAAAGGTCATTCCATTTCTTAATAACAAACTATTCTGTTATTGTTATTTACGAATGTTTTTTATTCTATTTCTGTAGAATATTTAAAAATAATCAACAGTATTAGATGAATATGCCAGTATGCATATGAACAAGTAAGTATAAACCATTATTCTATATGCAAAATTTAAATAAGTGATAATCTTTTAAATGTTTCTCTGTTTAAAGTTACCTTAAACAATTTCTTTTATGTACTTGTCTTGCATTGGTGGGCAAGAGGTCAGCACGACTGCCTTGCACTTTCAGGCAGTTGCCCGGGTTGCGGGTTCGCGTCCTGGCCGATGCTATGACACTTAAAAAAAACAATTCTTTTATGTACTTAAGCTCTTTGCCCTGAAGCAGATAAAATAGGCCGATAATACTTGATGACTATGGAAATAGATTATCTGATAACTATTTGAACATTTCATTGACTCTAAAATTCAGATTTTTTTCAAAATTAAAATATTTCATTTTCATAGCATGATTGTACAATCTATTTATAAATAAATACAGTCAAAATAATGTGCTGGCTTATTATTACTGCACCCTATTCTCTTTTAAATTAATTAATCCAAATTCATAATCCAATTGGCTGTTTATTTTCTACTTTTATTCTATAAATATATGCTTATGAAGTGTAAAGTTTTGTTAATAATGTGCAACTTTTCAAAAATTTAAAAAACAAAAGAGTGATAGTGGAGAAAATAATTAAATATTTTATGATAGAATTTTTTGGCAATATATATAAATTAAATACTGACTAACACTATATTAGTAAAGTTTAGTTTGTTTGGCTAGTATTGTAATGTGGTATGAATAATTATTGGTGCTGATATAGTACGATCTCGATGGCCATTTTAAATTTGAAAACACCCAAAAACACTGCTGGCACATGCAAGCGATAGACTAGAAACACTCAGTTTTCAAAAAAATAAATTGCCTAAGGCACTACAATTTAATTAGCCATTTTCCCGCACTTTTTTTAAGTGTAGTACCTTCCCACCACCCTTTTTTAATTGTAGTGCCTTAGGTGATTTATTATTTTTGAAAACTGAGTGTTTCTAGTCGATGTCATTTATCACTTGCATGTGCCAGCAGTGTTTTTGGGTATTTTCAAATTCAAAATGGCCACCGAGCATGTATTATATTAGCACCTTATTATTATTATTATTATTATTATTATTATTATTATTATTATTATTATTATTATGATGATGATGATGATGATGATGACAAAAACATTATAAATAATGCAATTTTAAATTTATGTAGAGTTTGGATTTTTTTAAAGGCAACTTGATTATTAATAAACTTTTATAAAGAAACCTGTAGATAATCCAACCAGAGGAAAGATTCATTACTGGATTTATTAGGTTCTTTACTTTTATCAGTGTAGCCATAGACTGAACAATCATTAACTACATAGTTTATGGTTTGTTTACATAGATCAGTAAATTCCATTTATGAAGCAAATCAATGCAAGCCATGAGTTGTCCAGAATTTGCTGATGATACTGTAGTTGTTCTAACAACATCAAATATTAAGAAGCAAAATGTTTAGACGGTTTGTGTGTATATATATATTTATATGCATATATAGAAAAATAAAGAATATTCTTTTGAAAACAGTTGTTATCATTAATAATTGATCTCTCTTTATCCACAGCTTCATAATTTATGCAGTAAAAGTATAATCATCCTTTATGGCTATCTCTATTGTTATATAGATTATTAGTATTTTTTATCTTACATTAATCATACATATTCAGAATATCAATCACACACACACACGCGCGCGCACACACACACATATATATATATATATTACATAATGATTAGACAATTATCTGACATGCTAACAATTTGAGATTCAATAGCTCATCTACACTGACATAGCCACAATCTAAGATATAAATCAAGACAAAAATTTGAACATTTGCTTATCCAGATATCTGAGGATTTAAAACATACTTACAATATTTTTTTCAAATATCTAGTCCAGGTTATATCCAACTATTGATCAGTAAATGGATATCTTAATTATTATTAGCTAAAACAAAGAAGATAAAACATAAACTGCTACCAAACTGTATTTACCTTGTCTAAAGAGGACTTCCTTTTTCCCTATTGTTTTTTTTTTTGTTGATAAAAATGATAAAAGATACCTTTACATTGCATGGGTTATTTAAAAGCTATTTCACGTATATAGGTTAAATGTAAAACAGCTTTTTTTATAAGTATGCCACTGCAGAGTATCCAATTAGTTCCTCATAGAGAATCAGTATTTACCAGATTTACCTTTAGTCACCTGGCAAGAAGTGCATAGTTTTTTATTTGAGTTTTATTCTCTTATTGGTTTTACGCTTTAGCTCATAATTAATTATCCATTTACTGATAAATGTTGAATAACTAGCTAACTTGGTTCTGGACCAGTTACCAAGAAAAAATTCTAAATATTTTGAAAGTCATTTCTTGGCTCAGATTGGAACCCCATATCATAAGCATGGCAAGTAGATGCTTTTTCTGCACCATGAAATTTAAATGGAAGCAACAACTCCTCATAAGATATGTATAGATAATTCTTATATGACTGTAAACAATAAAAATATAGAGCATTCTATTCTTTATCATTTATTAAGGTATGAGTATTATGTATCCATAGTTTAAAAGGGAGTTATCACTTCCAAAATTCATATATATTAATTTATTTTCATTATATATATATAGTGCTTTAAGATTGTAAAATACCCAGAAAGAGACCACACGTGAGATGGATGGATGAAATAAGAAAGTGTGCAGGGGTGATGTGGAGAAGAGAAGCTAAAGATCGGAGAAGATGGATTAAACTTGGAGAAACCTTCATCCTACAGTGGATTGATAATGATTGATGATGATGATGAGTGCTTTGATTTGCATGTATCAAACTTTCTGTATTTACAACTTTGACACTATTACCTAACATCATTTTTCGAATTCGCATGCCATGCATTTATTCGCTTATTCCTCTGCTTAACAAAGTGGTTTCTTTCTTTTTTCTAATCTAAAGTTGAGTGCACTTCCAGTAAAGTTCATCATAATCATAGCTCCCTTAAATTAATTATTGTTGCTGCTTTGTTTGTATTGTAAGGTAATTATTACTGCCTTTTTTATTTAAATTAGCCCATTTAAATATTCCATTTGTTAAATAATTAGACACTGTTTTCTCTTTTGTTTATTACATTTCTATATGTAATTACAAATGCAAACGAACGGTAAAAATCAGTATTAACTTCATTAATAATTGTTACTAATTATTTATTAAAGTAGAAATTATCTCTAGCCAAATAAAAACGTTAAATCTCAATTATATGTGTGATATTATATGTGCATCATTGAGAACTATATTTAAAGACTTGAATTCATTCATCAGTGAAATTATTGGTTGTGTAGTTTAGCTTAGTGGGAAATAACAAACTCAAAAGCTAAAAAATAGTTTATTTTAATTTTCAGGTAAGAAAAATAATTATAATAAAAAAAAATGCCAGTTTGGTCATGACCGAAATATCACTGGAGCCACTCAAAAATAAATAAAAATATTGCTACTAGTCTTTCTAAATGCACTTGTGTATGCTTTTTTTCCAGTACTTGAAATTGATATTAATAAAATAAAATAATATAAATACAGAAAAATAATTATCTTACAAAAATCTTAAATGTTTGTTATGCCATGCTTAGGTATATTTAGTGAGTTTAATAATATGATAATACTTCTTCATTTTGACATAGTGGTAAAAAAATCTCTGTTTAATTAATTAGATAAAACTACTCTACTTAGTCTAAAATGTTGGTGCCAGAACATTACTTAAACATGAAATAATACGTCAAGCATTGGTGGTCGAGAGGTCAGCGACAGCCGCTTTACAAGCAGTTGTCCCGGATTCGCTTCCCGGCTGATGCTATGACACATGAGAAAATATATATATATTACTAATATTTCTTTTGGAACAAATAAAGAAAGTTATACAATGCATCACAGAATGCATACATATTCACTTTTTCTAGACTTGAAAAATGAAATTAAAATAGTAATAATAATAAAAAATAATTTCATTAGTTGATTTCTCCCCCTTCCACACCTAAATCTATCTTTAATAAAAACCTCATTATAAATTTATATATTTGATAATTTAGAGATGTCCCCTCTGATAACTATAGTGTTTTTGTAATAAATTAATAAATGTCCATTTAAAAACAGAAAAGGTTTTCGTTGTTTTAAAATATCTGTATTTAGCATAGCAATTTCAATACTATTAGTATCATAATCGTAGCTTTAAACACTTAATTTAGCTAAAAGTTCATCTTGTATGTTTGATTATTGTTTATAGAATTTGCATAAAATTGAAATTGTTGTTTTACTTATATCCAAATCTATGTAAAAGATGTTGTAGAGACCTTTTTTGGATAGAGGGATGCTATCTTTTTATTTATTTATTGTGTGCCTGTCTTTGGTTATAGTCAATATCTCTTTCGTCTTTCTCTTTCTATCACCTCTCTCAGTGCATATAATGTCTGCTTTAGAGAGATTGAATTTGTGACCTGACCGTAGCTTATGCTTTAAAAATATTGATTATTCACTGCTTCTTTTTGCCCTGTTGTATAAGTAATTGTGATGGGTCAGTCTTGTGAACAGGTTAGCCCTAATTTCTCCATAGTATGCAGTTGAGAAATTTGAATCTTTACATGCTATTTTGTATACTACTGATGTGCAGCCTATCTAATTATCATATCTTTAGAATTGTTTTTATATACACACACATATATATATATATATATATATATATATATATTTATATATTTCTTATAACACTTCTTTCATATACACTTCAACACAAACAAATTTTCTTAAACTTCTTTATTTTCCTTACAGTTTCAACTGTCCAGCAGTCTTCATCACAGCTCTGATGAAAACTGCTGGACAGTCAAAACTGTAAGGAAAATAAAGAAGTTTAAGAAAATTTGTTTGCATTGAAGTGTATATGAAAGAAGTGTTATAATATATATATATATATGATTATATGAAGATATGCAAAGAAAGTGAAAGAGAAGAATAAGAGTATATATATATCATACAGAGTGGAACAGTTCAATGATATAAGTAATATTTAGTTGAGCACTTTGGTACTATATACCAAATTCATGGTGACTTAACTAAACTGACCAGTTAATATTCTCCAGTGCATGCTCAGAGGAACACTAGTATTTTTTGGATTGATAATGTTATTAAACTTGGTAATAAATAAGGCATCTCTTATATGTTCCTTTTCATGCTCATTGCAGACAGTATTAATTATCTGAGAGTAAAATTCATGTTCATATTTCTCATGATTAGAGAAAATAGAATTATCTTGAAAGGTTTGTATTGATATATGCTCTAATACATTGATGCACTAATATATTAGTTTTGTCTCACTATAATAAAAGGGATTGCATCAGATCCTAGGCAAATAATTAAATATATGATTTCATATTTATCATTTTGTTACACCTTTTTTTTTTGAATTGTTGATTAGTATATTTAGACACAAGGGTGATCAGAATCTGACATTAAAATATTTACAAATATATATTTTTTAGCTTCACTAGATGTGGACATAAGCCAAAGAAATCCATTCTCTGTCCATTTTATTTTTCTTTATATCCATATTGTGTTAAATTTCACTTTGTCATAAAACAATCTTAATTGTCTATATAATATATTTTAATTGTAACCCACACTTACTAAGTCATTAATCCATTTCTTAATATTCCTCTTTCTATCTTCATCAAATTTACATAGATATAAATAATAGGATAAAAAGCATTTAAACCCTGCCAATTTATATTTTAGAGAAATGTAGGGTTGATAAAGCTGCTTACATTTAACTGCTTAATAATCATTTTGTATGTGAAATCAATATGACCTCTGTGTATATTAATATTCAAATACTTTGAAGTTTGATTATTCTATTTTTTCCAATCACAAGAAAAATACTGGACATGAATTTTACTCTCACATAATCAATATTGTCTGTAATAAGCCTAATGATTAGAAGAGGAGGATAACAGAAGCCTGGTTTATTGCCAAGTCTAATAATATTATCGATCAAAAAAACACCAATGTCTCATTGAGCACTGCATTGGAATATAATCTGGATGATTTAATTAACTTGCCATAAGTCTGGCACATAGTACCTATAGCATGCTCAGTTAAATATTATTAATATCATTGAATTGTTCCATTCTGTATAACACATAAATCTACATGTGTGTATAATTTATATTATAGACTGATTCATTCATTCATTTACTATCTTGTTTTTTATAAAAGTTCTCAATTTTCTATACATTGTATCAAATAAAACTTTATTTTTCTTCCCTAGGGAGAGAAAGGACTGATCAAATTAGAAACATACTTTTTAATCGTATTAGACTTGTTAATTTACATATTTATAAACAGGCAAAACTCACTATACCTATTGCCACACACAGCAAGCTAGAGTAATCAATGGATGCCAGAAGGCTTGTGCATAAAATCCCCATGTAGTGCCTACTCATCCATTATCTCTAGACTAGTCTCTGGCTTGTGGTTTTCGTCAGTGGGGAGCCTTCTCTAGCTTCCTGTGTGTGGCAATACGTATAATGAGTTTTGCCTGTTTAACAACAGTTATACACAAGCATAAGAGGTGGTGGTCATGTGATGTTTATTTACATATTTATCTAAATGTTTTCTTTAGGTAGCACATATTAACTTATTTATTGTATTTTGTGTTTACTATTTTATAATGTGTGGGTTCAAGATTAAATAAAAAAGTATTATGTTAAGGAAATTAGTAAAAATATGTATCAGTGATACTGAAATTGTATTTTTACATTTTTTTTTTAATGTCAAAAGTTTATTAGATTGCGCAATAATGATATACAGTAATGATACTTATTTAAAAAATAATTCTGGAAAGCTATTTATGTAGACTGATTTTAAAATACTTTTCAAAAACAGAAACTTATAAGCCTGATGCAACAGGTTTTTGAAAAGTGAAAGTTTTATTGATTAATAAAGAGTAGCAGATTGAGCACATCCTAATACAATACTCAAAAAAATAATTAATCTTAAAATGTCGATGCAAAATGTTACAACAATAAGATCTTTATATCTTTTTCATAAAATGCACCTAAAAATCTTGTTAAAGTTATTTAAAATTACATTTTTGAAGATGTATTCCATGCCAAATTGTAAAGAACTTCTCATTTGTTGCAGCACTTTATATTTATATTTTATAATTATATAATAGCAAACTCCTAAAAATGTAAATCATCACAACACCATGTTCTTGCTCTTAGTGTTAGTTTCAAGCAATTTCTCTTAGATATGCTTTAAACATGACTAAGCAATTATCACATTTACACAAAATTTTATTTTATATGCGGCAGACTTTGTTTGTTTTTCTAGGAAGCATAGTTATAATATATAGTTGTTAAATGTACTATAAAAAGTGAATGTTAAAGCATATCTAACGGCAATGTTTAAAAAAAATCAACATTCGCACGCAAAGTTTTCTATTTAGGTTTGAATTACAACGTTACATTGTATAATGAATGTCAGTGTTAAGAATAATTATACATTATACTATTTTCATTCTCTAGTTTTAATTGTTAAATGTTTTTAAAAAATTCAGAGTTTATTTAAAGTTTTTATACATAACTATTAGTAATAACAGACATATTAGTATATAACACAATATTTCTAGTGGTAATATTATCCTTTCTTCTCTAGATCAAGCTGTCCTGACCAATGACAGCATTAGCACACGAATCCAACAGTGATCTTTAGATTTATGAATATTGAATTTATGGTGATTTACTTATCAACTACACTATTCCAATCAATCAAAGCTTAATTGGTTATATTGTCACTAATCTAATGGGCATTGGGTCCATTGCTGTGCTCATACTGAAACTAGTCAAAAATCCCTAAAAGAAAAAAAACCAAAATTTAAATGTTGTGGTGGGGGTGTTTTTTTTGACTCTTAATTATTTAAAATAAACAACATCATTTTAAAAAAAAATATATTAAAAAATAAAAAAAACCCCACTCTAAAAAAAACAAAAATAAAAATAATATTATACTAAAAAAAAAAAAAAAAATTCTTTTTTAATAAAAAAAAAAAAACCAAAAACACAAAAAATAAAAAGAGAAAGAGACATATTTTTTTTTTTTTTTTTTAAATATTAAAAATCTACTATCCTCCAGGAGGGGGGGGGGGGGGGAAAAAAAAAAAAAAAAAAAAAAAAAAATTATATTTATTTTTTTTTTTTTTTTTTAAATCTAACAGATTTATCTAAAGTTAATTTTAAAATTGGTATTAAATATATGCTTATACATTTACAATGCAGTAATAAAAAGGAATTTCATCTATTCTTCGTAGTTTGATTTTATATTTCAAAGGGAATTTTAATGCTTAGTTTATATATATATATATAAGCAGAATTACATATTGTTTTCATAATTTACATGAATCAATATTTACATAATATGTATTGCCCTACTTGGATCATTTTTCAGAACTAGAGATTTTATCTTTGATTTGTAAGTAACAATGTAGCCACAAAAATATGTAATAGAGCAATCTTCTTGTCTCTCAGTCTTATATGTTCTATTTATTATAAAAAATATTTGGGGGTGTCTTCTATTATTATTTTTGTATATATGAGCATCCCGTGTACCATATGAAGTAAAGTATAAATGTGACAGCAATGACCCTTAGAAAAAGTATTCACAAGAGATTAAATGGAAGTATTCAGGTTTCTGTACATATATGATCAAGTTCCTGGCAATTATGCAATAGGTATTGAGTTTCATCTTCCTTGTGACAAAGCAAGCACATTGCATCTGTATTGTTAATGGATCTATCTTTTATATTTCATAAAATGTAAAGTAGGCAATGCCCACACATTTATTTTTAAGCAGAAAGTCAAGACCCTTTGGTTCCATTTTCCATAATCTAAACTTTCTAAGCAATTGTCTATTGTTAATACTAAGCATTAGTGTAACAGATTCAGGAGACAGATTTGGATTAAGTAATTTTTAAACTACTCACTATGTAAATTTTTGTTGAGGAGGTATAAATGTTATTATACCTTCAATCTCTATTTCAGATCTCTGTAATATTTCTATCTAACTCCTATTTTGAGGATAGCCAATCCATTGAAGGAATTTTAGAGTACTTTGTAAATGGGAAAAAGATTGAAAAGAGTGATGACAAACTGTTTAGAATTTTTTGGATTTTAAAGGATTGGATTGAATTTTAAGACCCTACCATTAATTGAAATTGGCATTTGCAAAAGCTTTAATGATATTGCAATATTTTTTTTCCAGAATACTTTTCTATATTATGAAAATAAGAATAGGGTAAATGATTAATATATAGGGTATATAAGCACAGACTTTCACATGACCCACCATTCTCCACACTATCTCATAACACTGACACACTTAAACACATATATGTTGAAAAGATAATTTTCAATTGGATGGATGGTTGAAGAGTTGGAGTGTGGAGTAGATTGAAGCCTGTCCATTAAAGTATAAGGTTTGGCTATCTTAATATATATCTGAGCACTTATAACATATATGCGTAGAGATGGTAATCTGGACCAACTGATGATTGCTGGTTTAGCATGAAATACGTGTATTGGTGATTATTTATCTTTTCAACATATATGTGTTCAAGGGTATCAGTGTTATGAAATAGGGTGGAGAGTGGTGGGTCATGTGAAAGTCTGTGCTCATATACCCTATATATTACATATATAAACATAGGTATATAATAAGCCTGTGGGTTTCAGGTAAATGATTAAGTAAATGTTACTATAGACAAATAATATATGATTATTTTAATGATTAGATTATTAATGAGTGTATTTTAAAATATAATGAGAACTATGATTTCGAAAGAGAGGAAATTATTTCTTTTGTTTTTTCTTTCAATTTATTTTCTATTTGCTTTCACTTGGTTAAAAAGCTCATATGGTATATCCAAGTACTTGCAAAAGTTTTTTTTTAAGTATTTGTTCATGGCAATGACAAATTATGCATATTGCCCATGCATGTGTTTTATTCATATTGAAGACAAGGATATGTCTTTTAGTATATTCTTCTAATACATTAAGTAAAGTTGGTATTTGTTTTTTTATATATATTGTTACATCATTCAGGTGCAAAATATACTTGATTGAAATTTGGGTATGTATATTCCTGACAGCTTCTGTTTTCTTATTTTAAAAAGTTGATTAATGTATATTTTAAACAATTATGCATTTAAAGGTGATTCCTGTTTTCTTGTATTGCGTTAATATACATTATAATCAATAATGCACCCAAAAGTGATTCTTGTGATACTGATCTGACTCATGTGGATGATGATGTTTTTTCATTTAAATGAAAGTATAGGGGATTTGAATTTTTCTGCATAAAATGAGATTTATAAGTATGCATATTAATGATTCCAGTAATGATATTTTGGTAATATTTCTATAAGTTTATTAATTGGTGCTGAATTAAATACTGAATATCAATCAAGTTGCATATCAATTGGACTATATTTTATAATGCTGACTATATCATGAAAGAAGAGAGCTGTTTATCCTGTCCATAATCCTTTTTTAGTGACTTGCATTAGGGAAAACATAAGCAACAAATAAGGTTCCATTTTATCATTTAATATTGATTTTAGAATTTTAATTTCTTATAGTTCCATTGAAATTGGTCATATATTATTTAATGTAGTTATTGAAATTGGATATAGCCTTCCAATTATTTTTTTTGATAAAAAGATGGCAAGATTTGATAAGAATACTGTTGTAAATTTACTTGTGTAAAGATAAATTTAATATACCATTTATTACAGGTTGAATTAGTTAGGCATACTTGTTACCTTTAATTCAATGTCATTTGTGGAGAACAATTCATTCTCTGGGTCATAAAAGAAATTCAGATGAAGGCTGAAAAGTTTCACCTTGTTGAGGTTTAATCTTGAAATATACATAAAGTGGATCTAGTATGTTATTTGCTATAAATACTGTATTCTCAATGTTATTAAAACAGCCAAAACTCTCCATACAGTAGTGCCACTCAGTGCAAACCAGAGTAATCAATGGACGCCAGAAGACTTGTGCATAAAATCCCTATCTAGTGCCTATTCATCCAATATCCCCAGACTAGTATGGAGAATTTTGCCTGTTTTAATAACAGTTATGAGTAAGCATAAAAATGGTGATCTTGTGATGTTTGGTGGTTATTCTCAATGTTAGTAGCTTAGGGAACTCACTGAGTTGAAGGTAACCCACTGCCCAGTCAATATACTGTCTTGTCCAGGTATAAGGATAAAATTAAGTAATTTTTCTTTGTTGATAGTAGTATCATAATGTCTTACATGTTGTATTATATGCAATTTTTAGTTTTTGTTTCTTGAGATTGTATCTTTTGTTGGTACAGACTGAGCTTTTATTTTGTGCAGACTGTCTGCCAAAGTTAAGAGTCTAGTTCATTGGAGATGATTGCTAAGTAATATAATCTATATGATAAAATATTAACATAAGCAATCTATGTTTGTACTGGTCCCAAACTTACATCTTTTAATTTAAAAAAAAAAAAATATATAAATTTCTGAAAAAAGAGATTCTGATGTATGTGACTGTAGAAGTACTCTTTTGTTTTATCTAGTAATATTGCTGCTATTCTATTTAATCATGTTGCAATAATACTATGACCACTGGGTCATCTAAGAAAGAAGCAGGGCTTAGGGGAAAATTGATTAAATGATGTAACGTAGGAGAATAAAAAATTAGATCAATGAATGAAGACATTATATGATTATGAAATGACAATGTGTTAAGTGGAAGAAAAATATCACTAGTCATAATAAAGACCAGATGACATAATCATTTTGATTTGAATGAGAAATATTACATTTTGAAGTCACTAAGTAATAGGCATAAATTTGATGATGATCCTAATAATGAATTCAAAATAGTGATCAATCTATTGATTATGGACAGGCATGAGGAATGTGAACCAATGCTATATTCAATATGATTACATATGGCTGAAGAGTAATTATTTTAAAATTAGTGCCTATATATAAAATTTTAAATTATTGGGATAAACATTTTCTTGCTATAATAGCACCTGTATCCCCTGAAGAAAAGGAGGAGCTTCTAAAGAGTATTAAAAAAGTCATATTTATTGAAGTATTTTTCAAAGTCAAATTTGTGAGCTATTATAAATCTTTGTTTCTAACAAACCTATTACATATCGCTGAAATATACACTTAGATAAGTTGTGTATTTTGAAATATGATTTAAAAACCTACTATTAAAAATATCCTATCTTCAAAATTAGTTATTTATTTTAATGCTATTCTAAAAACTTTAATTTTTCTATTTCTATATTATGTTTTGTATCCTTGGTTGTAGATATGGAAGAGGGAGATGATTTTGTCTTCCCACAGTCCAGTGGTTTCAAATATTCGATTGCATTCATTTTTCTTATCGAGATGATTTATCATCAAAATAATCTGCAAAATCTGTATCATCATTATTAGAAGTAGTGTGTTTTATTCTCTTTTTATTGTTGTTGTTGTTGTATGCCCTAAAGGTTATTTTTATTAACTTTTTTGAGTAAATGTCTTTTTTTTTCCTCACTTTTTTCTGATTGGTTTGCTATGTTTTTTTCATTGGTTCACTTATAGCAGGGACTACTGGGGATATATTCATTGTTATACTTGTCTTAATATCAGGGACTATTTTATTTATAGCTGGGATATTAATTAGTTTTTATAGGGGGTTGTTATTGTTTGTGTATTATCTAACTCTTCAAAATATTTATGCATTCAATAGAATCTGTTGTTGTTTTAGGTTCTTCATATATATTTGATGTAAAAGATCTTTGGTGATAAATATGTTTTTCTTTTTTAGTTTTTGTTGTAAGTCTTGAATTATTGAGAACTGAGATTTACTAGGTGTAACTATTTGTGGATTATTTTTCAAACATTGATGTGAGGGTATTGCCAACATTCTACAATGCTGGCATTGTTTGTAAGAACAATCTGCTATACACTCTCTTTGTGCACATTAAAAGATTTGTGGTTTAAGACCCTTATAGTATTAAAAGCAAAAGTGTTGCCTCTTTGCTTCATGACCAGCAGTTTATGTTGTTATATCATATGAATTAATGCCTTTATAGCATTTATCTGAATCCAAATCTGTTGCTAAAGATTGGTATTTGAGTATTTTTAACAAATCCAGCTTGAAAGCAATTAACAGAACCAAATGGCTAGATTAATTATTCAAAATCACATTTAGAATAACCTAATTAAAGGTTTTAATTAGACCCATAATAACATTGTTTGATGGTCATCAATTGCAACCAATGTATACTTTCTACTGATATGTTGTTTTGAATTCCCTCATTGACATTTCAGTATGAGATATCTAGAATTAAAATGGCTGCAATTCTTAATACACTCTCCCACAAATTATATTTTGTTAGTATTTCATGTAGCTTTGAGTATATCTGTATAAAGAGCAATGGAGGTCTGTAACTGCAAGTACTAACAAAGATTCTGTAAAAAAATCCTTTAAAAGTTGTAAAAAGATCTTTCAATATGATTGACTTGAATTGTTCTGTGATTTTTTTAACATTGCTCATGGAATGGAAGCAAAATATCACAAAGATTAGCTAAATGTCAAAGTTAAAACATTTAATTCAAGATTTTGTATGTATGGAATTTATATATTGCTGAAGGATTATTTAAATCACCATTGTCATTATTTTTTAAAAAATATTACCAAGGCTTTGATTTTCTATGCATAAGTTGTAACTAGACCTGTAAATGATTTTGGTACTTTGGTATTATTCCTGCTTTAACATATTACTCGGATGATGTATTACCTAAATTTCCAATATGTTTAAAATAATGCCTCCAAGAAATGTGCAGACAAACTTAATTGATAAAATTTATCTACAGATCATGTGGAGGCATTATTTTAATCATATCACAAACTTAGAATAATAAGTCACCTGGAATAGTCAAAGCATGCATAATATGAAACTTCAAATGTAAAAAACATGCTATAGACATATATTCATTATGGAAAAAAGAAAAAAAACATGATACTAAATAAAACAAGGACTTGCGAGTTGTGCCTCTTTATCAAAACTATTCTTTTTTTTTTCCGTGATGAAAGTTTATTCATAAAAAAAAAAGGGACAAATATGGTTAAATAAGAGGTTTACAAAGAATTGTAAAAATAAAATTCTGGAGCAACATAGTGAAGGGGGAGGGATACATATGAAAAGGGAAAGGGATGTGGAAAGGGTTTGTATTAACCATTAAAGACAAATGAATGTTACAATTAGGAATTATTTGTAAAGTCTAGAAATCAAATATGAATAGTCTTTTAGGAGTACAATATTGGGAAAGTTGACAAATAGGAAAACACTTGGAGATAGCATAAAATATGGACTAAATCAATCTATTGTTCAGTTCTTCCAAATGGCCTCGAATATCTTCGCAAGAAAGCAATCCTGAATACTTTGGAAAAAATTATGGATAACCTATGGAGAACAAGGGGAAAAAAATCCAAGCTTCAAAATGTCTCTGCTGAAAACCATTCTAATACATCATGAAAATCACATGAACAGCAAAAGGTCAGTCCTATCAATAGCAACATTGGAAGTAGTAAAATTAAATAAGGTGGATCACTTGCAATTAGAATCATGAGGCCAAACTGCGACCTATTTTGCAATAATACATGGATAAAATCACTCATAATGATAACGTTAAAGAATCACCATAAATAACGTTATTTTTTCTATCTTGTGAATGAGAAAAACCAATGTTGGTAACGATCACCACAGCGCCCTTATCCCAGACCCCTCCCTCAAAAGAACTAGGATTTAGACCCTTGGGAGTCCTCCCAACAACTGGACCCTCTCATTCATTCAACAAAATTAAGTGAAATGAAAATTTTCATTAAAAGGTAAAATTTCTGTAGAAATCGTTTGTAATTTCACTGGCTTCTATATATTTACATAGCGTTTTTATAAAAGTTGAAATTATGTTTACTTGTGATTACATTGTTGATATAGTTTGTATATGAAAAGAGAGCTAAAAAAACTCCTCTTTTTAATAGGGATAGTTTTAGAGAAATTTAATTCTCTGAACTAGAAAAAAGGGAATGAAACAGGGAGCCAGAAACAGTGTTAACTGGAGTCCTTGGCTCCCTCTAGTGGACTCCAAAAAACAAAACTATTCTTTCTTCTTTTGGCATAGTAATGCACCGTCATATTCAACATGTAATACCAAACTTCAAATCTAAAAAGAACATGCAATTTCCAATGATGAAGAGATATACTCTGTGTGGAAAAAGGAGACATATGAAAAAGAACCCTGAAACATTTTTAAATGGTGAACTGTAACAAAGTTTTTAGATTTCATCATTTTTTAAATCTAAAAAAACAAAATGGCAAACTATAAGATAAAATTGTATTTTTATCTAAAAATGGAAAACTGTAAGTTTCACCTATATTTTAAATATCTTTTTTAAAAAAAAAAATACTCACAAATATAATAACTTTTAATTGTAAATGTATATAAGATTTAGCAAAAAAACAAAACAAAAACAAACACAAATATAACAACTTTTATTACTAAATGATGGCATATATTTATATTTTATATTGCATAGGGGGAAAAAGTCACAGTAGTAGTACAAATCTCACACATCAGCATGCTTTACAACTTGATGATGTGTATATATGTGAAAAGTTGGCATGAATTAGTCATGCCAGAATTTGATTGCCATAATATCATGAATCACATATTTTGAATAAATATTATCAGATTAAAATATCACCAAAGTAATATATTATAACAGGAATAATACCAAAAAGTATGTCTTGCATTGGTGTCGAGAGGTCAGCGCGACTTCCTTACAAGCAGTTGCCCGGGTTGGGGGTTCATGTCCCGGCCGATGCTATGACATTTGAAAAAATAATAATAATAATAATACCAAATTACCATAACTTCTTTGCTATTATATTCATAACTTTCACTTCCCTTATGAATTCAAAATTAAATATAGACGATCGGAAATTTTTTTTATGATTTTCAATCGATCAAAATACAAGTTACTGTAATATTTTCTAGAACACTCCAATGTTAATATCTACTAGTGCAATCCTTTCAAATGAATGTCAAATTATGTATTTAATGATTTGTTTTTACCTATAATGTTTCCTCTATAAACATACTTGCGTCAGAAACATGCTTTTTGTTTTAATGGTGTAAAAGATGACAATCTACTGTATTACTGCTTGATCGTAATACGCTATTGTTTTATAACCTTAACTTTTCTTAGAATGGTATAACATTTATCTTTATGCTCAGAAATATATACCTAGTAATGTCACAAGAAAAATATGGCAAAGCAATGTATTCCTTAGTTGCTCATTAATGCCATGATAGTAATAATCTTGTTTTAAATCATTATATTCTAAAAACATCCTAAGAAATTAAAAATTAAAAAAAAAAATGTAAAAAGCTCTTAATGTAAATATACTAATTCTTGTAAATATTTTGTTACTAATAAAGTTAAAAAAAAAAAAAAAACTTTTCTTCAGATAAAGAACTTATCCGAAATATATTTTTAACCGTTAAAATATATATAAGCTGTTTTATTTAATAAGTGAATTTTTTTAAAAAAGCACTAAATTGTTTCCCAAACACAAAAATAATTTATGAAATTTCATTGTTTTTAAACTTTATAATTACTTATTTATTTTTTTGAAAATACATTTATGATTTAAGATGAGAAATCTTCAGAATCTGAATCACTGTACTTAAAAAATTTCGGCATGTTCTTATTTCCAAAATAAATAATAATTTATTAACATTTTCTGTATTTGATAAACATATACATAATGATAGATATATAATTCTATAATTAAAACACTTCAAACAATTAAAAGTCTCATTTTCCTCTTTTAATTGTTTGAAGTGTTTTAATTAGAGAATTATATGTAATGTATATTTTCAAAAAAAAAAAAAGGATAGAGTGGTGATAATGATAGATACTTAAGGAAATCCTATATCATTCCGATTAAATCTTTTCAATAAATAACCTCCAATTTATAAAGATGTACTTTCTTTTAAATAAAACTATTGTGAAAAAAGAATATATGCATACTGCTTTATTAATGAATGGTTAAACTATTACAATATACACAGATCAACGGCCAAAGTAAAAATACCAACAAAAAATAAATAAATTAGGTTTTGCATTCCTTAAAGAAAAGAAACAACAAATGTGAGCTGAGATACTATAATATTCTTCACTGCACAAAATATTAATCTTCTGATCAAACCTAAAAATTCAATCCTTCTTGAGGCTTATAATATTCTTTTTAGAGTATGCAGGGACACATATATAGGAATGATTAATCATCTAGAAGAGATAAGCATGTAGTAAAAAAATATTCCTTATCTTCATCACTTGTTTTTTATTTTATTTAGAAACTGAATAGCATAGACTTTTTTTTTTTCAAAACAAAGTCCTATTACATGTAATAATGGCCATCAAAGGATATTTAGAACAATTAGTGAGATTTTTATTCTTTCCCCCAATCTGTATTAATAAACGAAATGAAACTGTCAATCTACTAACTATATGGAAAAGTTTATTTATACAAATAAATAAAAATCATAGTTTAAATTTAAATCCAACAGATCTGTTTTAAGCTCAAGTTTAATTTTTATTATTAATTTATTTTGATAGGGCAAAAACTTGTTTTACTTAATTGTGCAATTTAGAATGTTAGCTTTTTTTTTTACAATTTTAATTATTTTTTTACAAGTTGTTTTATTTTTGAAACAATCATGGAATAATATATTTAGGCGATGTTGAAAACAAATGTTATATTGTAAAAAAACGACTGTAATTCTGTAGTTCAATATTCTACATTAGTTGTTCCGAAAGTTTCCCTGAATTATATAATACATTTTTGTTCATATATATATACATATTGATATCAGGAAATAAAAGCTCAAAATTAATTTATAAAACTTTAAAAACATTGGAATTTTTTAATTATTACGCCTTCAAATTACTGTTGTCCAAATAATTCATGGGTTTAAATCAATTTTGAAATTTTGTTTGATTTCTTGGTAATACCATCCGATGGCGCTGTTGCTAGTAAAAAACAAATAGATATAACATTACCGGCTGTTTTTCAAATTTTTTTGTGATTTGTTTTAATTTTTGGATTGGTTTGAATTTTTTTACTTTTTCTTTTTTTTTTTTTTTGGTTTGTTGTTTGTTATTGTTTTTTTTTTTTTTGGTAACTGGTTTGATGTATATATTTTTCTTAAAAATCAAAAAATGGTTTTTGTTTTTTTTTGCCTTTTAAAAATATTCCGTCTTTTTTTTTATTTTTTTTTAACAAAAAACAAAAAAAAAAACATTATTTCTTTTTGTCCGGTCTCTCTTTTTTTTTTTTTTTTAAAAAGAAACAAACTTTTTTTTTGTTTTCTTTTTTTATAACCAAGTCTTTTTTGATTGTTTTTGAAGAAACTTTTTTTTGGTTTGTAGAAACTTTTTTTTGGTTTGTTTTGTTTATCGAGAAACAAGACTTTCTCAACAGATCTCTCTAAGACCTGTGGTCATATTCATTATGGCCATTTTGACACCTTTCCAAGTCAGCTATAATAAGCTTCACTGTAATCTGATCCCATCTTCAAGAATCAATTAGCCATACCGGTTGGGAAAAAGCAATTCCCAGCCAGCCCTCAAAGCCCATCCCATGAGCGAATGGAACCCCTTCATCGGCATTGACGCGATCGACCTTCCATTCCAGATGTTTGACAATGCCTTAATTTCATTAAACCACCACAAAAGACTGGTTTTTTTCTGGCTGTGTCAAATATTTTATTTTTGGGGATTGAAGGAAGGCCAGCACATTTGCCTTCTGTAGCAGGTCAATCTCAAAACTACAATGCCGAACGGTCGTCTGCCATTGCACTGTTGTTTTGATCTTGAAAAAGTCTCAGAAAGTGCGCGACTTGATCGTGAACTTTGCCAAATCATGATTTACACTCCTCATTTCCTCAATTCTGATCCCTGACAATGAAAGGAGGAGTGTTTGACAATTCATTACAATTTTTACCAACTCACATCAATTACAATACATTGAAGCAAAAAAATAAATAAATCCATTCAATAGACTTTTCATCATTACAAGTACAGAAACCTTCATATCATATGCTGTACAATAGTCAAGAGTAATGTCTAGAGAGAGTGTCGTATACTCATCGCTAATAATGTTCAACATGCTAGAGATGTTGGGGTAAGGGTGCACTTCAACATTTTAGTGTTTGAACAGTTTACAGGCCATAAGATCTATGAGCGGCCTTGCAAACAGCATATTTGTGTGCTTTAGCATAACAACAGCACCATCGAATGGTGTGGCTCAAATGGATGCTGTATTACCAATTTCTTAACTGAGGAAAATTCTACAAATTTTAGCTGTAAATTTAAAAGTAATGATTAACCATATATTTCCCTATACCTTTTTAAATTTTCTGTTTTATCTTTTTATCTTATGATAATATAAGTGCATTGCCCAGTTTTTGAAATTTTTTTTTCAATAGCAATCAAAAAAACATCTTTTTCAATTCTTTGGCACCAACATTCATCATTTTATGCTATCTTCTTCTAGTGACTTATTATTTTTATACCTAAAATTACCTATTTTGATTTCTGCTATGTTATTTCTATATACTGAATCAACCTGCTTTTCTAATAATCTTTATAAAAAAAAAAGTTCTGAATTATCTATCCAGTATATTAGATGTTACTTGCAGCTTTGCTTGTGTTGTTAGATTAAAAGAATAATGTAGTTGATAAGTAAAATATATTTAAGCCAATAAACATCACATGACCACCACTTCTTATGCTTGTGTATAACTGTTGTTAAAATAGGCAAAACTCACTATATATATTGCCACACACAACAAGCTAGAATAATCAATGGATGCCAGAAGGCTTGTGCATAAAATCTCCATCTAGTGCCTACTCATCCAATATCCCCAGACTAGTTTCTGGCTTATGGCCTTCATCAGTGAGGAACCTTGGATCTGAGAGCACTGCACCTAGATCTTAGGATCTAATGCAACTCTCCAGCAAACACATTTTATCTTCATTTAACTACAAAACTATGAGTCTTAAACTGAAAACACAATGTTTTCAATCCAAGCCCATTAGCCATAAGCCAGAAACTAGTCTGGGGATATTGGATGAGTAGGCACTAGATGGGGATTTTATGCACAAACCTTCTGGCATCCATTGATTACTCTAGCTTGTTGTGTGTGGCAATATATATATATGTCTAAAAGTTTCAGATCTTCTTCTAACAATTATCTTTTAGATAAATGCTTTGCTTGAGTTGGTTTTTTAGATCTAATGTCCCAACTCCTCACTGAAGAGACCCATAGGTCGAAACCGGTCTGGGGATGGGGACAATCCAAGATAAAAATGATTTGAATGCCTTCTCTTGTAGTAGCATTTATCATAAATAAAAAAAAAAAAAGCTTGTTTAGAGTTATTAGCACACTCTTAATTTTACATATTTGTAAGTGCAAGCTATATATAAGTCATGTGACATCTGACTTGTTATTATTACTATTATTATTTTGCTGTTGTGGCTTTAGCTAAATTAAAGAGCTTAGCCTACTAATATATGGAGTATCTGAATTAAGTTCAGGCCCATACAATTTTTTCAGTTGGAGAGCTGACTTTAAAGACATGTAGATGTCTAAAAGTTTCAGATCTTCTTCTAACAATTATCTTTTAGATAAATGCTTTGCTTGAGTTGGTTTTTTAGATCTAATGTCCCAACTCCTCACTGAAGAGACCCATAGGTCGAAACCGGTCTGGGGATGGGGACAATCCAAGATAAAAATGATTTGAATGCCTTCTCTTGTAGTAGCATTTATCATAAATTAAAAAAAAAAAAAAGCTTGTTTAGAATTATTAGCACACTCTTAATTTTATATATATATATATAGTGAGTTTTGCCTGTTTTAAGATATATTTAAATGATATTTACATGAAGTAATAATCCAGAAGATAAAAATAAGTAATGTAACATATTTTTATAAACAATATTGTAGATCCTTTTAAATGCTGTTGCTAGCTCAGGTATTATTATTTCTTGTAAATATTCTTTAAATACATTTTATTTCTCAATTACATTACATGATTTTATTTTACAAATGGCAAAAAGGTGACCTGTGACTTGGCGCTGTTATCGGAATAATAATAAAAAATATAATGCAATTTGTTTTAAAATATATTTCTAGTCTCTATATATAAGGAGGATTTTTAAAAAAGTCAAGTTAGATGTTACATGACCTAATTTAATAAGCTTGTATTTACAAATGTTATATATAGAGCTCACAAAATAAGCTCTTAACAAGATTTGAAGAATATCCCCAGACCAGTTTCTGCTTCTGGCATCATCAGTGAGGTGCTAGGATATTCAAGCATTAGATTAAAAATGCCAGGACAACATTTGTAAATACAATCTTATTAAATTGTCATGTGACATCTGACTTGATTTTTTTTGTAATTTTATTTTTTGCTATTAAGGTTTTGGTGATTTTACATTGCTAAAGCTATTAATATATGGTGTATCTGAACTTAGTTCAATGCCATATGGCTATTTAAGTTAGATAGCTGGATTGGAAGACATGTGTATGTCTGAAAATTTCAGATTTTCTACTTAATAGTTATACATTAGATAATGTGCTGGGCTTGTCCTGGTATTTTTAATCTAATGCTTGAATATCCTAGCACTTCACTCACGACGCCAGAAGCTGAAACGGGTCTGGGGTTAGGGATATTCTTCAAAGCTTGTTAAGAGCTTATTTTGCAAGCTCTATATATAATATAAGGAGGATATATTCTGAACAGTAGGCATTTCAGTTAATTAATTAAAATATATTTATGTATTATACATTTGAACACTAGCTGTATCCTTGTGTTAGTAGAACGTTTGGCAGTTAAAAAATATTTATGTATTCCATTTTTAATTTTTTATGTATTAAATACCAAATAAAAAAATTCCTTGCTAATTCTCTCCGTTTCTCTAGCTGATTTAGTATTAGTAAAAAGATTAATAATTAAAGTATATTTAAGTAACATTGATATGAAATAATTATCAAAGGAGTATAACAAAAATATAATTGTTATTAAATACAATATACAATAAATAATAGTACATGAGTTATTAACAGCAGGTAAAAATAAATAATGTATGTCATTTTTAGTTATACTTTCTGTTAAAAAAAATTTCCAACTATATAATATTTTAATCAAGTGCTGCCCTCTTTTTTAGTTTTTATGATGCCATTCAAAAATAATTACATAGATTTTCCAAGCATTTTTATATTGCAAATTACTTCTTCTTTTTAAAACAATTAAAACAAAAATTTACTTGCTAGTAAAATTCTATACAAAAAAAAAAAGAAAAAACATCTTGCAAAAAAGGAAAAAAATATTTTGCAAGATTTCAAGATTGGTGCAATATTTGTTGAGATATAAAGTCACTATCAGTCAAACAAACAAACTTTTACATTTATATATATATATAGATTAGCAATTTTAATTGTACCTAATCCTTTTAAAAATAAAATAGGACGTTTTTTATTTACATAATTAATGTACGTTTGATCTTTTTATAAACAGTTTTTTTTTTTCAATTGCTTTTGAATTAAATTATAATCATAGAAACAGTTGTCACAACTCACCTGCTTGTGTCAAGCGTTATTAGCCGAGAGGTCAGTGCAGCTGCCTTGCAAGCAAGCAGTTGGTTGCAGACGGTTGTTGCGGTTCGCCTCCCGACCGATACTATGACATATGGAAAAAAAAAAAACCTCACCTGCTTGTGACACTTTTTAGCTAATTCATATATAATATTTTTGAAATTAAATCTTGTTAACTCATTTTATCTTTTTATTAAAACTAAGTTAAATTTTTTGAAGTTTATTAAAATTATTTCTCCCAGCAATTAAATGTGCACCTTCTATAAAGTGGTGTCTCAACTCATTAACTCAAGCCAGTTTAAATAAACTATACCGAAAATCTGTTTGAAGATTATGTAAATGTACAAGTGTAGAATTTTTTTGCCTTATCATTTTACTATCAAAATGCTACAAACTTATATTAGGAAGATATTAAAGATATATATTTTTATCGATATTCTTACTGCCATACAATATCAATTTCTTTTTGAGCATTATTAGAATTTCGCAAGTCATAAGGGTTTTAAAAAAAATACAAATAAAAGTGTTAAATAAACATGTTATTATGAAAGAAGTTGTCATGCAATGTGTGATGGAATAAAAGTTTGAAATACATTTAAAAACATATTATATAAAATTAAGCTTAAGTTTCTTTTAAAAAACTAATGTGTATATTGAGTTAATTTGTAACATGTGCTATATGGATTACTTGAAGAAATATATATTTTTAATGTATCTGTAGTATGAGAGGCTGGTCTGACTTCTGATCTAATGGATGGTAAAAAAAAATTGCAAACTTTTATATGACTCTTTGGAAATTTTACTTCTTTCCTGTTCAAATTACATATAATCTGAGTTATATATTATTTACATGTATTAAATAGTCTATTATTTATATACTACAGATTGGGTATATAATATTATAAAAAGGAACAAACCTCTGGTCATGAGCTTTTATGAATTTACATGCATTCACCCACAAGCATCAGTTTGAAGCCCTAATTCCAGCACAGTGATAAAAGACTGGCTTATATAAAGATAAGATCTAAGCATAAGCATACACTTTTATGCTTTTCAAACTGATGCTCATGGGCAAGTGCATGTAAAATTGTGAAAGTGCATGACCAGAGATTTGTTCCTTCTTTATAATATTATTTAAATGTATATATATGAATGTGTGGGTTAAATTTTTTTGACCAAAGATTTATAGATAATATCTGAAGGTGATCCCATTTTGTTGATGAAAATAACTTGGAAACAAACATTTGTAAGATTTTTATATATCTTAGTAGAATGCATCAAGATATCTTGAATTTATTAATTTATAAAAGTTAAATATTAAATTTGCACATCATTAATATATATGAAGTGAATTAAAAATTGACAACTTCCCTTTAGTTCTGATATAACTGCACAAACCTATATCAGCAAAACTAAAGAATAGATAAAGCCCATCTATTTTTTTGTGCTTTTAAGGATAATAAGCCAAGTTTGCTAACAATGTTGAATTTTTGGAATGGAAATAATATTTACATCAGAAATCTACAAAGTGTCATTTTTAAATCAATTAAAAGTAAAATAATAAATATTACACGCACACATTTGAATTTGTATGAATTAAACTGAAGTTGACTAGCTGTAAAATAACTAACTTTCAAATTAAAGAATAGAGGCGAACCATTTATTCTTTGAACTTTTGCTGATTTGCAATCAGATGGATCTTCATTATTCTTTAATTTGCTGATAAAAAGATGAAGATTTTGTTTAGCAATTCACAAATCGAGGAAGTTTAGTGAACTCCAACTTATTATATATATATATTAATGCTGTGTGAATTTAATATTTAATATTTATTATTTGATTTCTAATTGATTGTCAATATAAAGATTGTTAAACATGAGACCTATTCTTTATTCTTTGCTTAATTAATTATAATTTCATAATTTAAAATGTCATTCTTACATTTGGTATAAATATTATTTATACTTTGACATTTTAAGACTGTTAGCAAACTTAGCTTTTGAACTTCAAAATGCAAAAAATAGACGGTTCTGCCCTATTCTTTAGTTTGCTGATGTAAATATCAGTGGGTTTATTATTTTACAGCTAGCAGTAGCTTAGTCAACTCCAATTATTTACAGATGAGAGTTTTAATTTCTTTACATGATTTAGTCTTTCCCAATATTATTAAAAATAAATACTTAATAGTTTTACCTGGAAAAAATAAAGTAATGTCAAAATTATGTTATAATTGTGTATATTTAATATATATATATGGGCACATGGATATGATTTGGTTTTGTAAACGATAAAGAAATTGTTATTAATAACATATTTTATTACTCACATTTAGCAAAACGTTTCAAGATGTAAAAATTTTATTTAGTCAATTAATAATCTTTATACATTATATATATATAAAATACATATTTTGCGGGTTCATCCGTGTTAAAAACTTTTAATACCAATACACTGACGTTTCGACTTGGTCACACAAGCCATCCACAGAGTTATATGTATTTTATATATTTAACCCGTGCAAATCTTCGTTTTAACATATATATATATATATATATATAATATTTAAATACATTTATATTATTTATACTGAACTTAATGTAATTAATTATAAGGGATTTGAACAGAAACTTTCAAGCTCTCTACAGCTATGCACTCCATCTTATACAATCGATATACATGACCACATGCATATGGAAACAAATAAATAATCTCCAATATATGCAGCACTCATCAGTTGGTCCACATCATCATCTCCCACACATATATGCAATCAGGGTCATGTGTATCAGTTGTATAAGATGGAGTGGGTAGCTGTAGGGAGCTTGAAAATCTGAGTTCAAATCCCTTCTATTTATAATAAGTTCAGTACAGACAATATAATTGTATTTAAATGGACATATTAAGTTCCTATACATGAGGGATCAGAATGGCTTACAGTCAACATGGGTATGACAATAATATTGGCATCAAAAAGCTCTTTGTTGTTCCATCATCAGATTTTTAATGATATGAATAGCTAAAGAGTTGGAGTGTGAAAAAGATTGAAGCCTGTCTATTAAAGTTTAAAGATTTGCTATCTTAATATAAACTGAGCACTGATTATATGGATGTGTGAGAGAGAATGATCTGGACCAACTGATGAGTGCTAGTCCAGCATGAAATATGTATATTGGAGATAATTTATCTTTTTCACATGTATGTGGTTGTGTGTATCAGCTGTATAAGATGAAATAGATCAGGAACTTGAGAGTCTGAGTTCAAATCCTTTCTAATTATATATATAACATGGTATTTAAAAAATTCAAAAAGTTGTTTACCTTAATACCAAATAACTTTTTTTAATAAAAGTGGTTTAAAGATTATGATATATATATATATATATATATCATATATCTTTACCTATATATATATATATATATATATATATATATATATATATATAGGTTTGAAGTAAAAGATGACTCCTTTAGTTTTAACAAAACACTCAAACAAAAAAAAAACATTATATGTTTAATGAAGAACTTCTTTGGTCTCAAAGATTGTCAATTAATAGTTAATTGATGATTTCTTGATAACATCAAAGATTAAAGATTGTTTTTATTTATGTGAATATTATCTCCTTATTTCTATTCTTTATTATAATAACAATCCATGGAAATATTTAATTCAACACATACAGCTCTCTGGAGAAATTTAAAATATTTACAGAATGTCAAAAAATGATGCTATTCATTTGCATTCTCACACCTATTAAAAAATAGTTTTTGGTATTTAAATCTATATAAAAATTCGTGTTTGAAATAATTTTTTCTAACATCAAAGGTTAAAGGTTATTTCTATTTACATAAATTTCTCCTCATTTTTATTCTTTAATATATATATATATCAACAGATGGCATTCTACCAAAAACACCATCAAGCGTATGTTTACATAAACGTCAGAGCATGCATTCACTATCTCTAATTTTAATTCCACTTTCAGATCATGATTTCAAGCTATTTGCTATCATCAGTGAAAGATGGGAATTTTAGAAACTAGATCTAAACACAAACTCTGAGGGTTTATGAAACAGTTTCTATTCAGCTTGCAAGCATGAATCTTTTAGACACATAATGTCTTCAAACTCAGCATAGCAAGCCAGATAGCTGCATGGGTCTGATCTCAGTTCAGCATCACCACATAGTAGAAGCCTCTGCAATATATATCATTGCTAGAAAGACCTCAAAGGTACATTTATGAAAAACAAAAAACAAGTTAAAAACTTGCTAACGCTTATATTTATGTTAACAGATGACATTACGTGTCTAAAAGATTCACGCTTGCAAGCTTAATAGAAACTGTTTCATAAACGCTCAGAGTTTGTGTTTAGATCTAATTTCTAAAATTCCTGTCTTTCACTGATGATAGCAAATAGCTTGAAATCATGATCTGAAAGTGGAATTAAAGTTAGAGATAGTGAATGCATGCTCTGACGTTTATGTAAACTTACGCTTAATGGTGTTTTTGGTAGAACGCCATCTGTTGACATAAATACAAGTGTTAGCAAGTTTTTAACTTGTTTTTTGTTTTTCATAAATGTACCTTTGAGGTCTTTCTAGCAATGATATATATTGCAGAGGCTTCTACTACGTGGTGATGCTGAACTGAGATCAGACCCATGTAGCTATCTGGCTTGCTATGCTGAGTTTGAAGACATTACATGTCTAAAAGATTCACGCTTGCAAGTTGAATAGAAACTGTTTCATAAACACTCAGAGTTTGTGTATAGATCTAGTTTTTAAAATTCTTGTCTTTCACTGATGATAGCAAATAGCTTGAAATCATGATCTGAAAGTGGAATTAAAGTTAGAGATAGTGAATGCATGCTCTGATGTTTATGTAAACATACACTTGATGGTGTTTTTGGCAGAACACCATCTGTTGACATAAATACAAGCGTTAGCAAGTTTTTTGGTTTTTTGTTTTTCATATATATATATATATATGCGAATAAAAGAGTTTGCTATTAACTGAAAGATCCTTTAATACTTATTAGAGGCCTTAAGGAACTGAGCAGGGCAAATTTTTTATGTCCACCCCATATGTTCTTTTTGTTGCAGCTATTATTACTAACCAATTATTCATATAGTATAAGAACATTGAAGGGCTGCTCATCTACATGTATTAGCCAGCATAATGAATTTATTGGCTTTTTACCTCTGAGTTTAAGATCAAGAAACACCATGGACTTTCTTTTCAGTTGCCTGATAGCTTTTAATGGAAATATTAGTTGAGTTTTATTGCTTTATTGAAGACAATATGAATGTGTGAGTGATAAAAAAGTTTATTTTCTATTAGATATTTACAATCATGACAGATAAAAATAAATCATTGCCCTTATTCTCAGGAGGCTATTAAAGTTACCAGCTAAGGCAGAGGTTGATAGCCAAAAGCAGAGAGAGCTAAGAATCTTCTGATTGTGGACCAAGGCTGCATTATAACTGCAGATCACTTTCAAGTGAAGGAAGATTGCAAGAATTGGAAGAACTGTCTCATATTAAATTGAACATTATTGGACTTTATGAAGTTAAAAGAAAAAATGAAGAGACAATTGATTTAAAAAGTAAACATGTACTGTACTACAAAGGCACAAATATTAAAAGTATAATTGAAATAAGATTCATTATAAATAAAAAGTGAAAAAACAACATTGTGGAGATTGATGGTGTATCAGACAGAGTGGCAAGATTAGTTATTCAACTTAATAGCAGATACTAAATACAGATAATTCAGGTTTATGCCCTAACAAGCTCTCACAGTAATAAAGTAGTAGATGATATTTATATAGATGTACAAAAGACTTTTGATTAGACCAAACTACATTTTAAAATTGTTATGATAGACTTTAATGCTAGAATTGGTAAACAAATGAAAGATGAAAGTGCTGTAGGTAATTTTGGTTATGGTAATAGAAATGAGAGAGGTCATAGACTTGTGGAGTTTGCAGAAAAAGAAAAACTTTATATTATGAATTTTTTTTTTGAGAAAAATGTTAAAAGAAAACGGATGTGAAAATATACAAATGAAGATACAGCAGAATTGGATTATATTTTGACTAACAGAAAATATATATTCAGCACAGGAAGTGATCATCGATTATTGAGATATAAGATACATGTTAATACAAAACTCCAGAGATGAAAGTTATTAAGAAAAACAATATTCACAGTTGATATATATAATCCTCAAAAACATTCTAATGAATTTAAATTAGAATTTGCAAATCATTTTCAAATATTAGTAGATTTTGAACGTGATTTAGATTTGAATAAAATCAATAGGAAAATTAACAGATATAGTTTTAAAAACTGCAACATAGATAGCTGGTAGAATAATGCATCAATTAACAATAAAATTCCTACTGAGACTAGAGAAATTATAGATAATAGAAGGAATCTCAAAATATATAAAAATGATGCATTAAGAAGCATTGAATATCTTGAATTTTGTAAATGGTGTGAAAAAGATTTAATAATAATATATGAAAGTATAATTGTGAATTAGAAAGGAAAGCTATAGAAGAGAATAAAAGTCTCATTTTGGTTTTGGTAAGAAACTTATTTCTGCAATAAGAAAAAAGATTGAACTGTTACTAAAAAGAGAGATAGCATCATGAAATGTGTAGAAGTGTTTTATCAAAAATTACATAGTAATAAAGAACAAGTACCTCCTACAACTATTATATCTTCTGAATTGCCCAGGATATAAAATGAAGAAATGAGACATGAAATTAAATTTATAAAGAAGGGAAAAGCTCCAAGTAACATGGAATTATAATTGATATCTTAAAAAAAACAGGTGAAGAAATAAAAAAAAATATTGGCAAAGTTATATAGCAAATGTCTAAATGATAAAGAAGTACCAGATGATTGGAAGAATGCAGTATAAATATTAATATTTTAAGAAGATGATAAAAAAGGTGTCAGAAATTACAGACCTATCAATTTTTTATTAGTTTTATATAAAATTTTTAGCAGGATAATTTACAATTTTCTATAAAGAATTTTGGATTTCAATGAATCAAAAGAACAAGCTGGATTTACAAATAGTTTTAGCACAGTGGATCATATCCAAGTATTGAGAGAAGTTACAGAAAGGACCAATAAATATGACTTGCCATTATGTTTTGGATTTGTAGATTATGAGAAGGCATTTGATTCTATAAACATTTCTTCAGTGATTAAAAACATTGGATCATCAAGGTATAAATGCAGGATATTGTCATATTCTGAAGAATATTTATAAAAATTCAACAGCAACAATTAGATTACATAATAGGAAGATTGACATTGGGAAGGGTGTATGACAGAGTGACTCCATATCTCCAAAACTTTTTTTAGCAGTGCTGCAAGAAATTTTTTGGGAATTAAAATGGAAAACTAAAGGAATAAAAGTAAATTGCGATTATTTAATTCATTTAGAGTTTTCAGATGATGTAATTGTTTTTGCAAATAATACTTCAGACCTTTAGGAAATGTTGCAAGAGTTATCAGATGAAAGTAAGAAAGTAGGACTAAAGGTAAATATTAAAAAGACTAGAGTAATGTGCAATGAATTTTCTCAAAAGTTGAAAATAAAGTTTGATAATAATGAGTTAGAAAAAGTTAACAACTACAAATATCTTGGTCAGATTATTACTACAGATGTAAACATAAGGGATGAAATTAATCATAAAATTAAACTTGGTTGGAGTGCTTTTGGTAGAAATAACAATATTAAAAGGAAACATGCCTATGTGTTTGAAAAGAAAGATTTTTAATAAATGTGTGTTATCACTTCTTATGTATAGATCTGAGACTTGGAGTCTTGCCAGAAGAGCAATACAGAGACTTCAAACCACTCAAAGAAGTATGAGGCATACATGTTAGGAGTAACAAGAAGAGATAACAAATAAAATACATGGCTAAATGAATAAACAGGTGTCACTGTCACTGTTGAAAGAATTAAGAGACCAAGGTGGAGTTGGGCTGGACATATTTTTAGAAAAGATGATAATAGATGGACAGTTGAAATCTTAAACTAGATTTCAACTGATTGTAAAAGATCAAGAAGAATACCACATGTGCGATGGATGGATAAAATAAGGAAATGTGCAGGGGTGATATGGAGAAGAGAGACTAGAAAATGGATTAAACTCAGAGAGATCTTCATCCTGCAGTGGATTGATAATTGTTGACAATGATGATAATGATAATGTATATATTATTATATTTAATGTTTTCACGTTATATGATGTAAATATCACGGTTATGTGATGTAGATAAAATAGTTTTTTTTGGGTACGAACCGTATATTATTTTGCATTACAATCCAACCTCCATTATCAAGACTAACTTTTTAAAGAACAATCGTTAAATCTCAAAGTTATCAAGGTTAACTTTTTAAAGAACAATCGTTTAAAGAACATTCGTTATTCTTTGAGATCTAACGATTGTTGTTTAAAAAGTTAGCCTTGATAATGGCGGTTGCTAGTCCGTCGAAATATCGGATTGTAATGCAAAATAATACACGGTTCGTACCGCTCCCCCCAAAAAAAATTATTTTATATATATTGAAATTCCTGATATTTATGAAAATTATAGAAGGTTTTTAGAGACATTTCAATGAAAAAAATTGATTTAAAATAGTTAAATTTCCTGAATATCAGAGATTACACCAAAACCTCTATGAAAAATACTAAAAACTTTAATGTGCTATTATTTAGTATCGTAGTTCCCCCCACCCTACCTATACTCTGTATAAGTCATTTTTTAAAATATTAAAAACATATATATATAATTAAATTTGAATTTTAAAATGGCTTCTGTCTGTTATGAGTCCATTATCAAATCATCTCTCAACTAATTATATGTTTCTTCTTCATATTGATTCATTGTTATACTGTCTTTTATATATGCATTTTTATACTTCTTCATTATTTTGATTGATGTCTAATCTTTATATTTTAAAAATAAACTTTCTTTATTGTTCATGTGTTTGTATATGTTAAACATAAATATTATATAAGGCATTTTATTTATTATTCTTGATTTTATATATCTAAGAAGAAGAAAAAATGCATCAAAATCAGGAGATTATAGTATTTTCAAACAACGATAAGCACAATTATTTTTGTTGCTTCCTAGAAAATAATTTTTTTGGGTTTCAAATAACAATTTTAATATGTAATACTTTATAACTGGAAGCATATGAAAGAATTATAAACTAATATTGTTATAGAACTTATAAGCAAATTTTAATCTTTTCAAATAATAAGATTTTTTTATGTATTTACAAAAGGAGTATTTTAAAAAAATGGAATTTTGATTGTATATTTTGTGATTAGAAAGACAGGCCTATCATATCTTTTCTCTTTTAATAATAATAAAAAGGAGCTTAAAAGAATTATATTTTTAAAAATATTTAATTTATACTTATCACTGTAAATCGTTTAGCACATATTTACTTCTATAGTAGCTTTTAGCACGAAATCACTCGGAAATTTATAAAGGTAAGAAGAAGATATAAATTGGGGAAATTAGAGAAAAAAATTTTGCAGAAACACTTAAGGATTGACAGAGAGGCCTACCGATTAGAAATCGATGAAGGGAGTTATAGAAGATTAAATCCCTGAAAACTTTTATTAAAATTATGTAATCAGACTAGAGATCAAGTAAAGAAACAGTTCTATATATTTTGTGTGAATTTAAAAAAAAGAAGTATAAGCCATTTAGGAACAAAGAAAGTAACAAAAGTTAATTGCAGAATGATTCAGATATTTGTGCCTTAAAAAAAAAAAAACTCAAAGAAACGAGAATTTGTAATACTTGTATGTAATATAGGGTATATGAGCACAGACTTTCACATGACACATGGTATATATTAAGCCTGTGTTTCAGTTAATACTTGTATGTGTTTTTCTGATAATTTAAACGCTACATAATATGATATATGATTATCTGTCAAATAATATATTCGAAAAAATTATGTTAAAATAATAAGGTTATAGCCTTAATATATATTATTTACATAATGAGAATGCCGTTAACAAATTATTAATTATAACTTTAAATAATAAGTACAGTATTGTAAAAATATAAAATCAATAAATTATCACAAAGTTGTTACTTTACGCAAAAACGAAAACGGGTAATGACACTTGAATAATGTACAAATTATTTCACCGGTTTTAAATTATAAACAATTTATTTATTTTGTTACTGATGGTGAAGTATATTATATATGTATATGTTTATATTTAGATTTTAATTACTGATTTTTGATTATTTTTTTACATCTTTTATGTACAGAGACTCTTATACTTTAATTCGAGGAGTTTAAATTAGAAATCAGGTGCAAGTCTCATATTCTATGTATGTATGTTTGAGTGAAAATAGCTCGTTAGGAGAGGATTCTTATAAACGGTGATTTAGAGAAAATCAATCAATGGTTGATCATAATTATTATTGATTAATTTTACTTAAAGACTTCATATATAAAAATACCATAATAATTATTAAGTTTGGAGATTATATTACAAATAGAGTGCTATATAAAATAAATACTTTGTAACAAAGGATGAAAAGTAATACTTAAAATAAACAATATATAAACAGTTGCTAATTGACTGATGCCAAATAAAAAAATTTCAATAAAAATCGTGAGATAAACAGGTAAAAGGTCAAAAGATTAAACTAAATATATACAATAAAAATAATTGAATCTTATGAAAGTTAATCTGAGAGAGACCATTGAAACTGAGGAAAAGAAATTCTCTTAAAGTGAAATGTTTAATAAAAAACTAATGGACGGTTGAAGAGTTGGAGTGTGGAGTAGATTGAAGCCTGTCCATTAAAGTATAAAGATTGACTATCTTATA